>CM029360.1:34984216-35026895 GCA_017140985.1 Hormaphis cornu
TTTTTTTTTTTTTTTAATCCGTTTGAACAAGAATTGGTTGTGTGGTAAGACTCAAGGATGCTTTTAGACACCTATATACTGTTGTAAAATGTTAAATGTTGACCGTTCGGAGCATTTGCGTGTTGTCTCAAGATGGTGGCCGACAGAGGAAAACGTTAAGGAGAGTGTTAACCGTCATAATACACGGTCACTTAATTCATTTTTGCCATTTATCATCCCTTTAGCGACTGAATAGTAAAAAAAATGCTATTTTACGTATTTCACTATTAGTGCGTAGCAGAGCATTACCTACCTAATGTTAAATTTTAAAAAATTCGTTCAAAACGTTTTTTTACTTTTTACCCCTTTAACTTCTTAGGGGATAAATTTTTTTAGAAAATCTCTTCTTAGAGAGTCTACATTTTGAAGCGACATTAAAATACATAAAATATTTAATACTCGTATTAAATACTTAGCAATTTATTATTACATCAGCAATTTCGGCTCGGGAACGATTCAAGAAAATCCGACGAAAAATGTTCTTTTCTAACTTTTTGAAAAAATTTGGGAAACGTGGACGTGATAAAATGTATTTCGTCATATTATTCGCGTAAAAGTATTTTTACGTCAAGTTTCGAAAAATCCGATTAAAAATCTGCTATCCTTCATTACCCCAATTCATCCCTGTTGTATAGAGGTTGAAAAACCTCTTTAAGTGATTCTCTGCATTATAAAATGTGACTATACTGACCAAGTTAATAATTTTTTTTTCAGTTTCGGCGTTATTGGATCGAGTTAATGAATCGAGAAAATCCGAACGAAAAAATTTGTTTCCCGCTTTTACCTTCCACCTATTTAGGGGTTAAAATTTAAAAAAAAGTGGTGATAGGTATTTCAATAGTTGCAGTCGTTTTCAAGAATAACCGACCAAAAAAAAATATTTATTAAATATAATTTATTCGTAGGTATTACTGTTAAAAACTTTTTACTCTACTGATTTTTTTACTGAAACATAAAATTTTAATTTATGATTTTGTTTTTTAGTTGTTGATCTACTAATTACGTACTATCAAATACGAATTTTAAAAATTGGTGTACAAAAATATACAGTTCTTGACGTTTTATATTGGCACATTTAAATGCCAATCGATAGTTTTTCTGAAAAAGATACTGTACTTGAAATGATTCTTTTGAAAGTTGTAAAATATACTTGAATATACGTGAAATTCGGAGAAAAAAGCATTTTTATAGAAAATTGTGCAAAATATGAAAAAAAAAAATTCAAAATTTAGATTGTGAAATTAAGGCGAATGAAACGGTTTTTTATGTCTCACTCTGCTCTATTTTAAGTCCATGATACTATATACTATATACTATAAAATCCGAGTCCTGACAATGCGATATTGTGTTGTTATTCATATTTGGATAGGTGATAGATAAACGTGGGTGGAAAAGTTTTCGCTTCGAGAACCGACTAGGTCATGCAGATGGACTTTATCAGCCTTTCGGCGTGGTTACATTTTGAAAAAAAATACAGAACACATTTAGATTCGAATGGACTCGTGTAGAATGTGCGCGATGTTGCAAAAATTGTGTAAAACGGGTTTTTTTTTATTCTTATTATTATTATTATTATTTACGATACGTTCGTGTGTACACCAGTTCACGGATCAAGGTTATCGTTCTCGCGATAATTTTTTATTTTTATTTTTGTAAATATGTGACTTACACGTTTCGTAAGCGAGTGGGGCTCACGCGCGAAAGTTTTGAGTGGATTAATTCATTATTTATTAACAATATGTTGTGACTGTACTAACTAGACGTGTGCATAAGCGCGAATATAGATGAAGAATTTCGAGGGGCCAAAAAAAATGCGCGTTTAAAAATGGAGCTCAGCCCTCACACTAATTTAAAACCAAACCCGCAAAACACTATAGGAACTTTACCACGTATACTTACGCGACGATAATATTGTACGTATTGAAAATTAATAAAAATTATAAACAGGTATAATATACAAATATCGAAGTCAATACCTTATTCTCGGTGATCAAAATTGATCAAAACTGCTATTGGTATGAGTAATATATAATGATGATGATCGAGCATAGATAGTAGAGACTATCCATGATTAACTAAGTTAGTAAACAAACGTTATGGCATCATCACATTTCAAGTATATACATTTGTGAAGTGCAGATATTTTATACTTTATGTTTAATAAAAACGATAAGATATTGAAATGTTCAAAATAATATGTCCTATAGGTATATGTGTACTCAAATAATTAAACATCGTTTTTTGTTTTTCAGCATCCATAGTTTTGAATTCGGTTGGCATACTATCTAGTCATAAACCTACACGGTCAGTTGAAATCGGTTCAAAAATATTGCAGCCCTTTTGGCAAGTAAGAGCTAATTTTTTTACATCTGTCGAAATTGTTTTTGTAACACTGTTGTGTCAAAACATATTTTATTTTGGACTTGTCTTTATTAACTGTGACGTGACTATTTTAATTTATAAATATATATTTTCTATACACATTTAAAAATTTAACTAAATTATTATTAAATAATATTTTTGTTTTTTTTGAACTCATACGAATTGAAATTACTTTACACTTTTTACTTTTCACCGAAATTATTTACATATATACACATTTTTTTTTCAACCCAGCGAGTGATATAAAGTGCAATAATTTATGACATACAATACGTTGAACATACTGTATACATAACACGGCCATCTAGAGAAAAATATGGTCAAAATGCATTAACGTGGACCTATGTGTTCTTTTCGAGTTTTTATTGTCATTTATGTTTACTGCTTTGTCATAAAAATAGATTCTCTATGATTTTATACTTATTTTGTAATTGTTTTCGTATGCTGTCAACAACCAAATTAATCACGTTTTTACTGGAAGTACCTACCTAATAAATTACCTACTAAAAAAAATGGCCAAAAATTTCTAGTACGATGTCAAAAGAAAAATATTATCTTCCAACAAGTAGATTTATGTCTTGTTAACTTTAATCCAATGTGTCCTTTCTGCATTTTCGTCATCGTGTTTGCATACCTTCTTGTCATAATAATAGATTTTCCGTAAGTCGTACGTGATTTCATATTGTGTCGAAATTGTTTTTGATGCTGTCGATAACGCTCACTTAAAATACGTTTTACTAGTAGTAATAAATAACCTACTGTTCATGAAAAGTAGCCATGAATTCTAGTAATAAGTCAAAAGAAAAATAATATCTCTCAACTAGTAAATGCATGTTTCGTTAGTTGTAATTCCATATTGTGTGATCCTTTCCGCATCTTTCCCGTCGTATCTGCTATCGTTTTGAAATAATAAGAGATTCTCTGGAAGGCGGAAACCATACATGATTTTAAATTGTGTTGTAATCGTTATTGATGCTGACACTCAATATACTATGTCCTTTACTAGTGATAATAAATTACCTATGCATATAAATTATGTTCGATTATATTGAATATAAATTCGGACAATTTTTTATAAAGTTACTTTGATATTAACGTCAATGATAATCATATTATCAATTCTTTAGTTTTAGTTGATTTATTTATTTCTCAAAATTATGTTAATACATCACTGTTACGTAAACAAGTTATACACTATTTAAATTAATAATATAACAATCGTTATAATATTTTAAATTTGAGAACGCTTTATAACGTGTATATGTACACAAAGAGATAAAGTATATAATACTATAGAGTATTCCTCAACGAGTGTTATATAAATACGTACCAGTGTTTTGGAATTTTAATTTTTTTTTAGTGGGACTACTTTTATACATTATTATTTCAGAAAGTATTACAAATCAACATTATAGTTAATTCAAACCAGTTTTTTCGTTGTTTTAGTATAATATTTGCATAGTAGGTAGATCCAATGTATTTTTAACTAGGTATACTAGGTATATGTATGTTTACACAAAACAAAATTATAACCCGTTAGTGTATATCTAGTTTTAAGTTTATTTATTGTGAAAACAGACCGGAAAATTGTATAGGAATTAAGTTTTTTCTGACTTTTTCATTTGTTTAAATACTATTTGCCTCTTGAACTTCGATCTATTTAATTGTTTACAGGAAATTAATAGACACGTCGATGTAACTACCTAATATTAATCCTAAAAAAAAAAAACAACTATGATAAATATTATTTTAAACAAAATTTCATAATCGGATTTTAAAAGAAACCCGAATTAGTAAAAAAAAAATATTAAATTATTCATAAAAAGAAATGAAACACACATCATAATTCATGGCCATGACATTTTTTTTTATAAAAATAAATACTTTCATCGTTTCATCAGAAATTTTAAAATTACCATAACTCATTATAATATAGTAAATTATAACAAGTTAAAAATTGTAGTTTTTATAAATCAATGGTTACAAAAATATAACCAAATTTTCAAAAATTTCAATCTACAAGTTAGTGAAATTTGTTTGAAATTTGAAAACTTTTTTACTGATTTTGTTAGTAGATATGTTACAATTTCAATAAACTTGATTAATTTTCGAAAGTGTGATAGGCAAAAAAGTATAACAGTGATTTTGTTTTGAGCTGATCATATTTTTGGGTGGGTCACTGGTTTGGAAGGTGTTCATTGGTGTTAGAATTAAATTAAATAATTACAACCTTGAGTGAACTCGGCGAGTACTCAACAAATTGCAAAATTTTTAAGTTCTATTGTCCTTGGCTTAAAAATGTTCAAAATGTTTTGAAATTGAAACTTTATTGATTCCAACAGTGTGTGAAAATTGCAATGCATATGAAAAATTTTTAAAGGAGTTATGCACGTTCAGATAAAAAGTAAAAAATAACGATATAAAAACGTTTATAAACCGAAATCGAGCCGAACAATTTCGTTCAATCACATATAACTTATATGTGAATATTTAGCTTATAATTTAGATCGTATTAAAGTTGCAATAAGTTTCACAGATATTTGATTGTTTTAAGAAACAATTATGAATAAGATAATAAACAAATTCGGAAGTTATAAAGCTCAAGCACCTATAATCTGAAATGTTTAAAAATTCGTCCAAATTTGTTTTGCTCTCGCACACAAATGCATTTAATCTCATAAAAATGTCAAGTCATTTTTATAGCATTTAAAAACCAAAACATTTATTGAGAGTCTATGAAATACTAAATCTGTACAACATTTCTTAATTTTTGAAAAATTGGAGAAATACTTTCACTATTCCACTGTTTTTTCTTAGAAATACAAATATTATCATTAAATCAATAAATCCAATATTGGCATTTTTTACACATTCACCTCTAGCTACAATTAATTTCTCAGAGTACAAGGACAGTTTGTTCATAATTTTATCGTTAGTACTTTTATCGTTAGTATCAAAAAATTTATAAAAAATCCCAAGACACAAATTACGTATAAGAATATTTAAATTAGGTACCTACGGTTGAAAGATTTATGCTAATGGTACATTCGAAATATTTTTACCATTTTAATTTTTGCACAACAAACAATATTGACCTTGTGCATAGCGTTTAATGGAAATTTAATACGTCACCTACATTTCATTATGCAAGCAAATAATATTTCTAAATTATACCTTGGAACGCAAAGTCGGAAGATTTGATTTGAGTTTTGAAAAGCAAATTATTTAGGTACTTAGGTATTTACTATGCAAGTTTTAAGTTTTCAACGTTTTGTGCTTGATAGTTAATTATCTATCAATTGAAATAAATAAAATTATTTAAAATAGGTATCTATGTTTATTTACTTCAAAATAAATGTATCTTTGGTTTTATACTTATGGGTTTTAATAGGTATTTTCTAGAAAAAATTGTGTTGTACAACATTGTTGTTATTTGTATAAAATATAAATATACTTAACATATGACAATATCAAAATATTTTTGTTATAAATGAAGTTAAATTACCTAATTACAGTTTTTGATAATTTTGCAATTTAATTGACTGTAGTCAAATAATTGATGTGTTCAGTGCTTAAATTAAAAAAAAAAAAAAAACAATATTTAGGATGAATATACTTTAGTGCTTTAAAATTATAACTATAAATACTTATTTTTGTGCTCTACACTCTGCAGGAGTGGATTGGAAAATTTGTATTCGATTCTAAAAAATTCATTTAAAATATATCAACAATATTGCATTTAGGTACCTATGTATTATATAAACTCGTCTTTTTACGTGAGCTACATTTTGCTCAATGCTCTTGTGTTTTACTAGCATTTATTCGTAAATAATTACAAAATTGAAGATTTCAGAAGATAGTTATTGACTAAAATTTATTGTTATCAATATATATATATATATATATAGTTACACATAACTATAATGTTCCAACGAAGCAAAAAAAGATCAGAAAAACTGGCGGCGCAACTTACCGTGTTTTAAGCCTAATTGATTAAAAATTTAAGACTCTAATTTTTTATTGGGCCAATCAACAGATCAAAATAAAGACAGACTTTTCAACAAAGCCGTTTACACATTTTGTTTTGTCGTAAACTACGCGAACAAAACTTTTTTTGTAACTCGTTACGTTAAGTTAATTGAAAAAAAACACAAAGTTAAGTTAACGTCTTTAATTTTTAAATTGTATTCTTTTGTAAATCGTATGAAATTAAAAGTTAACCAAAAACAAAAAATTAACTTAACTTAAAATAAAGGTCATATTTTTAACTCGCATGATTTTGTACCTATAGTACGACATTTTTTCCGTTTCGAACGAATTTTTTTGTATTTTATTTTTTTTCTAACTAATACTGTTTTTTTTTTTTTTTTCAAAGAATTTTAAAAACATTTTATTAATTATTACAGATTAACTAAAAATTAACAAACAAAAAAGAACTTATTAAGTCAGAAGTGAAGAAAAAAATAAGTTAACGAGTTAATCAACTTAACTTTTAACTAGTCAATGCCCTGCGGTCTTGCATTTATGTAATTACATAAATTTAACAATACTTTGTTCACATTAATATATTGAATTTTTCTTCGCCGCACTTAAAAAAAACTATTAATCGTGTGGCTCGTCGGAAATCCAATTTTCCGCCTCACCAATTCGGTCCCCTATAGTAAAGGTGCCTACTATAATATTACGTACTTTTTATTATAATTAATAATCCTCTGTGCCATTTCAATTCGGACATAACTATAAGTACTACTACAATATTATTACATTTTTGTTCCAAATTAGTCGTGTCCACGTCTTGTGGGCAATATCGTCGTTGAACTGCACCAGCGGTTGTTGAGATGAAAACGAGTTCTTGCGGTTTCTGCCACGCCCGAAGAATAAAAAATATTATAATAGCGATAATACATAACTTGGCTTAACCGTCCGAATGCACAAGGTCGCGCGATGGCGGGCGCGCGCACACTGCAAGTTTGATGAACCTGCATTGTCGTTTTTCCGATTTGTAATAATTATTATTAATTTTATACTATTCTATCTCGTCCGCAAATGATCAACACCGGTTTTGAACGGTACTTGTGCGTTTTAACAGTCAAGTATATAAAATACACGATAGTTATTATATTGTATTGTATTGTGTGTTTTTCTCTGTACTATACAGCTACACGATAATCGTTGGCGCACACACGTTCAATAAAATTGGAAAAAACTGTAAGAAAGAGTTGAATCCCTTGAAAAAAAAAAAAAAAAAATGTTTAGCGATTTTTCTCTAGTTCATAGTTTTATATGAATCGATGACCGCGAAAATATACGAGTTTTTAAAATTCTTTAAATTGCTAAAAAGTTTGTCGAAATCTGTTACGATTTGGTTCGCGTGTTACAGTTTTACCCGTACCATTTTCAGAGTGTTAAAGGTCACGGGGTGCGCCAGCAAGATATAATATTGTATAAAAACAATTATTAATTGTATTGTTATTATAATATTGTCTAGTGAATATTGGTCGCGTAGTAATTTTATTTTATATGATTTCCAATTTTGTTTTGTAGTTTCGTACCCGGCATAAAGTAATATTATTGGTTCTTGTAGTATTAAAAATATTCTTTACGATTTGCATACAGTAAAAAGTATTTTAACACAATAAATCATGTAATATCATGCAGTATTGTACAATCGACATTACAATCTTTATTATCTTTATCGGACACTTTTGGAGTATATGCGACACAAACATTACTTTACTAAAAGAACGTTTTGTTAAGATAGCACAACGAATACAAATTTACTTTATAAATTTATTTTGCATTTATAGTTCAAACGTAAAACGAAAATTTCATAACATGACTTTTTCACAATTTTGCACAATTGACTCGTAACCAAATTCACGCGCCCAACTCAAGGCGAACAAATGACATTGGTACATCTTAATACAATAATAATTATTTGAGTAGTGACACCGTTTATATTTTTCAATTTATAAGAGTAATTAACTTATAATACACCTACAGAGTTGAATAAACGAGTTCAAACGGGTATAAAACGTTTATAAACATAAAATAAGAAAATTAGTTCAAGGAAAACCGAATGACAACTTGTCATGGAAAAAAAGGTTGGAAAAAAAAAGTCGTTTAAGCGGACGATATTATATTATGTCAAGAACTATGTGAAAAAGTTAATCTTATCAATTAATTTACTTTAATCAAGCGAGAAAGATATTATCAAGAGCTAAACATTAAAAATAGAACAAGTATTCCACAGTTTGAATACCTAATAAAATTAAAAAACAAAGAATCAAAAGTTCGCTTACATACATAGTTTTTAAATGAATAAAAAGTAGCATATGAATCTAAATTAGTTGCTAATTTTTTACACTATTGAGTTCTATAAAATAGAGTTATTACTTTAGTAATTTTGTGCAAGATAAACAGTTGTTTGTGAAATGTATACTGTCCAGCATTTGTTGTACTTATTTTTCGCGAAAGTATATTACGTATTACAACTTATGAACAGTACGATTTCGCAGATTACTTTGCCAACGACTATGACATTTTTCTAATTTTTTTTCTGGAAACATATTTTTAAAATGTACTAGTACAAAAATGAAAAATTCTCAAGTATTAATTACGTTTATACGAGTAGTAATTTTGTGATATACGTAGCGTAGGGATAATTAGGTTATTACAAAGGCTCATAAAAAATACTACATTCATACATGTAGGCGCTGAAACTATTTGAATACAATTAATTCTCTGTAATTCAAGCACGGATAGGTTCTTCGAAATTCGAGACATTTTTATTCCATTTATAGACGTTGTTTGAACTAGTTATTATTTTAGTGCATTGTACGGTAGGAATATAATTAACATAATATAAAACGTTGAATGTGCGATTCGTGAACACACAATAATACGTCGGCTATGTATAGTCATTTAATATAGGCACTTAAATCGCATTGTCAATTTAAATGTAAAACAAAGGAGTAAGAATAATATCGTGCCGTATTATGGGAGTGGCCTCAGCTCTGGGTGGGTAAATGTTTTACGATGGTGTAGTACGAAACATCGAATTTTACAGCATCGATAAATCATTCTGAGCGAGATCAGATTAACTAACTAAATTTGCGTTGTAATAGTGATTTGTTTTATTCGTATAATATAAAACTAACAGTTAGTGATAGGTCTGATTTGAAATATTATTAAGTGTCTCATAAAGAATAAATTCAAAAGTCGTATCTCAGAAATCACTGCCGACAAAATTAGTAATAAAAGTATAAAACTTTTCGTTTTGAGAACGAACTATGATTACGATGCCAGATTTTACTGCGGTCATTAAAATTAGGAAAATTGTTCAAAAAATATCATGCAAACTAAAATCGTATAAAAAGCACTTAAAAAATATTTCACAAAATATTTATAGACGATTTGGAATGAATAATCAATTACAGTAACAAGTGTCAAATACCATTCAGGTAAAAATTTATATTATATTATTTGGCCGGTTATGTGGCATTAAAACATTAAGCATGTACTTCTATCTATTGGCATTCCATAGTTGCTTCTATTACACAATTTAACATTTGAATTTCAGATGATTTTCACGCATTTCCTTCTCTTAAAAAATATACAAATCACAGTAACTGGTCTTTACGAGTTACCTAGGTATACTATAGTCACTATAGTTCTGAGAAACGAGTAGGAGAAATTATTCTATTGGTAGGGTGATAAGTATTTTAAGTACCTACAAACACATTTTTTCAAACCAACACTGTTCATAGAGCCGATTGTATCCGTCACGAGATATAAAACCAATTTTATACGATTATTTGTGTTAGTATCAAAAACCATTTTTGCTTGTTAAGTTAATAACCATACATCTGTTTTCGCGCACAGTCAATCACTTGCGGGGTATGTATCATTTTTGAATTACGAAATTACAAAGAAAAATTATCAAAGTATACTTGGTGATCCATGTCGTTTACAATGGATGTTAACTGTATTGTTATTTTGAATGATTCAATAAAAAAAAAAAAAACAATTCGTAAACTATACAATTACTCCTGACAATAATACGTATAGGATCTAACATGACCGAGTGTTGGAATATACACATAGAGTACATAGAGTGATTTAAATTGTTTTTATTTGAAAAAAACGTTTTTAAAAGTGTATAATATACTTACTTGAGTATTGAACACGATGGCAACATATAGTTGTGACGGTTCTCTCATAATTATTTCACTAAGAATTTTAAATACATCCGAAATATTGCGTGACGCGTTCAATATTAATTTAGTATTAATAACTGCGTAATATTATCACATTAAAATTTAATAATTTTAAACGTCCTATTCTGAAGTGTAATAGTTCAAAGTTAAAACGACTTGACTCCAAACCACTCTGATCGTCACAGGATTTTTTGTTCTTAAAATTTTTTATACATTTAAACCGTCGTTTTAAAAATTAAGTTTTCAAAACGAGACTTCAATACGAGGTTGCTATGCAGCGCGTTTTTCAGGGATGTCACCGTCTAAAGTCTCTACAACTGTCGGGGAAGATTGTTCAAATTTGATGACCGACTGGTCGTCTGCATCTGTGGAAAAATGCACGTTGCCGGAAGACGTACAGCAAGTGGCTTTGAAAGAGTTACGAGAGGACGAAAGTTCTCGTTCGCAAATGTTAATGGCGTTTCGACAGTGGATATCGAAAAATCCAGATGTTCAAAACATTAATATGGGTATAAAATTTACCTATATAATCATTAGTCTAAAATATCATCACATCTGGCCGATTAATTATAATAAAAGCGTATAGGTACTTTTGTATTTTATAAATTTACGTGGATTTTCGTATTCGTTTAATGTGTAATTCATTAATTTTAAATTCTGAGCGTAAAGGGAAACTTATAAAACTTACAGTGGTGTTTTTTTCGCCTCTGTTATTTTTTGTAGTCAATTTTTCTAGTACACAGTTACAATATTTTAATACGATTCCTCTTTAAATATGAAGGCTATGTTTGAAAATTTTAGACTTGTTGAGGATCTATAAACGAATAAGTCAAAAGTGTTTCCAAAAACACTTCAAAGCACTTGCAATTTTCCATAAAATCGTAAATGTTATAAAACGTGTTTTAAACTTATATGTTTAAATCGATAATTTTTCAGCGACGTAAAGGACTCTGAACTTTTTCATTTTGGAAATTTTCCAGATTCTACATCGTAAGACATTTGATTTTCAGTTAGTCCCGTGAAACTCAATTATAATCCAAACAACGTAATATACTTTGGGTAAAAAGTTTTCGAAAATCGGTTTACACAATTTTTATTTTCGTCGTTCGTAACGTGTGTTTTGTGTCTGTTAGGAGAGTTTTATTGTTTTCACAGCATGCACACTGGCTAATGGTTAGCATTAGCTAAACAAATTGTCGATTATCGTTTCGAATAATAAAACATGATGTAGTTCTTTGACTTTATCTGTGCGATTCGAGTGTTTTTCGTGTACATAAAAATTATTAACTTGTTTCAGACGGAAAATTTTTGTTACGGTTTTTGCGCACCAAAAAGTACAGTTTGCCGATGGCTCAGCAAATGCTACTCAAGTATTTGAACTTTCGTCAGAGGTATCCAATGTACTTAATGAATCTAGACTGTTTAAATCCACCAGTCAATGAGCTGATTGACGCCGGATATTTGTTCGTATCGCCTTACAGGGATACACACGGCAGACGAGTTATCATTGCCAGCGCCAGTAAGTACTTATACAAATAAATTATGTTTCGAGGTGCGTTTTCATTTCAATCGCGTCCGACACATCTAGTGTGTGCAGCATCGTACGTCGAGAGTTCTTCTTTTTATTTATAAAACATCTGATTGACTCAGTTCACGAGATCGTAAACATTTTCAAATACATGAAACGTGTAGAATCTCGTTTGCACATATCCTTTCATAATGACGTCGACTCGATGATGTTTTGCAACACGATTTTCGCTGTACACCGATTTGGAAAAAAAAAAACACATTTTCAACCAATTGTTTTTTATATACCGTTACAAATCGTATGTTAGATCGAACATCATTCCGGCAACTGTCGTTCAGCATCAAAAACCAGTGTTCAAACGATCTGGATTTAGTTGATATTTGAAATTTATGTTCGTACTTTCTAGTGATTTTGGATTTTTTACAATAATGTTTTGTTCGTGCATCATTAATAGTAAAAATTAATTTAAGTTACTGAAATTTTCACACGTTCTTAAAATAAGTACGAACTCGATACAAATTTCAAATAATTTAACCGAGCTAAATATTATTAGAACTTTGAAATTAAATAATTTTCGTGCATTTCACGCGCCGAGTTCGCTCAGAATTATTCTTTTTGTCAGAAACGATATTATACTATCAATCGCATAGTAGAGGTTGGTAGTTAAAGTACGTTAATTAAAAACTTTTGGAATCGTCGCTGCATGTTTTATGGGCTTTTAATTTCACTCAACTGACAACCGCATTCTTCAATCACGACGCATTTTACTTGTATGATTGTGAATCGATATTTTGAAATGTGGATGTTAATAATAATACAAGTTGTCGTCATCAACTGAACGAATTAAATTTTGATTCACAGAAAACTTCGACATTGAAAAATATAGCAATAGAGACTTGGGCCTTACACATGTTATTACCTACGAGGCGTTAATGAATAATGAAGTCAATCAGGTGATGGGCTTCACTCATATCGGAGACTTGGCCGCCATAAGTCCGGCTTACTTAACTCTGTTTGGCCCGAACGAATTCGCCACTCTAATCAAGTGGGGCGAGGTAAATTTAACACTAGTTAAGAATTACGCTTGATGCCTAGATGTTTAGGACGAATAGAGCAAACGTCATACAATTTACAGCATTAATTTTGAAAGTGATCAATAACTATTGGCATACAAATCACGAACATTGCAAAAAAAAAAAAAAAATTTTGTATACTTCTTTTTTGTACTTAATGGAGCCAAATTTTTACGACTATAGACGTCATGAAATTTTCAGAAACTTGAAAACGATCAAACGGATGATTTTGAATTTATTACAAATTATATTGAACACATACATATTTTAATCAATTTCGTTCAAAATAATTTAATTTTCCTCTTATAATATCATATATTTGTGCATGGTTGAAGCTTTTTTAAATGTTGTGAATGTTATATGTTTCCTGGGAGTAATTTGTGAAATTGTATCAATCCATCACGTACAGTAAGAATTTTAATTTTAGAATAGTTACTTACGTTCATAAGCGTTCGAAATATTTTTCTAATTAATAAAAAAAACTAGCTAAATTAGATCATACAAATCGAAACAAGGTCGGTCGGTATACTTCATATAGGTGATCCAATCTCGACTAATCACTTGGGTCTGCAATTTCAATAATATTTCTCGTAAGAATACTTTGTTTAAAAAATTTTTATTTTTTTTATTTTTCAAAAAGTATATAATTTAAAATATATTACACTAAAAATGATCAACGCATTTAATTTCTTGACGCTCAAATGGCAAAAGTGTGAACATACACTTACCGAGAACTAACAATTGTATACAAAATAAGTACTCTAAAACTTTAACCCCTTTATTTTATAATAACGGACTCGTTACCGAGATTTTCAACCATTTCATATACGTAGAATAATTTACAGTGTCTTCAAAATATCAGGCGTTATATAGTTTTATTTTATTTTAATGTACAATAATTTTGTCTTGTTTTGTTTTCTGGCACTCTGAGAAAAATCTCATGATTGTAAAATAAAAGTAAAATAATCAAAATCATACGTATTTCGGTTTGTATATTAAACGTTACATGAAACTGGAAACATTATAGTATCCGCTGTTTTTGGGCTGGGATAGAAAGATATTTGCAATCGTCATCGTAAACATTGCGTCATAAATTGTTCGAGACCATACCATAGATAAGGTGAAACGAATCTGTGACCATAATTAATTATGTATGTGCATAATACGACTTACGCATACATAATTTTATAAATTTAAACATTGAATTGTGGTTATGTGTGCTCGTGCTCCGACTGCCAAAACGTATGTTTAGGATTCAACGTTTTCCACGGAGCGAAATGGTTTTTAGATTCTGAGCAACAAGTCTAGTTTACAACGATGTTTTATTTTTTTGTAACACTTTTTTTCAATCGTAGAATTATTGCTTCAAATATTACTTAATATGTACAGATAACAATATTAGACTGAGACGGGATGTAAAGAATTTTTGAAATTAGTTAAACTTTTCTTCATTGTGATCTGAAATTAATAAAGTCGACATTTTTTAAAGCGTTTGAAATTTTGTGAAATGTTCACACACCATTAGAAAAAATAAAATGAATTTTTCGTTAAAATTTCAATCGATCTTGACGATTTTTGAGCAAACATAGGACTTTTAAATTAATTTTTGCAGTTCTCGTTTTAAAAAGCGTAAAATTTTTTGACTTTCAGTTTAAAGTATTCAATACATACATTGTTTAATATATTCACTAGGCTATTTATTTGTAGCAAAAATTTTTCAAAAACTATTGAAATTAAATTACATTTTTGCACATTATTTGAATGAGTAAGGTACAAACATGATACAGATTTCAATACATATTTTGATAAATTATTTTGAACTTAATACAGAACATTGAAATATTTCAATTGTTCAAGTATCCAACTCGGTGATTTTTCTCGGAATAGTTGTTTTCATAATCAATGATAAATCTTGCTTCTAATTTCACACGTATATTACGCTACGATTTCAAAACAAAGACCTACTCCAATTTTCGTTTACGAAACGTACTTTATTAGGATAACAGCTATGAACTATATCTTTTAACTTTTTTTTGTGGTTCAACGATTTTAAAAAGTCAAACTTAAAATACATTTTAGCGTAGGCTTATTCTTCGATTCATGTTGATTATCCGTCGAATAACTAAATTATTACTTACAAATTAGTAATTTGCAATATTGATTGTCTGTAACTTATGTGTGGATTTGACTTTTATGTGTAGCAATCGATTCCCATGAGACATAAAGCAATACATTTGTTGAATGTGCCATCACCAGTGAAGTTTGCTTATGACTTTTTCCTTACAAGAGTTAGCCAAAAAATTACTGGACGAATAAAAGTAAGTAAAATGTTTTTTTTTTAAATTTTAATTCATTATTTTTTTACGGTTGAAGCTAATAATGCAAAAAAAAAAAAAAAAAAGGTTTATATATAGATAAAAAATATACGGGTAGTTGTAAAAATAAAAGAAACTTGAATAAATAATTGTAAAATTAATATCTACTATTATAAATAGTATTAATAGCCAACACTCAATAGTCAATTGTACTCATTCAGTAAAAATCAAAGCTTGGCGCAGAAGTAAAATAAAATACAACATTTTAAAAAAGAACACTTTGAAAGTGTTTTTAAAATTTCTTTATTTACGAATAAAGTACAGTCTTTTAATTTGTGAACAGATTATTTGTACAGCTAAACAAGTGTTCAAGTACTCAATTTAAAATTTAAGTTTAAAATTTCATCACCTTAACGTTTAAAACATGCCAAAGCGATATTATGGCGTTAATGGTGTCATTTATGTATTATTTTTCTTTATCAACAACGAGTGTTGAATATTGTCGAGTGATTCCAACAAAAACAACGAGGAGTTAGAAATTCGTCACTACATATAATAATAAATAGGTATAAATATTAACGACCATCGGCGTTTAAAAAACGATTTTTTAACAAAAAAATATCAACCTTTATAGTCAATTTGTTTTTGTAATACTTCCAGATGTACAGTTCGATATCTGAATTACACCAAAATGTCGAAAAAAGAGTTCTACCCAAAGAATACGGCGGTGAAATGCCAATGGCCGAAATGATTGGTAATTTAATAATTTCATTGTAATTGATGAAACGTGTTACCTAATAGTTTTTATTATTTTAGCTCTATGGAAAAAAGAACTTCTGGCATGCAGAGAACAACTATTAGCTTTAGACAAGATGCGGTTACTAACCGACAAAAACATAATCACGCGTAAAACTAAGCCAGATAACATTAATAGTTTGGTTGCTGGATTCAATCAGTTGAACGGCAGTTTTAGAAAACTGGAAGTTGACTGATTAAACAAGAGTAAAAACAGTTTACACAACGCGTCGATTGTCTTCCAAGACTTTAAGTTTTATATTCTGTTTGTATAAAGTTCGCTATCTATACTTTTTTTTATAATTTAATTATAATCAACAATGTAATCCAACTAATATAAGGAAAAAGGTGCCGTAAAGCCTAACAACTTGGAACGGTTTTTAAATTGAAACATAAATAAATTTTCAAGTATTTTAGTTACAAAGCGAATTTCGGTGCCAAGATCTTGGTCCATTAAGTATGTCTCCTGTGAATTAAGTTTTTAAGTTCAGTCCTAAATTCTACGCAGGATTCTACAGCTCGGGATACCTTACTGATTTTGTCAAAAAATCAATGTTACCTACGTATCTATAGTACCAAGTGGACACGTGGATATTAAAAAAAAAAAAAACAAAAACACAATTTGGATGTAAAATGATAAAAAAAAAAAACGTATAACCATGGGTTTACTCGTTTTTACTCGGTACTACTAACTATAGTTAGGGTACCTACTAAAAACGAAAAAAAAAAAAAGAAAAAAAAATCGTACGAATTAAAAATTTAATGTACTAGCTCTAATGTACTTTAGAATCATAAAAAATCAATTCTAATAATATTGTCCAATAATATTAACTATCTTAAACTGTGTCAAAATAACAGTTCTGTATCGTGACTGCCGTAGAAATTAAAACGATTATGCAAAAAAAAAAAAAACATGACAAGGGTGCGGTGAAAAAAAAGTTATATTTTCTATATTATTAGGAACCGCACAGTTTTCCGGCTAGACGGTGTATTATTAAATATCGGTAAACAAATACACGCGATACTGGAAATTGTGCTTTACTGTGCTATGATAAGCATCCAGACAACACCTTATTATTTTGTTGCAGAATATCGCATACTAGTGACTCTTAAGGCGTTTTGTATAGGCAATTTTAACATTATTTTAGAAGAAACCACAGCGGGAATAAATTACATTTTTAGAGTAAATTACAGTATACCAATGGAATAAAGTACCGTGCGATCAACTCGCTTTAATTTAGATCTAAATGTTTTATAAAGACTAATTTAATTTAGTTCTCTATTTTATATACACACACCTCACAATTCTACTTGATTTGTTTTCAAATGTCTTTTTAATACGATTCGTTTTTATACTTTCCTTTTGAATTTCGCTTTTATTACAAATATTTTTCTCTTGTGGGCTATGTTACGAATCGTATTGACTCAAATGTAAATAAAATAATTGAAAACTCCGAATAAAACATTTATGTTTTCATTAATATCTCGCGTTTTTCTACTACTATTTTTAAATTACAATTTTAAAAATTTTGTCCATATTTTTTGTTTTATTTTGGTAACACTGTACGGCGTGCGCGTATGGTGGTACTCGAATTTCTTTAATATTACCATCGTAAAAACGTTTTTTTTGCATACTTTGATCAATTAAATTTTATTACAAATAACTGCAAATTTTCAAAGAAAACCTATCGTTAGAAACTCATAATATAATGTTGCGACTGTATTTTTGTTTATCACAGTACTTGTAGTCCGTGGGTGGTAATTGGTTCTATAAATAGTGTTAGTTTAAATTTTAGGTTTGATCCCACCCCCTCTCTCCCCGATAAAATTATCAATATTGAAAATTATAGTAGATAATAATAAAGCGAATGAAAAAATACGAGAACAGAAGAAAAACATTTAAGTTCGAGTTGGAAAACATCGTGCTTGGTATATTTTTATCCACAGTTATTAATTTTAAACACCAACTTGTTACGTTGATTCAAATAAAAATATAAATAATAATGCGGATAAAGATTTAAATACAAAAGTTGGAATTGTAAATGAAAATTTTTGTTTTCCAAGTACTACGCTAGAAACGTACGTATAAATTTGGGTAATTTTGTAATCATGAATCGTGATTTTATTATTGATTAGTTTAGCTGTGGCCTACGAGTGTTCTATTATTATTATTATTGATAACTGACATACCTATCTTCACAGCAAGATACCGATTGTTAGGATATCGATTTTTGTCACGCATGAAATCGTAATATTTTACTAAAGTGATTGAAACCATCCTATCGGAAAATCAGACTACTGCAGTAGAAAATGTAAAATAATTGTAAATGAGTATTTATATTGTGGCGACGTTAACAACGCACCACCACGAGTCGTCCAAGTTGTTTACAATATTGTCAGTAAATAAAAGGAAACCCCATGTTCTAGAATATACTGTAATTATCTCGTTAGGGTAATTTCGAAAGAGTTCTAGAACAATCGACGCTTATATATATATACCGGCTGGTCAGACGCTCGGTCAGTCCGTGAGTACACTCCGCGACATTCTCCGCGATATATTCCTCCGTCATTTGTAACGGTATATTGATATTTGTTTTTTCACATTTATATTCATACGTATTTATGTAATATAGTGTTTATTTTAAATTAAATTGTGAGTGATTTTTCATTGCTTAAAACCCACAACTGATTATAGTGGCCTAGAGACCGGAATAATTTGCACCGAAAATGTGCCAAATATGATGCAAACGTGCAGAGTAAAAAATAGAAAATATGCAGCAACATGCACTAGAGTTTTAAAAATACGCTCTTATATGAATTAAATATTTCGACTCGTGTCCATGTATAAAATAACAATAAACGACTTAGATTAAATCACACTTTTTCTGCTAGTTTAGCTTTTGACTAACCTGGTACATTTAGTACTTAGATGTAGTACAAAGAAACAAAACTAACAACTTATATTCAGCGGCAATATATATTTTATACATACGTATATATAAAATTACAAAACGACTTAAATTAAACGCCACTTTTTCCACAGCTTGTAATATTGTATCAATGAATACAATTTAGAATGTTTCAGCATGAAAAATAAAAATTACAATACACAAATTCAAAATAAAAACGATTCTTTACGTTTTCGTAACATTGTATCACACAACACACGGTATAATATTTTTTCACGTTTTCTGAAGTCAAATGTTGGTCTTTTTCTCTTTAAGCAAAACTGCTGAAACATTCATTAATGACTGAAAACAATCAAAATTTTTTTCAAGCAAATACGAGACTTTGTCTTTAATAATTATCTCCATATTTCATTCCAGGCACATTCTCGGTTCAACGATAGTGTTTTCAACAATTTGCGTTGCATCAAATAAATACAAATTGGATTGTTTTAATTTGTTTATACTTCGAGTACAGAAAAATGAGATTTAATATGAATATAAGATCATTTTTCACAGATTCTATGAGTTTAACGTTCGCGTACATTTTGCACCGGCAAACTTACAGCACTTACAAGTTACAGCGGCCGTATTATTACTTTTTGATATCGACCGGTGATAACAGCGTAATATACTAGGTATAGTTTGTGTCGCAATATTATTTTCGTTTTTAAAAAATTTTATATATATATATACGGAAAATATTTCATTTATACTTATTAAGAGTGTATAAAATACGCAAATTATATGCAGTAATAACAAAGTATATGTGCTTATAACCCTTAAAATACGCAACATAAAATTCGGTCTATGAGATCAGTGTCATGCGAAACGCCCACATTCAAACGTTCATGGTCGTGCATATACAATATGAACATGTAAACGCATTTCATTCCGGTATCTAAGTGCATTTAATACCGCGCGTGTATTCCGCATTTTGAACAGGATAATTTTCGAAGATATTTATTCACAAATAGACAATCACGGTTGAAATATTAAAATTATGACGGTGTCTGATCAGTTTTATAAACGTCCGTAAAATTATGAAAACTTGTTTCAATCGTCTTTTAAAAACAGTGTTCAGCATGTGGTTTTTATAATTGTTCGACTCGTTAGTGTTGTTGCTTTTCTAAGCTTACCAGAAAAATCGCGGAAATACAAAATGATGTATCGGCGGCATGCGTAATTATAAATAATGATTTAGTGCTGCAAACACGCGTGCAGTTTCTTAGTGAAATCACGAGTTCGGAACCATTGTCAAAATTGTAAATAATATATAACCTTGCATCAAAAAATCCACGATTCAGCAAATGGATAATTAAAGCACTCTACGACGTTTAATTTCGTGATAGCGATGCAACCGCACATTCTATTATAGTTTTTATGAAAAACATTTAAAAATTATAGGGATAAATTGTTGATTCATCCAGTTGTGTTTGTTAAAGATCAAAACAAATTTTTTTTTTTACGACCATTCACTTTTGACGGACAGTGCGTATTTAGTCATTATACTTATATTCTACATTAGTCAGGTACAGTTATAATCAGTAAAATTTTAACTTTTGGTAAAAAAAAAAAAAAGGAAAGAACACATTAATCGTTGTTATTAATGATTGTTATAAAAAAAAAAAAAGAAGAAAAATAGCCGGCTGTAAGGAACTACGTTGAACAATATGAACGCGTCTGTTACTACTATATTTGTCCAACATGTTGAGCTCTAGATGTAATTATGAAAAAAGCCCCGGGATCACTCTAGGTCACGTGGGTGGTTTGACGGAGTGGCGACTACGTTTTGGGTGGGTTTGAAAGTTGTGGACCAAACGCGTATTGTTTAATGTCCGAAAGCGACGATAAATCATTGTCTTCGAAAAAACGGTTCCGAGCGAGCTCAGTATAGTCCTGGTAAATTCGAAGTTTAACGAAAAATATCAGTTTTATTACAAACCGCCTATATAGGTACCTATCTGAAACCAGACTTTTTCAAACAACCTCGAATTTACTCCCATTTTTTTCTTTCTTTCCTTCTTTTTTTTTCATAAAATACTATATATAACATACAAGCCAAAATCGGAGCACTAGATCGACGAGAAGGCTACACGAAAACGTCATCAGAAATCTAAAATTTTCACGTTTTTCGTCGTAAAATCGACAATTTTTTTCGGGGGTTTTTTGGGTACGACTCAAAAAGTATGCAAAATTAAAAAAAAAAATTGTGGGACCAAAGTACCACTCGAGTCCATCGACCTCGTATCAGAAAAAGTTACTGGCTTTAAAAATTGGAGCGTTTCCATATTCTATCCGAAAAAAGTGTTCACGGAAAGTTTGTTTTGAAAAAAAAAAACATCATTGCGATCATTTTTCGCCGCGCTCAGAATTCTAAAACAAAAGCGCCTCGTCTCTGCAGATAAAAACCACACGGGTAGTGGCTCTTGGAAAATTATTTGGTAGGTACGTGAACTACAGTTCGATCTTCGCGAAACAATTTTTAAAATCATACTTGAAAATCGCATGACGTATAACTCGTAAATTCATGCATAGCTGTTATAGCAAAGTAACACAATTTAGGGCGACAAGACCTGCACACGCAATTTATTCCACCTAATTATCATACGCTAAGGTCGTGTACTATATAGGTACGTGTAATAGGCGTACTCACATAATCATAATTATATGCGGTTCAATTTTTTTTTTTATTTACTGAAATCAAATCGCTATTTAATGCACTATGAGTATAACGCACGATACCTCGAAAATGTATTTAAACTCTTTCCGGTGTAAAGAAGTCCTATTACAAACGCACCTTTATAGAGCTGTTGAGAATATCATACCATGTCTGCACGTGTTTGAAGGCCGCGTTATTGTGGGGTACAATAATTATCGCAATACATAAGTATTATGTACGATATTCGTCGGTCTTAAAACGATTAACGCGAAACAAGAGCGCCTTATCGACACCGAAATTAATCAGCAGTTATTAATTTTATTGATAAAATCGCAAACGAGCCATGACCTCTCGATTTATGATGGGACGACTATAACACCATTGATTATAATACGCTTCACCACACTATTATATTATGCGGTTCTTATCGCGCGTGCCGTGTAGATTTGAAAGACAACCAATAAAAAATAAACTTCCTAGTTTAGCCAAAAAAAAAAAAAAGAAATTAAAAATAAATATACATCGCGTTTGTGATCTGCGCGTAAAAACAACTGCGACGATCGGTGAAAACAGTTTTTTTTTCCACACGGGAAATCTTGGTAGTTTGAAAACGCGAAACGTGCCGAATTAGATGAAAAAATGACCGAAATAAATGGTCGGTCCGAAGCTGTAAATCGTTTTATAACAGTAGGTCTAGGCAAATGGTTCGTTTTTCATCTGCACCTCCGTCTTGAAAAAACAAATCCGAAATCGGAGCTTTTCGTTTTTCCGATAATAATACGCGAAAACTATGGGTCTTATCGATAAACCGATCGAAGATCGCCGAAGTACAGACCGTTAAATTCACTACGAAATTAAGTCCAAATGAGCCAGGATCATGATTTATTTACGTTCGAAATTGGCGATTTTTTTTTTTTTTGTTAATCTGATTGACTCACGACCGAAAGCCGTACTGCAAAATATTTGTAGAATTTGTGATTTGGCATCTAACAACGTTAAATTAATTTCCACCAGTTAATTTTGATTTCAAACCTCTTTGGTATTTGACTGCAGCAGGCCCACAACTTACATCCCGATTTGTAGCATAAGATCGTGTGCCAACTGAAAATAAAATGCGGCATTTACGGTCTTTAGATAATATTATTTTTTTAGCCGCAGTTGTTCTTTAGAAATTTCATATACGTATAAAATTAATGACATTAAAAAAAAAAAGAAGAAGTATAACTACTTCCGGGTCGGGTGGGAGTGACGGATTCGGTTTTGGGTGGGCGCGGGCCACTGGTTCGATGTTCGTATTAAGTCTGTAAGCAACGGATCGCTCACGAGGAAATCCGATTCCGAGCGAGCTCGTGTGGGTCGAACACGCTCAACGTGTTCCGAGATGAAAACTTTTAAATTTGACTAGAACCGTTTTGAAACGTTTACGACTTTTATCTAAATTTGTCGCCTTCACAACAACGTGTGTGCGAACATTTTCAGGAATTATAATATCGTGGTTTGTACGTTATAATTTTATAGGTACCTACCTGTATTAATCCCGACGGCGAGTGAAAATTTCAAATCACTTTTCGAAAAATCTTGGATCGCTCTTGGATCGTAACTAAAAAAATTCGAAAAAAGAGTTTCGAGTACGACCGATCGTTAATAGGTTCCTATATTTTCGTGGTATCATAAGCGTATAAAGATCGGACCGCTTCTTCTACCCCAAAAACATAAAAAAAAAAAAAAACACGTCATTCCTCCGGAATCCCGGAACACAAAACTTAACATCTTCTCTATTGTTTTTGCTTATAAAAGTAAATAGTTTTCGATACGACATAATGACGTGTGTAATATCATGGAGTTTGAATTTTAATACAAAACCGACCGAAACAAAGTAGGTGCTACCTAAATACACACGTACTGGACCGTAATAAGTATACGATAATAACTATTCGAATTACGCGAAAGTAAACATTTTTAAATTACAAACCTCGTGTCCGACGAGTAAAATATAAAAACATAAAAAAACGAAACGTTTACTTCGGACCAGCCTTCGTTCGCGCCTACGCTTTGGCCTTCGTCGGTTCATTTCGGTACACACACACACAGTACTCGTATGCACTTCAACAATAAAAAATATCCTTCGAATCGCCATGAAAAATAATGCGAATTTAGGCCAAAACAATAATTACTCGTGGACCGGAACTTTTTTTTATCGTACCGCCCCCCCGTTCGATGGCTCGTTTTAGTGTACCGAATATACGGAACCAAATACGTCTCGCTCGAGTATAAATACGCTAATAAGGAATAATCGCCGGAATTTTTTTTTGGTCATTCTTTGACGAGCTCCTCAAATTAAAAATCACAGCAATCACACGTATAAGGTGTAGGTTAGGTTAGGTGTATTCCGATCGAGTCCGATCGGTATTAAAACAGGCAGTGTTCGAAACGGTTCGCGTGTAGGACCTCCGGCCATTCGAATTTCGGAGTTCAAGACTTTCGTATGGTCCTCTGAATAACGCTGGTTAAAAAAAAGATAACACAAACGGAACTGTTCACGATTTTCTCGAAAAACGCGATAACCTTCGCGATAAGCGATCGCAATAACAGTATTAACTGCCGCCGATTCGTGAACTTTGTCGCGCACAAGGCCGCCGCCGCCGCCGTGTTATTAAAAAAATATGTTTTACATTCATGTTTTATCTTATTCACACTCCATCTTATTCTCCTCCACCCACTGAACAATGTTATGGTAATACGAGTGTTTCCTACACGACGATGATGTTGTTGTTTTTTTTTAATAACACATAATACGGAAAAAGAAGCAAACGACCCCATTGTTCGGATGAAACGTTTTTGTGCTGTTGTTGTGCTGAGGGACGGCCGAGGGAACGTGTGCGCGCGAGGCGTCGTCGGTGACGCGCCGCGGACCGGAACCCCCCGCGCTCTTGTGAGTAGCGACGCGCGTGTGCACGAGCACGACAAATACCTCGTGAAGCCGATGATGATAACAGCTATTACGACTCCGTTGAACCAAAAAAAAAAAAACGTAAGCCGGTGGCGTTAATTTTTATGAGCGGCATTTGGTATTCCGTCCCGAAAAACATGAACATTTTGTACAATACAGAAATTTTTTTTTATGATCTTTTTAACGAGGGCGAAGGACGTGGCCGGTATAAACAGTGCGCTTGATTCGAAAAAAAAAAAAATAGGACACAAACAAACAAAAAAAATGTATCTCGTAAAGTTAATGCGCCTGACCGTTAAATAGGTACGAAATTGAAAAGGGCGCGTTAAAATAATTTACAAAGAAAAAAAAGAGGACTTCGCGTTTCCCCCCGGAATACGAAAAAAACAAAGTATCGAGTTTGTCGAATGTGTTCTCTATGTTTGGACGCCAAAAGGCAAAAACCAGCACACCGGCACGTATGTAATATATTTCCCATTATGTGAGTATCTGCGGAAAATAGTCGATAATATTTTAGCTATCGACGTGTAAAAAATACTTAATTAACGTTATAACGTCACGTACAGGGGGAGAAAATCGCTTGATTTAATTAACAAACAAAATTTACGTTCGAGGCGTTTTCTGAGTAACCAAAGTTTTTTTTTTTTTCGTGTATTGTATCTTGAGAGTACACGCAGTCGTATCCGTAATTTTGTAAAAATATCTTGAGAGTATACTGCGTATAGTATGTATAGTATACGGTATACGCTATGGGAACGTCCCAGGTGATAACACAAACTTGATCCGTTGACCAGTGTCAAGTAGCAATTTTTCACTGTTTTTACGTTCAGAATTTAAAACTGTAAATTTAAAAATATGAACCGTTATTGAATGATGTACGAGTTTAAAAAAATAATTTATTTTACACGTCATGGTTTTCAAATCTATTGAACGATAGACATATTACCATCGCAGAAAACTGTGGCTTATCCGAGTTTTAAGACATAAATTAACGCAGTTTTTCAGCATTTAAATGCTTATGAAAAAATTAAATTTTTAATCTCTATTAACAGAACTTGAAGTAATCGAGCTTGTCGCTTGTTTTGCATTTTTAAAAATTTCTATGAAAAATATTTCAAATTGAAAGAAAATAACAAATCTTACGTTAGAAACTCTCAACGGTCTAATTAGGTGTTTTAAGTTCGATGTCATAAGTACATGGTCGAAATATTTTAAAATTTTTTAGTATCATTAAGTGCGATTTCAAGTCATTTTTTTGAAAGTTATGAAGTAATGATAAAACTAATTTTGTAAAAACCCAGATTTTTCTACGGTTTTTTTTCGTCCATATAACTTAGGTGGTATTTAAAAAACTTGAAAATTCGGATAGTACTAAGAGTTACCGAAGAATGACGTACGATTCGACGCAGTTTTTTAGGCGCTATACAACGCTTCGACGTCCATTCCAATTATTTGTAAACATTTTTTCGCCAAAGGAAAATAACAAAAACCTATAAAGCATGTAGTATTGGCATTGAAATATCGTATTTTTTTAACAGCATTAACAGGAAATGATGTTTTAAAGCTTGCTTTAAAATTTTATACCTCAAGCAGCAAGATAAACACAACAAATTTAGAAAAATCGTTTCAGAGTAGGTACCATTTTGTAGGTTTAACACTTTAGAGGTATGATAATATGTGTAAATAGTTACCCGAAAAATAAAATTACGTTTGTAAAATCGATTGTACGCTACACCCGGAATTTAAAAATAATTAGGTGTGGTACCAGCTACTCTGTCGTCTGAACGATGGAAACGGAAAAAACAAAAACGTTCAAATTTATGTATTTTTATTTTTTACGTAATACCGTTCGTCAAGTTCGATTGCGGGTATCTAAACGTCGATCCATACATGGAAGAAGCCTTTAGGCGGTTTGTTTGTGTATTGATATCATGAGTTTATGGCGGCTAGTCGAACCTCATAATTTTTTTAATGAATCGTATCGATGAAGTGCGCTGTTTCAACCCTGAAGTCTAGGTCGCCGAATTTAATTACAACTCTACAGGTAAAATTTGAAATACAAGTGTATAACGTACACTCGTAAAACCTGTTACGACTCGTTCACTGCACTTACTGAGCTCGAGTGAAAAATATTTCCGCGGTGATCACTTCGACGCGACATTTTCAGCGAAAAGATACGCATTTCACTTGCAAAAGACCGCGAGAGTCTGTTGATGCGAACAAATTCTTCGCCGAATTGTCGTTTTGGTGAACATTTTCAGTATATTTACAGCCGATTGACGACCGTCTCGGTGAATATTTAACGAAATATCGTGTAATTTTTTAAACGCGAAACGACAAACAAGTACATTTAATGGGGTTTTTATTTAGAGGCGTTCTCAACAATATTTTTTCCGACTTCAATAACATCGCGCTGTTAATAATTACACTTTTTAGGCATTTACGAATCACAATATTACGGTCGTTTCGTACATCGTGTAATACAGAAAAACGTGTAAAACTAGTCACGAAACGCGTTTTTCCCGAATCGCGGGACCAATAAAGACATTAATCAACATAATACTCACATACGATATCGGCTCTTTTTTGGAAACTATCACTCTAAAAACGTTTCAAATAAACTAAAGTTTTGTCCATTATTAGAACGGGTAAAAATTACCACACGCTTTTGTGATTGAGCCGATTATAGATTTTTGAAACTTTCTGGAAAACGACTAACCTGCTAGCTCGCTCGAAATCGTTACCGTCGTAAACAACGGAAATGGACACGACTAAAACCATTGTTTTACCGCATTTTTCTAAAATAGCTCTTTACTTGTTTTTTTTCTCTTAGTAATCGTTTCTACATTTTTGAAACCCAAAATACAAACTGTTGACTTGATTGAAATTTTCTCTTTCAAACTGAACTGTTAATATTTTAAATAGGTACTGCGCACTAGACGAAGACGAGTGTATGTAACGGACTATAATTATTATGATACGCGGGTTTCTAGAGAAATTCTAGAGAATTTAGGATAGAGAATACGCAAACCATCTTTTGCATACGTTTTAACACGCTCGTTGACTTTTGTGAACATTTAACTACACATAAAAAACAGCGTGTGAATTTCTAGTGTAAAAAAATATAATCAACAAATAATAATGTAATACTTGTGTACGCTATAAGTGTTCGCTCGCATGTTTCGCAAACATCGCAACTCGAACAATTGTTTTTGCCGTACACGTCTCGTTTGCGAGATGACATTGAAATCCGAACGCGAAAATAACGAAAATACTGTAAAATATGACTAACACAGACGGTACCGCAGTTATCGGAAACGGCACTTTGTTGTTTGGCACGCAGTTTCGCGGTCGCGGCACATACAAAAATGAAAAATAATGAAAAACTTAAACACGAGAACACCAACGTAATTATTACACGCGTGACTCAACGCTAAATGTTCGGATTTTTTTAAAAATAAACTTTAAAACGTCCCGTCATCGCCGCAACGTCTCGCGCGATTATACAATCGCTATGGTTTGGCGGTATTTCAAAACAGATTTTCGCACGCGACAGTATATTATATACTCGCGCAGGCTTTACACAGTCGTCGTCCGCGATTATATCCTAACTTTAGAGCGCGTAACACCGAACACGATGTAAATGTGTAAAAATGTGCTTCGGTACCGCAGTAACGAGAATGTCGGTAAGAAGGGTCGTTCGATACTTTTTCGGATAAGTCAGCTACACTTTTATAGGATCCCGGCTGGACGCTTGTAGATTTTCCGACGACTAACTTTTTCCCCGGCTTTCTGATGCGCTCGTATAGTTCCGGGGAAAAGATTTGTTTGTTTTACAATCGCGTTTCGTTCGAGGCTCGGAAAAGAGACAGAACGGTACAGAACGTGGGTACATAATTGTACTGATTAGCTGGTAGTATTAACATAAAAACAACATACCAATATTTTAAATCGTTATGATTTTTGTACGATAAAATAATACGGACGTATTTTAGCGTATTTTTCGTGAAATGCTGCGAACGGCGAGTGAAAAACAGGTAACAGCGAACAATTCGGATATTTTCGTGTTATCGTCCAACTGTTTTGAATGAAATTCGTGTGTTGATATATAGTAGTGACACACGCAATACGATTTAACTTTTTGTTACACACAGTAAAAAGAAATTACCGTAGGAATATCTACGATTTCTTTAAAAAACCGAAGCACCGTAATAACAATATTTGATTAACGAAGAAAATTAAACTATAATATAGGCTATAACAGTTGGAAATAAAATCGGTCTCAAGTATAACAACGCGTTATGACAACTGAAAAGCACAAGCTTAGTGTGATCCACGTAGAAATCATTTAAAATCGTTATTATAAGTTGACTGAATGTTAAAAGAGCGATATTGTTGCAGGCGGGGGGACAAGCTAATATTATTACAAGTCTTTGTGAAAATATTCGCATTTTTGTATAGTATTATTTTTATAATTCGTTATAGTTCTTCGCGTTTTAACTACAAATTTTTGATTTCAAGTTCGTATTGCTTGTCGCCGCTCGCAAACAATATCTTTTCGAACATTCAGTTTATAATTTATTGTAATGATTTTAAATGATTTCTATAAATGACGCTAAGCTCGTTTTGAGTTTTTCAGTTGATATTATTTAACGCAGTCGGGGGGGTTTTTTTTTTAAATAATTTTATAAGTCGTTTTCCTGCAGTTTCTTTTGGCCCTCAACTAGATTTATAATAAGTATACAAAAGAAAATATTGGTACTTACGTAAAATCGTTCCGGAAATGTTAAACTCTGATTTCTTACACCGTGTTTGGCGTGTCTACGTTTTTTCATACATCACGTGTTGATGTTTTGTTGTTTTTGCGATTTTTGGCACGGACATCAATCATCTTAGGAAACAAATTAATTTTTATTTTGTCTTATTATTCGTATGTGTGTATAACGCGTAGGTATGTCCAAAAATATCTGCTCTAGTATCAACAGCTATAGGTGTAACATGTTCTTTACACAGCGATAGCAAGTTAAAAAAAAAAAAGCGGAATCGCTCTAGGTCGCGTGGGTAGTTTGATGCTGTGGGTCACTATTTTGGAAGTTTTAACTAGAAATTGTGTATTATAAGTGTATAAGCAATCAGCTCAGTTAAAACTAATACCACGAAAAAAACGAAAAAGACTATGCGTAAAAGGTCTATGCGGACGTAACGGCCGGACCAGTGTAAACCTGTGTTATCACCTTCAAATCGATCTCGTATTTTCGTAATTGATTATCATTTATAATAATATTTTTTTTTAATAAACATCATTTATTTTTTTTTCGTGTTTATTATTTTAGATTTTTCCATATTTTCTACTTCGAGTACGCGTAAAATGAATATTTGTTTTAAAAAGCAATAGATAATATTATATTTAAAGTTTCGTCAAGCTGAACGATAGTATTATTATAATAATCACTTATTAATTTTTACTACGGTACGCTTAATCAGTCTCAAATTCACTGTACAATGCGCAAGATATCATCGAACCTTGTCCAACGTGCGAACGTTCCTTTGTCCAACGTACCTGGCCCTTCGCGAAACGTCTGGACAATTCGCCAACAGATTGTGCGTAAATAATACACATACATGTATATTACATTTATACTGTATTATGTATTTTTAAATTTTATATATATATGTACTCGCATGATTGACTAATGATAGTTTGAATAATATGTATGATAGGTATAACGTTTAACGTACACCTGACAAATAACGATTTCATCTAAAACATTTTGAAATTGATTTTCATTTTTTATTTCCATTCCGTTTTCGGCTTATTTTTTCAGTCCGAGTCGCGGAAGTCGCCTAGTTTTACGATTTAACAAACGATTGCGTTCTGTTCTTTCCGGACGTTTGCACTTTTCGTCCCAGACGCTGTGACGTCTGCTGTGACCGATCGACGGCTGTCGGCTGAATCGGTCGTCGTCGTCGGACAAAAACTCGTCGTTTTGTGGCCATTATTTAAAGGTGAGATAAATACGTCGTGTAATCGTTATATTTTTTAAAATGTGCAGTTGACGGTCTTCGACGTGCGAATGGATAAAACGAACTTGAAAAGCTGCTCGTGAATGTTATTTTCTGGATAGTCCTTTATACGAACCGATTGAAACCGTTAAACAGTTTCGAATACATTTTTTAATGTTGCCCGACTTTTAAAATGTTCACCATCCTATCTTAGTCCGTGATTAATAATTATTATTCACTCCGGGCTGTCGTAAAACTAGTTCTATTTTTAAAACTGCGTATACTTTGTCGACAAGCAGTGAGAACAACGATTCTCATACACCAGAAGAAAAGATACGATTTATTGACTTGTTGTTAAACTGCAGTGTACATTAAATTTAAACTACTGTAAATAACACTATTAAACAATTACGGATTACAGTCTACGGAGACGCGAATCTATAATTTCAGTATTTAATATTTCAAATTAAATTTTATAATGTTTCATAGTTTCAACATTCAACCACGCAGCCTAGTGTCGAATTTCGTGTTCCGAATGTCTGCGTTCAGTTTTTGTGTTCGTGTAATAACTGTGTTTCGTGCATCGCCCGTCGGTTGTTCAACTTTAGGTAGGTAACTTGCCTGATTCTTGTAAGCTATAATATATTATTGTCACGGAAGAGTTTGAAGATAATCGAAGAAAAGTGAAACGGTATGAAACTAAACTATGTATGGTTAGCTAACAAAAAGTAATGGTTAGTTAAAATATATTATGAGAAAAAAGCGGAATGTTCATTGTGTATCACGTTATAGTTTCACGGTAAAACGGGACGGTGAAAAAGCTCTAACTATTCATTTAAACGGTGAAAATCATAAAAAAAAAAAAAACTAAAAAAAATTTGTAAAGTATGATTTTAAATAAACATATTTTGTACTTTTCAATACCTAATAATAATATAAATTTTCTACCTTTTATTAATCATATTTTAATTTGTACTTTGTTGACTAGCTAAATCCTAAGCTATATGCACGTAGGTACATATGGACTAATGGTGTGTTTTTATTTACTATTTTTTTTTTTTCTGCTTATCGGCCCATATTGTCTCCCGGGTCTGCCATTTTTCAAAGGTGGCAACCCTCAGTATGTATGATATTATATTATAGTGCAGTAAATCGTTTGTACACCTAGTATATAATATTATTTATTGTTATACAGAGTGTTCACAAAAGAATCCGTCGGTTTTAAAAGTCCGTAGGTATTTCAAAAAGTATTTTGAACATTAAAAAAAAGCCGGGATCACTCTAGGTCGCGTGGGTAGTTTGACGAAGTAGCAACTACGCTTTGGGCGAGTCACTAGTTTAGAAGTTGTGGTTTGGACGCGTTGTTTTATATCCGAAATGAATCGTTTCCTTCAAAAATACGATTCTGAGCGAGCTCAGTTGTCTAGTATACGTCGTGGTTAAAACATTACTATAAAAACTTTTATCAAATCTGTAACTTTCCTATTTTAGTAGTGTTTAAAAGTTTCAGCTTGGTTCGATCTTTATTTTGGATGATCAAAAAAATCTAAATCAATGTGTAAAAAACACGTTCCCCGTAATTATCCCCCCCCATAAGAAATACACGGCCGCCCGGAACGATGAGTTTTACGAGACATGATAACAACGTGAAATCAGCTGTAAACCGAAATTGTGTTAACCAATTTTCTAAATTTTTTTTACCACATGTGTAAAGCTATTTTGTTTAGATTGTATCAAAGTCGCCAGTATTGAACGTAACAACTAGAGGTTTTACGAAATAATAACTGCGTGAAATTCAAAAATCGAGTTCTATACCTTCCTTAAAAATGATCAAAACCGATTGAAATTTCACTAGTTAAACCTTTTTCAATGACGTATATTGTAAATTTCGAGTCAAACGGGAACACTTTCGAAAATTGAGACTTTTTTTTTTTTTTTTTTACTCAGAACTTGAAAAACAAGCGAAATTTCAAAAAATGCATCAGTACCGTCATTGATCGATCCTTAGGGGTGTCATACGTTAAAATCGGAATTACGTTATCACGCTGAGAATGAAAAACGTGGGTCAAAATCGAGGCTGGGCATATTTAAACACTCGTTAAAAAATAATGTGTCGATTTTAATCAAGTTAACTCGTTAACTTTTAACATTATGAGTTAATTTTTTATCCGTAATAGTTTGAAATTTTCAAACTCTTTTGAACGTAATAGAAGAACGTTTTAATAGAAAATACGAAAAAACAAACTTCCGGAGAAAACGTCGTGTACCGTAGGACCGAATACGAAGTGCCACTCAAATGGAATTACTCGTGTTTTAGTAAACTTTTAATAAATTAAAAAGAAAAACGGTCAAAAAGCTGTTTTATAATAAATGGCGGTCGACTCGGTTGGGTCGTAACGGGTCGCGCGGAGTTTTCGTCGTAAACATTATAGTTCTGTTCGTTCGCGAGCTGGTCGGCGGCGGGGGCAGCTACATACCCGCGGCCGATCGATTCCGACGAATATTTTATCGATGCTGTTTTCTTAGTAAATCGCCCGAAGGCCCAAAAACCGCGTATTACAATACGCCGCAGTCTGCAGACTTTTCAAAAAACCGAAGCACAATAAGAACACGCGTTCGTATAAAACACCCTGTATCGTCGTTATCATTCGCGTTTATAAATAATAATAATACGTTGTATATTATAACCAGCGGCTTATTATCGTATACAGTACGTGGAAGGCCGGCCGCAGGTAGATACAACAATAATACATATATAGGTAGAGCGACCTCGGCATTGAAGTCTCTTCGCCGAGACACACAGGTTAGGAGGTTCGACTGCAGCAGCAGCAGTCATTATCGCCGCGGTACGACTTCCTGACCGGTGGAAAAGTAGCTCTGGCGCACACATACGGTCGCGTCGTTTTTTTTTGTTCCGTCCGTTTTTTTTTTTTACGCGCCTCTTCGCCGTCGTTTACGTCGTATCCAGTACGCGGGCGTATAAAATTTTCGTCCAGGCTGGTACCCACCGCAATACCCCGGACACCTATATACTATATATCGCGCAGACGTGCTCTCGTACACGACACGGGAATCGCTGGATCGTAAAATATCCGCGTCGTCTGAACGTCGTCACACACTACCCGGGCGGGTGTTATCGAAAACCGCCGCGGTTCTTCGCCCGGAGACGTGTTTTTCGACGTACGGCTGCTGCACTTTTCGCTGCGCCCGCCGTAAGTCTGCGCGACTGCGCGCTGCTGTGACACGGTTTTCACTGTACTTCTCCGATCGGCCGAAATGCCATATAGGCTCTTTGTACACGGGAGGATTCTCACGTACATCGTATTCCGTATTCGAAAAACGATTTGTGTATAAAAAACGATTTGTGTATAAAAAAAACGCGTTGTAACAGCAGTCCCGAGGTAAGCTGATCGCTTCCGACGTTCTACTGCGATACCCTGCGGATGTCCGCCGCCCCTTGCGCCACTGTGTCCGCAGCATACGCGTTGCGATATTATTATTATTATTTACCTGTAACGAACGAATTCGTATTATTTTCGTTTCGTTTAAACGTGTTATTTTGTAATTTTTCACGGTTTTTTTTTCAGTGGAAAAATGGAAAAGCCGTGTCGGTACGACCTGTCCGAGATCAAAAAGTCTCTGGAGCTGGCCGAAACGCTGGCCAGCGTGAGTCTGATGACGCCGGCGGCGGCGAGGAGACGTTTACAAGCCAGGAGCGTCGAGTTGGGCCTGACGCCGGGACAACCGTACGAACCGCCCAGGGAGTTGCTTCTGTACTTGGTCAGGTGAGTCGGCGGACGAGAAAATTTCGTTAAAAAAACTTAAATATAGTACGGAAAAAAATAGACCCGATTCAAACTCTACATACTATATACGAGGTGAACTATTTGAAAAGTCCGACGCGCGCGAACCGTAAGAATTCTTCTTCTTTTCGGGAAAAAAGAAAAAAAACCGTTCTGTACAAGGCGTGGGAGTATGTTTTTTTTATTGTTGAGAAGCACATTTTTTTTTTAGGAAAAAACCGGTCACGTGCAGCCCCTTTTTAAAAAGGTGTATCACGCGGTTAGTGAAAAAAAAAGTAAGTACCTTACCGAGTATCGCGAACCGACGCAGTAGTTTTGCCGTTTTCTAAAACTGCGGCGACTGTTTGAAGAACGTGTATTTCGTTCGCGCGATCGAATTAGTGTTTATAATCGAGTTGTCCCGAAATCGAAACGATAACGTTAATTAATTAAATTTTTTTTTTTAAAAAACATTACCGCGTTTACTCAATACCGAGTTAACCCGAAACTTAAACGTCGAAAATCGGTTAAACACACGGCGCGCGCAGTAATTCTGCAGTCAATCGTTTTTACATCGTCGGAGTGAAATTGATTGTACACATAAGAATTTTTCTTCCTTTTCTGTGAAAAAACTGCTTCAAACTACTCGCATACGCCGTTTGTGAGTCGGATGCATTTGAACGCGAAATTAGAACTAATTATTTTGACAATTTTTGAACGATCTGTTACATCGTTATTTTTTTGTTCTTTTTGCGATAACATCGCTAAAATGTTTTCGAATTTTATTGAAATGTCCGCAAATTATTATTGGAATAGCCGAAGTTTTAACAGCACAAACATTTCAAACTATTTCGATTATGTCGGAACCAAATATAAACCCTTTCAAGTTTTCCCAATTTTAATGTTTTTATTTAATAAAACACGTATAGGTTTTTTCGTATTCAATACTTGAAACATTTACACAAGATCCAAAACATATGTTTTTTTAAATACCTGATATGAGTTTGTTGTAAACACATTTTATTAAACTTATAACAAAAAAACTACTAACATTTTGTACATTTTTAATTAAAATAATAAAGATATACGTTTGAATGAAAAAAAACTGATGAAAATTTAACAAAGTTTCAATAGTTTTAAGAGGATTCAATATTTATAGCATAAAAACATAGTATCTGAAAATGATGAAATTTGTGTTTACAAAAAAGTTCATAATTATCCGTCATTTTTCGTAGTTTTAACTTTAGCGCGATAAAACTAAGAGAAATGTCTAAAAAATCCGACGTAAGTACTTTTATGAAAGCTCCTATTTACTACTTAAGGCCCAATTCACTACTCTGTACTCATAAGGATGTCATAGAAAAACATACCTCTATAAATTCTTCAATAAGCATAAAATATAAATTACTTGCTACGCTCGGAATCGAAAAATGTGTTTAAAAAAGTATTTATTACCTTTGTCAACCCCTCCCCGCCCTAAGTGTGCAATATATTTGTTCTAAATATTTTTTCTATACAAATGTTTGATGCTAAACAATTTTTAAGATACAATATTATGTTGAGATTATATTTTACTTTTGTCACGAATATTTTTGAAACTTTTTTGACGATTTAAATATGTCATCCGTTCGAATAATGTGTGAAAATTTTAAAGAACCGATTCTAGTAGTTACGTTTACAATACGTCAGTTTTACCCAACCAAACGCGTGTGAAAACTTCGAAAGTCATTTCGAGCATATTTTGTAAAATTGTTTTAAGATCATAAATAAAAAAAATGATCAAAAATTAAAAGAAAAAAATAAATACGAGTTCCGTGTCTTGAGGTCTTTGTTATTGTGATACTATTTGTAAAGATCGGAACACTCCTATATACGGACCAAAAAAATGTACCAAATATATAATATGGTATTTTTGTTACACATAAAAGATTTTAATGATTCATGAACTCGTGAGTTTTACTCATCCTAATGTACACGCTGCAGTACCTAAAATACCTATTATATACTTACTTCAAAACGATTATTGTACAAACCAAGATCGGTTTATCCATAATTGGTCAGGATTTTTGTTAAAAACAAACACGTGCTACATAAGCAAACCGGTTTTTACTGCCAATTTTTGTAGTTTCTTTAAAAAAACACCGGCACGCATTTCTAATCAGTCATTTTATAATTTGAACAACAAATCGTTTTTTGATTAGGCTCGTAAATTCACGTTTTTATAATCCGTGCCTTGATTATGACTTTCTTGTTCTGTAAATTAATTTTTTTGGTGAAAACGAAATACGTGAAAAATTTACGGAAATGAACAATTCGACTGCAGCTTGTATACCGATTCGTGATACAACGTAATACGTATATATAATATTATGTTGTACATTTAGATTCAGGTAAAACACAGATTTTTTTTGTTTTTATTAGTTTGTGTGTTATCTATAGTGTACAGTTAGAAATGCAACATAAACTTATATAATTCATATTATTTTACGTATATGAAATATTAAAATCACAATGAATTTAATAATAAAAAAATTATCGTTATATATGCATCATCGCGAAAAGTTTCCATAACTTTTCCATTATTTGGTTCATTATACGTACATTCTGAGAGGAAGTAGTTTATTTTTAGGCGATTAAATTGTAGTGCGTGGTTTGCATACGTATTATTTGATTTAAAATACAGTATACAGGAAATTGACGAACGTATGACAAAAAACGTGCCTAATGCATGTGTTTGTTTATGATTTTGTAAAACTGGTTTCAGGTAATTACGCTTATAAAAACATTCTGAAGTAACGCTCTTATACACTCATTATTTTATTTTAACTTACACTCAAACAGTTTTCAAACGAAATATTTAATACAAGGTTTTGTTTTTGTTTCGATTACTTACAACATTTGACAGCCTTGAGCATAATGGTACGCATTATAATGCTTTTTCTTATAGGTACACAACATATGTAATTTTCACAAAAAATATCACTTGTCATCACACAAATACGTTTTGTTTATACTGCAAACATAATTAAAAAACATACACTAACACACTAGTGCAGATATAATTCGTATTTAAGAGTATGGTGTACAATTTTTTATTTTTAAAAAAAGGCGGAATCACTCTAGGTCGCGTGAGTAGTCACAGTTTGATGTTGTGGGTTGTTGTTTTGGAAGGTTTAAACAACATATTTTGTGTATTATGTTTGTAGCGAATTTGAAACTCTATGGTAATGTTCTATGCTTTGCTCAAAAATTTTCAACGAAACTAATTGTATCGCAGGCCTGTACCTTATCTACTTTAATATTATGTGAACATTTTGGCTCATTTCAATCATAATTTTGGACGTTATGGCCAAAAAAGTAAATCGATAATGTCAAAAACACGTTTCCCAAAATTTTTACCATTTTTTAAATTTTGATTTTTCAAATCGACAAACACTCAAAGTACCATCTGTGTCCATATACCTTTCGTTAGACGGGCTACCCCGCCTACCCTATACTTAAAACCGGGTATAAGTGTAAAGATCGGAGTATTTTTGAAAAAGTGGTTTCATTGTGATTAAAAAAGAAAAAAAAATTTTAAAAACACACATCGTGTTGAAACCAATACCTACCTTTTTCGCTACACTCAGAATCTAAAATTACGAAAAAATCCGGATTTTATATATTTTAAAACCTTATGCGCAGACACATTTTCTTTAAATTCACAATTGGCAGCTCTTTAAGACAGGGGGTTAAATTTTGTACTTCTAAATCTGGGTGGAACATAGACTGTTGGTAATTAACAATAATACACGTCATGAACATTTTAAAAATCACTCCAGTTTTCAAAATGTTCGTAAGTACATTAAAAATACCGTCAAAACTAACCGAAATGCGTACATGTACAAAATTATTTGTTTTTGTATGAGAATAAAAGTATCAATTAAAATTATCATTAATAATTATCATAAACAAATATCGTTACTAACATTTATTTTTACTGGACTTTTGAGGATTGTGTACAACACTGCTCACGTATTATACCTGTAGTATTTTGTGTACTTACTAATTGCGTACATGCAGTATTTTATTAAAAAATTAATGGACAAACTGCAGTAATACTTGTTATACCCGAGTAACTCGCACACTATTTAAATTTAATACAACTAAAATAGTTCAATTGCGAGTGTGCGTGCGTTTGTGTAGGTAGGTACCTATAGATATCAATAATAATTGTTCTGTATTGTTCAACGAGCATTACAATTGAATAATAAATCGTACCGTAACAAAGAAACAATAAAATGGTAACGAAATTATATAGATCTACATATGATATATAGCGGCGAACCTTATTGTTATTAGAATAATACACGTTTCACTCCGTTTTATTTAATGCCGTATCATTCAATTAATTTTGCTGAAACCTTTTACGTGCACGCGAACGAACTGATAACTTATTATGCGTGTAGGAAGAAGCGAAAAACAATATGTCAATTCATTTCTTGAGTAATTGGCATTTGTAATAATACGCCAGTAGTGTAAACATTTTATACAGAAATGTTTTCGTATAAAACGTGTCATTATTATTACGAGCGCGTAAAACATCGTATTTTAATTCGTTTTTTTATGCTCTCTCGGTTCTGTACCTACAACTGTATAAACCAATGTGGCACGTAAGTTGCACGGATTTCGCACACGAATCGATTTCATTTTAATCCTAATCGTTAGGTAGGTATTTGAATAGTTTTCTGAATCATTCTTGTTTTTGTATACTGTAAAAATAATAAGTGTCTACCGCATGCGTTGTTTTTGATACGCTCCGAATCTAATAACCATACTTTGTATAATATCATAACTTTGTTTTTGCAAACTACGCATAAATATGTTGAATCATAAGATGAGATGTGTGTGAGAAAACGCGGCTAATTTCGGGACCTTTGCCATTTTTTGGCGGTACAGTTAATTTTCAACTTGTTCTTTTTTGCTACATCGGTTTTGTTTTAACCGGGGGCCGAATAATTCACGGCAGGCCGCCCCGATTTCCCGCGATAAATTTTTAACCGTTTGTTTGTGCACGATTTTTTATACTAGCGGTTTTTTTTTTGCTCCAACAAACATGTGAAAAACCGACGTGAAAATGATTAAAAATGTGAGGTTTTGGCGTTTTTAGTTTATGCTTCGTACGATCATGTTGCTTTCGTGAAGAAAATATGGATATCGAGTTCTGCGTGTTTATAATAAACAAAAATAATCGTGCTGTGTTGTAATGACACTGTTAATCGGGCTACTGCGGAATGCGTGTGTTTCTCTTCTATCGAATTCAAAGTGGATACGTGTTGTTCTACGCAGGCCCCATCGCGATTGAGTTTTAATTGATACCGTTTTGTTTCGACATTTATTTTTTAAACCGTATAATTAATATAAAACATTAGAAAAATAGATTAGATGCGAGTCGTATTCTTTTTGTACTATTCTACCCAAACTGCACGTGTAGCAACTACATATATAGTAAAATTCTAGTGTACAAACCGATCCGAAAAATACGGCCAAAGTCACGCGTTAGTCACTTTAAGTATAGATTTTGAACGAATTGAAAAAAAATGACGTATTGCTTTCGACGATTTTTTTTTTCATTTCCAGTAGGTAAACAAATAATTGTCGCGTAGTATTGAATGTCATTCGGTATTATTGTTACTTACTGTACAATATTACTATAGCCACTATTACGTCTCGTGTAATAGAATACCGTGATACGGATTAGACGACCGAACAATTGTTTTTTTAATTTTTCATCACTGTTTTTGAGTTGCGGTTCAATAAGAGAAGTTTGGCGCGCAAATCGCCTGCAATTCAGACATTTTGATATATACGTCTATGTAAAACCACCGTCCATATAGCGGCCTTCTCGACGCTCAGAATCTAAAAAAACAGCAGCAGCCACGTGGTGGTGACACGCGCGTTTGAGACACGTTGTGTCGACGTCACCCCGCGGATAGGAGAGATCGACGTCGGTGATACAGTTGACGGCGCGACAAGCTGCGGCGTGTGACGCGACGCGAACAAACGGTGCTTGCTTTTTTACTTCGGCTCAACATGTTGTTTGTGCTTTCAATACGACATTATTCTCTCGCATTATTGTTATCGTATTACAGTGTCGTTATTATCGTGTTATTGTTTATTACTACACATTGTTCGCTCGCGCACAATCACCACACTCGCGCAGACCCGCGTGACGTATAAAATCGTGCACGAAAACACGTATGCGCGCGTACATTGTGTTACTCGGTTTTGTGTGCGTCGAAGTGAAAACGCGAACAAAACTCACGGCGTATAATAATAATCGAAAAAAAAAAAAGCGTGTGTGTGAAAAAAACGTTTTAAACCGTATATTTGCATAACTGTAGCGAATTCGTCTCGAGTATGTTAACACGCTGCGTACGTGGTGCCGACGCCGAGCGCGGGTGGTGGACCGTTTTTTTTACTCCCGATCGAATAACCGGCGAGCGCGCAAACTCGCGCGTGTGAGCTCGACAGTCGGTCTCCGGCGCAACGATATTTCGTTTTTAAACATTTTCGTTCTAAAAGAATATTAACGACGATAATAATTGTGTACGCGGTGGTGATTTTTGGAGAAAAAAAAAATGTCCGAGAACGTGGGCTGTCATCCGCGACCGGACCGCAGCCCGGGCGCCGGCTTACCCGCGAAATTCGCCCAAATCCACGGACCGCGGTACATGAAACTCGTGTTGGAAAGGTCGGTATCGCGACGACCGTTTAGGCGCGCGACGGAATTTTAGCTTTCGGGCTGTTTTTTTTTAATTCGTTGTAATCACCTTTCAGCTGACTCGTGACGGTTTTTGCGACCGACTCGCGTGGACAAGATAAATACATTATAATAGTTATTTATGTAATGCAAAATTTTACGACGTCCTAGGATCGCGATATTTTCCACCGTTCTTCGCGTCGTCAGAGTACGGCCGGTTACTAAACTCCAACCGTTACTTTCGGCTACCGGATCTTTAATCATACTGCAGGTCGCGTTTGGGAAATAATGTGTGAACTCACAAAGGACGAAAACTTTTACAACGATCGTAGCCCGGGGATAGTGTTGAAACGCACGTAATACGTAATTTCGTTATTTCGCGTGCACAACCACCCAGGGGTTTTCGGGATTTTAAGATAGTACAAAAGTTTGGTCATAATTTTAAACGTTTCGAAACTCCGTTTGCAAAACGCGAACCATTACTACGGCCAAGCGTTTTTCGAGAGTTCGTTTTGGCCAGGTTTATTTGATGACAACTTTAATTTTCAGTTTTCATACAGAATGTGTCTTCGCGATTTTAGTGTTTATACTGCACATTGAAAGAGTTAGTGAAGAACGCGATTTATATACGAATACAGGTTATTATGTACTATATACCTACCTACTTTGTAATAAGTATCGTGTTTTTTTTTATTTACACGGGCGCAATATTCTTCTAATTTTATCCACCATTGTTTAGTACTAATCAAGTACTGGAACAAAAGTGGAACACTGTTTAGTAATTTTTTTGTCAATATTGTCGATGAAAATCGTTGCCATCAACAAAACGATTTTCCGAGCGAGCTCAGTCGTAAGTCGTTCGAGAATTTCAAACACCTACTTAGCTAAAAATTTTTCGAAATCACTCTTATGGGACCTGTATCTCGGCTGTTTTGATATTACGCGTTTCCGCTTGTTCCCACATTTATTTTGGACGTCACGGACAAAAAACTAAACCGTCAAAAACGCGTGATCAAAAATAATATCCTCGGTTTCACGACTGTAACATTTTCAGTATTGGAACTTTCGAATTTCGGACCCCTCGAAGTACCTTTCGTTAGAGGCACCGGGACTTTGCAAATCTGAGCAATTTTACCGTTAAAGCAAAAAAAAACACATTATTCGCTGCGCTCGGAATCTTAAAAAAATAGTCCACCTCAAGGACGGATCCAGAGGGGGGGCAAGGGGGTTCCGGGCCCCCCCCC
>CM029360.1:35026995-35047335 GCA_017140985.1 Hormaphis cornu
GCATTATTGTTATCGTATTACAGTGTCGTTATTATCGTGTTATTGTTGTTTATTACTACACATTGTTCGCGCGCGCACAATCACCACACTCGCGTGACGTATAAATCGTGCACGAAAACATGTATGCGCGTACATTGTGTTACTCGGTTTTGTGTGCACGTCGAAGTGAAAACGCGAACAAAACTCACGGCGTATAATAATAATCGAAAGAAAAAAAAAGCGTGTGTGTGAAAAAAACGTTTTAAACCGTATATTTGCATAACTGTAGCGAATTCGTCTCGAGTATGTTAACACGCTGCGTACGCGGTGCGGACGCCGAGCGCGGGTGGTGGACCGTTTTTTTCCCTCCCGACCGATCGAATAACCGGCGAGCGCGCAAACTCGTGCGTGTGAGCTCGACAGTCGGTCTCCGGCGCAACGATGTTTCGTTTTTAAACATTTTCGTTCTAAAAGAATATTAACGACGTTAATAATTGTGTACGCGGTGGTGATTTTTGGAGAAAAAAAAAATGTCCGAGAACGTGGGCTGTCATCCGCGACCGGACCGCAGCCCGGGCGCCGGCTTACCCGCGAAATTCGCCCAAATCCACGGACCGCGGTACATGAAACTCGTGTTGGAAAGGTCGGTATCGCGACAACCGGTTAGGCGCGCGACGGAATTTCAGCTTTCGGGCGGTTTTTTTTAATTCGTTGTAATCAGCTGACTCGTTGTGACAGTTTTTGCGACCGACTCGCGTGGACAAGATAAATACATTATAATAGTTATTTATGTAATGCAAAATTTTACGACGTCCTAGGATCGCGATATTTTCCACCGTTCTTCGCGTCGTCAGAGTACGGCCGGTTACTAAACTCCAACCGTTACTTTCGGCTACCGGATCATGCTGCAGGTCGCGTTTGGGAAATAATGTGTGAACTCGCAAAGGACGAAAACTTTTACCGTACCCCGGGGATAGTGTTGAAATGCACGTAATACGTAATTTCGTTATTTCGCGTGCACCCAGGGGTTTTCGGGTCATCTCGTCCGTCGCATATTCATCGTGCGCGTGTGATCGCGGCTTGTGATCATTGCGGTTTTCCTCAGATTTCTGCACTCCCAACAATACAGGTGATGGTGGCAATAAGCTTCTACGTTTTTACACCAGACACACTCTTTAACTGTGACTAAAAAAAACCTTATCCCCCAACTGAGACGTACGAAAAAATCAGAATGTACAACGCCGATAAACCCGAACGGTTCGCTAAAATTAAAGTGCTCGAATGTACTACGTACATTAATTGTACATCGTCATTCCGACTGAAATATTAGACTCGTATAACCCGATGGAACGCACCGTAATGGTTATGAAATTCTCGTGAAAAATGAATTGGTTCGCGTTGTTACAATACTCGAGATTGTATAGTTTTATTCAGGTGTACGAGAACAATATATACGATCACGTGTAAACGAGAGGACCAGAATACGAGAGATGGGTGTTTTAGCTCGAATTTAGCTTCGACGGGACCATTTTTAAGACAAACGCTTTATTATGTATAATCTAAATTCAATACTCGTCTGGGTCAAAACTCATAATATTATAAGCATGGTTTTCGCGCAGTAAAAAATTTATAAAAATGTATTCATTTATGCACAAAAAAACAGCTAAATATGCATGAAAAATTTGAAAAACATGCATTAAAAAATAAAGTGGACAAAAAATGCGATAAATATAGAGACAAATTTAATTATTAATATTGCGTATAAACAAATATTGGGTTGGTATACTTTTACGTGCGCGTTGTATTAATTATATAACAGCTATTACATTTTTGAATTTTCTAATTTTTTTGTACAAAATTACGTACATTTTAAAAAGAGTTGAATAATATTATTATTCGTTTTAGCTGTCTGTTTGGTGTTAATACGTTTTTGAAAAATCTCTGGGAAAATAAAATCCACGAATTCTTTCAAATTGTGAGCAAGCTGCAGTGAAACACACGTGTTGATTAATTGACAAAGAATACGTCTTTTTTTCTTCTTCTTTTTTTTTTAACAACATCGTAGGTAATATTGTTAAAGCGATACTAAAAGATTGGCGTGGAATATTATAATGTCTACCTATTTTATTACTTGAGATTTTTTTTTTTTTGAAATTTGCTCAGTTTACTTAAAAACAAAAAAGTTTCACAATAACTCTTCTAAAAAATTGTTTTTTTTAAATAATTTTTAACTATCACGTAGATATTATTCGAGTAATCAAAAGACGAAATAGTACAAAAGTTCGGTCACAATTTTAAACGTTTTGAAACGCCATATGCAAAACGCGAACCATTACGGCCAAGCGTTTTTCGAGAGTTCGTTTTGGCCAGGTTTATTTGATGATAACTTTAATTTTCAGTTTTCATACGGAATGTGTCTTCGCGATTTTAGTGTTTATACTGCACATTGAAAGAGTTAGTGAAGAACGCGATTAATACGAATACAAGTTATTATGTACTATATACCTACCTACTTTGTAATAAGTATCGTGTTTTTTTTTATTTACACGGGCGCAATATTCGTCTAATTTTATCCACCATTGTTTAGTACTAATCAAGTACTGGAACAAAAGTGGAACACTGTTTAGTAATTTTTTTGTCAATATTGTCGATGAAAATCGTTGCCATCAACAAAACGATTTTCCGAGCGAGCTCAGTCGTAAGTCGTTCGAGAATTTCAAACACCTACTTTGCTCAAAAATTTTCGAAATCACTCTTATCGGACCTGTATCTCGGCTGTTTTAATATTACGCGTAAATGTTTCCGCTTGTTTCCACATTTATTTTGGACGTCACGGACAAAAAAACCCTAAACCGTCAAAAACGCGTTTGCCGTGATTAAAAATAATATCCTCGGTTTCACGACTGTGACATTTCCAGTATTGGAACTTTCGAATTTCGGACCCCTCGAAGTATCTTTCGTTAGAGGCACCGGACTTGGCAAATCGGAGCAATTTTACCGTTAAAGCAAAAAAAACACATCATTCGCTCAGCATTTCGCGAATTTCGCTGCGCTCGGAATCTTAAAAAAATAGTCCACCTAGGCCCGCGCGACGTAATCCTATGACCGTCGACGCGCGCGCGTTTTTGACGTAAAAGTGATAAGAGCCGCGTCACGTTTTGCGGAACACACCTTGAACTATATCACGAAGTCTATAAACTTATTAGTTTATAGACTTCGTGAACTATATATACAAAAACCGCGCGCCATTGATAATAAATTGTAACGTTTGCTGTTATCAGTTTATTGTTACGAGACCGAATCACAGAATAGATTAAACCGAATCGCCGCCGGACCAAACCGACTGCCAAATTATTGTTCCTCTCTGATTATTGTTATCGTTACATACTTGTTATTGAACGTTTCGGTAATAATAATTGCACAACATAAACGGTTACGTTGGTTACGATACGATATTGTTATTCTGCTACGCACACACGCGCCGTTTCGCCGAGGGGGAAAACGATTTTTCGTAACAGATCGTCCTCTGTTTCGTTTTGGTTCGCGAACCGTCTTCATCTATCGCGGCGACCCGTGTAATGTACTGCTTGCGGTTCGCCGAGAATTTCACGCGGGAAACACTGTACGTATTTTTCACGGGCTGACGACGACCGTTTCTCCGACTTGAAAAACGTCGTCGTTTTTTTCTGTTTTCTCTGTTGTCGTTTGTTTCGAGTCCAGCGTCACATAAAATGGGGAACGAGGGGGGGTCCCTCGAGCGTTTACGTGGATTCTCAGCCATTATTCCGACCGTTCGGAGTCGGTCACCCCCGTCCTTTTTTGATTTACACTCGTCTCTCGATCGTTCTCTATCTCCCGTTACTCCGCCACACTCGCTGTTCTGTTTTCATCACTCCCCCCCCGCCGAACCATAACAAATGTCTCGCCACGCTCCTGTAAACGATACTTTAGCCTTGTCGCAGTTTGAAGAGGTAAGTAAGTTGAACATTTTCGGTCGGTTAATGTATCGAGCCCCCCCCTGTTCTGTGTATTTTTTAAAAATTTGGGGGGCCAAGCCCTCCTGAACGATAACGATTGTACAGTAAACTGTTCTGCCCGTTCGCACCATGATCAGGCCGATAACGCGTCGAACCGCCTGTGCGCTCGCGGCACCGCTAAAACCGAAGAGATCTTACTGTTGCTCCAACGGTGACGGGCCTGGAGCGTCCGCCAAGTCGAGAACAGCGTCCGTGTTAAAGTACATTTGGTAAGAGCGCGTTTCGCGGACGCCCGCATGCGTCTCCCCGATTTAGTGTAGATTTCTACAGTTGATCCTTTTGAGCGGAGAGACAAGCTTTTTCCACAGTGACGTTTAAACGCGCGCACGTTTTCCAAACAATTTATTGTAAGTTCGCGTTGTAACACCAGTAAAAACTCATTTGTTTTAACTATAAGTGGTAGAGACTAGTGGACAAAATAATAATTATTCTTGTGCGCTCGCTCGTTTATTAGTACCGTGTTTACCATAGATCTCGCACTATAGTAAAATCATATTTGTACGCAAGATCTATGTACGTCGGATAGAATTTGTCAAAACTTTCCTCCAAGTACACGCCTAATCATTTTAGTAATGCTCGCCATCAAAATCCACCGGTGACCATGTTCACGTTGACCAAAATTTTCAGGATGGGCAGTTTTACGTCTTCCGTGAAAATCGACAATGAAGACTCCCAAGACAAAGAGTTGAGTTTCGATCCTCAAGTGACCTATCAACAACTGATCGACTATTGTCACGCACACGACGTCAATCAATCCGCTGGTCAGTTTGCCCGTTCCCAGCTGATCAAAAGAACGTTTTCAACAGTACCGCACGGTCAGTATATCGTGTAAAATAAATAGGAGGCGTACTATAAAAAAAATAGTGTACAGAGTACAGTTTCTTACATAATTTTAAACTGTCTTTCCATCCTACGTAATAATGATAATAAATGTTACATCGGCAATAGCAGTAAAAATTGCGTTTTACAATAAAATGATGTACGTTGATTAATACATTGCTTTTGTTGTAACTGATGCAACTTAAAAGAAGAGTTAAAACAATAACAAGTATTATTTTTCACTTTTAATTGAGTTGTGTGTTGAAAATGGTTATAGCTGTTGTTATTAAATCCGTGTAATGGAAACATAGTGCAAGAGTACTAGTTGACACTAGTTTAGACTCGACATAATAAAGATTTGTTTACTAAATGTGAAAAAACATTTATCTCTCGGTATTTTTTTCTTTTTTTTTAAGTGGGGTCAATCTCATTAATCGTAATTAAAGATTCTTAACAATTTAAGTACTATTAACCTCACCGTTTGGTCCTATGGTTTGTTTTAAACACAGACGTACACTGTGACATCCGTTGTTTTAAATTATGAAACATGACAATTAATGGATGAAGAAATTTAATGTTATTAATATAAGTAATAAGGATTATTGAACGTGAGCGATATTTTTCAAAACAATATTGATGGTTGCACTGCTCAATTAATATTACCAAAAGTATCCAATCACAATATGACCAATATTGCTTTGCTTTAGTTATTTTTATTCTACATTACTTATAAAAATATATTTTAAACGTCTGTTGTATGGCTTAAATTATTCGTGCCTATACTTACTTAAAAGTTATTAATAAATATTTACCATTGTAAATAATAATACACCAATATCATTTTTTTACTTGCCGAGCTCAAACATTAAATACCACAGTTCTATTATTTATGTAAAAAAAAGTAATAAAAATTAAACACAAACATGTCTTACAAACGAAAAAATCAACAAATTTGTAAAGTTAAAATAATTTTGTGTTTTGTATAGTTATCGGTTACAATACCTACATTATTTATGGTTTTCATTATTCTTAGGTACTATTGGATCAATATAGAATTTGTTATGTACAAAAACGTTTCTATGATTTTTTTCTACTTGTAGACTATTGAACTTAAATTGACAATTTGTGACTAAATTTGTAATATTGTTTAGATCCAGAAAGCATAGAAGGTAATCCTATCAGAGTTCTTCAATGGAATGTTTTGTCTCAAGGTATACATTATACAACTGTTCATTTTAACATACTTACTCATTTTATTAATAATAATAGTAACCATTTTTTGTTACAGCATTGGGACAAAACAATGATAAATTTGATCTGTGCCCATTAGAAGCTTTGGAATGGAAACGTAGGCGGTGTCACATGCTTGAAGAAATCCTTAGACATGACCCTGATGTTATTTGTTTACAGGTTTGTATTAAAATAAAATAGTTTTAAACGTAGACTGTCTTCAGGAATTCAATCTATGGGACTAAAATAAAAGGCAGTAACTGTAAACTGCTAGTTGCTCTAACAAAATCAACAATTAGTTTAAACTTGCCTATTATATTTAATACAGAATATATGTATATTCACTTATGTATATCAATTTTACAATTTCAAACTATTTTTTAAGTATTAAACTATTATTTGTTTTACTAGCAACTCTTACATTTTGTTATCTAAAATGTTCCCAAAGTAGAATTTTTATGTTTCATACTATTTTTATGTCCACTATCTCAAATTTGTCAACAATAAATGTATAACATTATGTTAATTTAGTTTCACTTTTATTTTTTTGCAGTTTTTCACATTTTATTTACAGTACATTTAAACAAGTTTTTCCATGATATACGTCAATATTTATGATATTCTTATTACGTTTTCAATTTTTCATACAAGACTATCTATTGATTATTAAAATTATATTATTTACTCACAGATGTACATATATAATATAATTATATCATAACTAAACACATTTTATATTTTCCTAGATAGCAAAATTATAAGATGATATCAGGGACGCCAAGTTTGTAAAATAATAATATTTGACAAAAACAATGACGTGAAAAAAACTTATCAGGCAAAGTTACCGGTAAAATAAAAAATATCCTTGCAATATGTGTTGCTAGTCATTTCATAAATGATTGAGAATTTGTTAGGTCTCAGGATTGATATACTTAAATACCTATTTCACAAAGAACACATTAAAAAAAAAAAAAAGTCTTTTAGTTTTCAAAAAAATGTAACATGCAAATTTCGTTATACCAATAATAATTGAGGTTTTAGTATCAAAAATAATTAAATTATTATTTATTAATATATAATAATTAAATTAAATTAAAAATTAAAATAATTAAATTAACTTCTCTACTTGCCCTGCACATTGTTTTTTTAATAACTAGACAACTCTAAATTCGTCAGTTTTGTTTAATAGGTGAAAATGTGCTATTGGTAATACATAATAAAACAATCGATTATTAATAACCTCAAAAACGGATGTTTAAGGAAATATTATAAAAATTTATCGTGCAGCGGTCAACAATTTTGTAACAAATATTAACACACATTTTAAAACTATGTATGTTCTTTATGAAACAAACTTTATACTTAAGTCCGGTTTAGATTTCTGACAGTTGTTGGTATAAAATGTACTAATATTGTTAGTTTTAAATTATAAACTTGGTTTTACTAGCAAATTTCTAATATTTTGTTAACATCAATTTACCATTTTTTTTTTTTTACATTATTACACTTTAATTTTGTAGGTATATTGCTTATTTTTGATAAATCAAATGAATTATACTACAATATTATTAAATATTAATTTTGATTTATTCACATTTTATTTGCAATATACTTCAAATTTACACTTTGACTTTTTTTTTTTTATTTAAACTAGTATTATACATATGTGTGTACAACACTTTGATTTTTGTTTGTTTTTTTTACTTCGTTTAAGTACTGTTTTATTATGTATTACCAATAGCTCATTTTCACCTATCAAACAAAACTGACAAATTCAATACAATATTACATTATATAACCTATATATTACATTATATAACCATTATATATTCTTGATTATTTTTTCATGTTTTCACTATGTATAACATAATATTACTTTTAAAAATAAAGACAGTCTACTTCTTTCGATTTGTAGTACCTATGTGTTTAGAAAAAATAAATTAATCTTTTAACTTTGTTTTGATAGGAAGTAGATCATTATGATTTCCTCAACAGAGCTCTAGCCACACAAGACTATAGCGGCGTGTTTGTGCCTAAACCAGATTCGCCGTGCGTGTACATAAATGATAATAATGGACCCGATGGATGTGCAATATTTTATAAAAATAATAAATTTGATCTATTAGAAAAGCACGATAAAATTTTACAAGTATGGACAGTGCACAGTAATCAGGTACCTATAATAGATCTTATACTATTTTTCATTCACGAATATTATGATTTAAAGTTCCTTATTATGATATACTTTTACCCTCTAAAATGTTTCTACAAATATTGCCTTCCACATTTTTTTAAACATTGCCACGTTTTTACATCACATTACTGCTGCATACTGAAAAAAAATTTATTTTATGTCTTTATTGAGAATGATCATTATAATTTTGTTTCTGGATTTGGATTTTTTTTTCTTAAATAGTTATTGTAAGAGTTCAAAATTAATTATGGATTTATAATTTTTTTGTTTTCAGGTGTCTTTGTTACTGATTCTCAAAGATAAATGTACGAGCAACGAGCTTTGTGTTGCCACAACTCATTTAAAAGCTCGTAAAGGAGCTTTGTTGTCAACGTTGCGAAATGAACAAGGAAAAGATTTGCTACAATTCGTATCGTCTCACGCCGATGGTCGTGCTACGGTTATTTGTGGCGATTTCAATGCCGAACCCACAGAACCAGTATACAGTACTATGTGTAGCTATCCTCGTCTACCTCTGGACAGTGCGTACAAAATATCTGGTTCGGAACCACCATTTACCTCTTGGAAAATTCGAGGAGGCGAAGGGGAAGTCATGCATACCATAGATTACATGTTTTATACTAAACATAAATTAACCGTCACTAGCATATTGAATATGCCAATCGAAAGAGATATCGGTGAAAATAGAGTGCCCTCAATGTCCTATCCGTCTGATCACTTTTCCTTGGTCAGTGATTTTTATTTTGGTAAAAGATCAAAAGTTGACAAATAAATGTATTTATTTATGATAATTTCATTTTTTTCTTTTTTTTTTTTTTCATTATTTATGTAGGTTATTTATTATTATAACATGAACATTCACTTTTTTCTCAACAGTTGTTTGTAAACAATCTTTTATCTATAATTGACTGTAAACCATACAAATTGAAAGAACTAAAAATAACCATTCATGTTCAATGTTTTTGAGACTCAAATCAAATTTCTATTGTAGTACTTCATTTGGTCGCTACGTGACAAATATTTGTTGGTTTCCTTATACCACCAGTTATAATCGATACTCGCTATCAACGAACTAAATTCCAGTAGTTAGTAAGTTATTGCTGTTGACTATGTTTTCTAATCGAAGTTAAAACAAATTATATACAAAACAAGTTTAAATTGAGATAATATAGTAATGTTAATTTTGAACGTATTGTGGATTGTTTAAAACTATAATTATTTATTTTATTTATGTATTTTAATAAACATCAAAGTTGTTGTGAAAATGTGATCTTTTTTCTGCATCCCACTTGTGGTTTTTAATAATTATTGCTACATTTAAAATGTGATTTTTAATTTACGAGTTACATGTGATTTTGATTGATTAGCGATTGTTTCGTATCGAGAAGTTTTCTTTCATGTCATTCTGGATCTTCGACGACCCGGATTATATTATCTCGTCAATATTTTGGAGTTTGCCGATCAGATTCTTGATTTATACGATTGTTGATCCACTCGTCGGTGTAAAATTTAGGATCTGATATGGTCAGGGCTGTTCTTTTGTACAAGTAATAGTGTAAACACGACGCTGTAATTATAACAAAAAAATTTTTTGAACGATAATTTCTTTATAAATGAGTTTGAAAATAGCGCTAAGGACTTTCCGGAGCCAAAATACTACTACTACTCATTTTGTATACACGTCATTAGTTTTAGACGATAATGTTTATTGAGAAATTTCTTTTATGGCAGGAACGGCAACAAATATAGCTGCAATGGGTCTCATAAAATGAAAAACATTGCAGATAATTACTAGTCGATGATTTTGAAAGGTCGTTGAAATACCCATTTTCCAACAGGATTTTTCTGACCGGAATCGGTGTCCTCTTCGACAAACTCATCTCAAGGTACTCACTGAACTTGTGGAGGACAAAAAATATGTACAGGCCGTCCGGCCAGTAGAAGTACACTTGGCCCCTGAAACGATACGCGAGCGTCCACGCCTGTACGAATAGGGTGAGTAGGAAGTATCCGACACCGGTGATGATGGTCGACCGGAACTCGTTGAATAACAGCACGATGAAACCGGCCTGTAAATTATTATGAATTAGTTTAGTCGGTGTAGGTATCCACAATAGGTATTCAAGTTGGTCAAAAAACATTTATTTTTAATTGTTTTTTTCGTTTGTTATTTGTAAGTAGCTACTATTTATTCATCACGGGTATATGCACAACGTAAATCAACAGACAGAAGTAGTTATTATAATAATAAAAACGCTCAGAATAAAAAAAAAGCCGCGTGGGTAGTTTGACGGGGTAGCGACTACGCTTTGGGTGGGTCATCAGTTTAGAAGTTGTGGTTTGAACGCATCGTTTGATTTCTGAAAACAACGATAAATCGTCTCCTTCGAAAATACGATTCTGAGCGAGCTCGGTTGTCTATAGTATACGTCGTGGTAAAAACATTACTATAACAATAAAAACTTTTATCAAATCTGTGTCTCTCCTATTTTAGTATTATGCAAAAGTTCCAGCTTGGTCCGATTTTTATTTTGGATGTTATAATCAAAAAAAATCTAAATCGATGTGTAAAAAACACGTTTCCCGTAATTATTCGTTCCCCCCATAATATAAATACTCGGCCGCCCGGAATCACGACAAAATTTTACGACAAAATAAAAACGTTAAGTCGGCTACAATCCAAAATTGTGTGAAATGATTTTCTAAAATTTTTAACCAAAAATGTAAAACTACATTGTTTAGATTGAGTTTCGAGTCTTTAACGTAAAAACGTTCAAAATTTCATAACTTCCTTAAAAATAATCAGAATCGATTGAAATTTCAACAGTAAACTCGTTAAACTCTTTTTAATGACACATATAAATATCAAGTAGAACGGAGCACTTTTGGGAAGTTGACCGTTTTTGTTTTTTGCTCATATAACTCCAAAAATAATCAAAATTTCAAAAAAAGTTTACCATCTCTGATCAACTATCAAAAGATCTTTTGAGGCATCGTACATTAATATCTGAACATTCTTTCTACTAGAAAAAGTGATTACGAAAAAAAAAAAAAAATCTAAATTGACGCGTAACAAACACGTTTTCCGTGATTATTTGGCCCTCCCGTAAGAAATACACGGCCGCCCAAAATAACAAAAATTTTAATTTTCCATAACTCTCTCAAAAACGATCGAAATTTTTGGTTATGTAAAAGCGATCGCAGTACATCTGTTGACGTTGTGACGATTAATATCCGACGTTTTATCGCACGTACTACATATATCTTAGTAGGTGACACATTATGTATACCATATACGGTTACGCTTTTATGACCACTTTCCAGTTTGCATTTTTTAAACAACGCCCCGTTCTCCGCTACAGCAAAACCGTTGGAGATTTCAAAAATAACCGCGCGGGAAAGACATCAAACGATCGTATGCAATCGTACGTGTTTATAGCGACACGAAACTCATAATAGACTCGCCGTTGTCGACTTTTAAATATTTTACACTCGTTATCTCCATGCGCGAACTTACCGAACCCCGCGCACTCTCCGAGTCATACCGTCGCAACGGGCGAAAAACGAAATTTTCGGCGATAGGATTTTTCTGTACATTCGATTCTTCGTGGTTGGACGGCCCATCCGGAAGAAACAAGGGACTAAGCCCACCCTAGCCCAGCTAGGTTAGTCGCGTCTGTACGGTATGTACTGTGTTGTACGTACCTGGAATATGTTCGTCTGGAAAAACGTGATGAGCAGCACGGCGATGGCGACCAGCTGACCGATGTCTTGAAGTCTGCAATAATAATGTAACGCGATAATACGCGGGAAAAATGAAAAACGTTTCGTCGGCACTCGCCGAAATCGGACATACACGAAGAGCAATACGGAGACGCCCGTGTTGGCCAAGTACCGGTGGACGAAAGTGTTGAACAGCAGGTCGACGGCTAGCAACCCGAGCTGGACGACCAGCACCCCGGTGTACCTGAACTCGGACAATCGCATAACTAACGCCTAACGAATGGCGACTACGTAAGACTATTTTTTTTTAGAGACACGGAGATAACGAAATTATACTCGGCGTGACTGCGTCGGTACGAACCGGCCGGCCGATTTAGCTAAATAGAGGTAATAAATACGTTATAAAAGGGGGGTCGTTGAAAAATGTTTTTCATCAAAACCGTCGTTTTGGGTTGCGCGAAAAGGACGCACGTTCGTTTCGTTCGGCAGTGAACCGGCGGCAGAAACCCGCGGGGTCGAATGAATGAATAAAAAAAAGTTACGATAAAAGAGTCTTTTATGAGAATTATTCTCTCGGGGAATCTCAACTGTCCAGACCAGAGAGTGGGTCGTCGGGGCACGATGTACTACTGCTGCTGATGGCTGTGTGCAGACGCGATATTTTTGCTGTTTTGCCCGAACCGCCGGCGGGTACCTATAGCAACGCGCTCGCTCGCTCGCCATTATCGTTCCGTACGGTGAACACGACACACATCGGCAGCAACAAACGATATTAAATTAACGACAGTAGTGTTATTATATTTCGAGCACTTACCATCAGCTACAGGGTCTCGCAAGTTTCCCCATCTTGCCGAAAATCCACTATTCTGTCGCCGTCTCATTTTGCAGCGATTTGATTTTATAATATTTTTGTGATACAAACTCGTGTGTTATACTACTGTTCGTGTCTCGGAAACCTCGAGCAATAATATAGCAAGTGCTGTTATAAAATGATTGAAAATCTCAAATGAAAACACGATACGACATGTGGACAACATCATGTAGGTACTGTTGTCAACTGTTATCAGTCTGCTGCGTAGACTCATTGAGTGCACTGTTACTTAACGTTGAGTTTTCACTTTCAACATTGTCCGAAATCGAATACATTTCAGTTGAGCGCGTGGAGCGGACTGACTGGGCGGGGTCTGCAGCAGTCCTCGGAGTAACAGCGACCCTAGATTAGCGACCCCGAACATTATGGGGGCCAATCTACATCAGGCCCCTCACAAGTGCGATTTGACGGACGATCGGACACTGTCTGCAAAAAGTCTCCCCGGTAAAAGTCCTTATAAGCTCTGCACACATAAAAATGGGGTGAGACCGTACGAATATGCAGGTACCTAAAAAACCACCCTGTGTACGTACCTACGACCGCGAACCTGCACGTATACCAATCGCACAGCGTTGTAAACGTTTCGGCTTTGTACTGTATTACGCGCCTATGGTGCCTATGCGATCGTGTAATTAAAATCCAACGCCAGATGACTGTTCTGCAGTGCGTATTATTATTATTATAATAACTGCTGGAGTGAGGAGGTGTACGTGGAGTGAACACACCAATATATATATATATATATGTATAGGAGAGCAACCGACAGGTTAGTGATGCGTGCACTCGTAATTATACTTAATTACACAAAAAAAAAACGGTTTAAACGCGAGCTCGGGTTGAATGTTGCACGCTCGAGGAAAACATTGTGCAAGTAAAACTCGAGGAAAACATTATGCACTACGGCCTCGTGTCAGTGGCGTACTTAAGGGAAGCGCACGACGGGTCCTCCTCTCCCCGTAATAACAGTATTTTTACTTGTTTTTTCGTTTTTTCTCGTCCCTACTTATTCATGTGCAAGTGCGTGCGTACAATCACCCCTCCTCGCCCCTCAAATATGCCCTTGAACACGCTTTAATCCGTAGTTGATGCAAAACTTACGAAATCGTTTTGAAACAGTACAACATTGTACGTATGTTGCAAGTTTTAAAAACGCTCCTCCGCACGACTGTATAGACGTTTTCACATGTACCTAATCGTCCGCAGGAAACTCGCGAAGGAAATCCGGACAAATTTTTTCAGTTGGTACTCTGCCAAAGAACCTCGAGAACCGTTGTTTTCGATTCATCATTGCTTCCATGACTTATGCACGTTAGTATTATATTAAATTGTGTTTTTATTTGTTTATAAATACCTATGTTACCACACACACCATCCAAAATACTGACTCACTCGGAGCAGTGACCTACTCCACCCTGAAAATCGCTCAATTCTTTTTTGTGCCCCTCCACGTTAAACATTTCCAAACACTGGTTTTACTCCTAATAACGCTACTGCAGAATAAAACTCATTAGTCTCATTTTATCCTATCCAACACAAACATAGATAACAACAATACTACCTACCCTACCATAAAGTGAAGTGCATAGTTAATCCAAAAAGTAAAATGTTGGAAAATCGTTGTGTTGAATGTTTTTTTTTTTTTTTTAGTTTTTGAACGGGAAGTTCTTTTTTACCACGCACATATTTTAAAAGATTGAAATTTTCGTTTTTTTTTTTGTTTTTCGTCAAATTTCAAAATCCTCGTTACATCGTCAAATCGATCGGTTTGTTGGCAAATAAAACCGTCTAAATTCCTTAATAGTTTTCGTGCAATATAGACGGAGACAAAAAAATGAATCTCCTTATAATACATCAGTGCCTGGTTTCTACTTTCAAATATAACTAAGAAATATTATTTTTTCCGCCAAAATTTAACGTTTTCCTTATCTAACTCTGTATAACTTTTCCTGTACGCAGTGTATTGTGTCAAAAGATGAGAAAAGGATGTGTTTTTCACATTTCACTCGCCGTGCTGTTTATATATACGATCGATTGAGCAAATTACCGAAAGTAAAAACCGTAATCGTGTACACTGCACAAAACCCTCGTTAAAAACTTTTTAAACTTAGTTGGGTGTGGCTAATTTTGTGTTGCCCCTGGTGGCAATTTTCGTAAAATGAGAATATGGAAGGATGAAAATAATCGTTCGTGTAAGTGTGTAGATACTTATATTGTGTGCATAAAAAATTCAGTCTAAAGATGTTGTAACTCCACCTTAATTCACCACTCGCTTCGCTTAAAACCTGAAATGTTTCATTTAATAAACCTCATTTAAAACGTTGTCAACAGTCAAATCAGCGTTGTAGCGAACCATTTATACATTTATTGACGTTTCGCAGCTTCAGTGTCACGGGGCAGTTCAAAATGTATAAATTAAATTCCTGTAATTAATTATTGGAGAATAATAATTAATCATATAATACCGTTTTATTATCTAATGATGTTTGAATAACGAACAAAAAAACACTTAAGCGTTTCATAGAATACTAATATAGAAAATTTGGCTATACTTCAATAGAATACATTGAAAATAATATCTAACAATAAGTATCATACGTTTATGTTCCCGTTTGTTTATGGACTGTCTGCCGCCGATCTTTAATTAATAATGTCAATGAACGTTATATTATACTATTGTTCCTATTGTGTTATATAAGTCATCGAAAATTTGAAAATATTGCGAAGAGTGAGTTTATAAATTAAATTGGGAAACAAATTTTATAATGTTATTAACATTAGAAACCCATTTTTAATAATTATAGGTAAGTAACGAGTGTTGGTATACTTAATATTATATTAACGTCAACACAATGTTATATTGAGCTGTTCTTAAATTTTCAGTGTTATGAGAGTACTCACTGCAAACAGTTAATATTTTTGGACCTACAACTATAGATCCAATGAGAAGTCTGGAGTCATAGCATATTGACTTTTAAAAATGATGATGGCCATATAAGAGATAGTGGTAGAGTTGTCCATTTTTACAAACGCAAGTTAAAAAACGAATTATTTGAACACTTTCTTGAATCAACGACTGTCTTAAAGAGTTTAAATGCAGAAAATAATAAAAACTATTTAAAATTTTACATGATGAGGTACTCTCGAAAATTCAGATTTTCAATTTCTTAAAATTTTCTATTAAGTATACTTACATAAAATGTTGTATTAATGTTGAAAAAAATAATAATTAAGTACCATGTTTGTGAGTATAGAATCTATAGGAGTATAAGTGTAAAAATAAATAAATCAGCTTTAAAATGACCGGGAAGCTTATGAACTAAACGTTCTTATCAGTTACTTAATAACTAATACGAGTTCAAACAACATAAAAATAAGTTATAAATCATAATTTCTGAAAATTGTCCGAAATTCGTCGATAAAATTATATACTTGACCCGTATAAAATTTCATGAAGACAGAGGTGCCTATACATAACAAAACCCGGCCTAATATAATACTTTTTTGTTTTTTTCCTACGCATAAATAAGCGCATTACCGCATGAAGAAATGTATATCCAATGAAATTCCAGGCGAATTTTAAAGTCGAGATTTTTACTCTGTTGTGGTCTCACAATAATTGTCATTATTTTGATAACCAATGAAGTTCGACGCAATATTGCGTGTATAATATTCATACGTCGGAGTGCGTACCTACTGCAAGGTTTGTTTAATGAAATGAAAAAAAAAACAAACGAATTCACGTCGAAAACGTTTTGAAACGAGCAATAAAATAAACAGCGAAAACAATTAATTCACGGTTTGTAAAAATCAAATCCTAAAATATGGACAGAAAGTTTTATTATGACTTTGGTGAGCGATTCGCCATTATTATTGTACATTTCAAACTTTTATATTTGTTCACGTCAGCATATGTGTATTCCTGAAAAATCGACCACCCCAGACGGTTTTAGGTTACTTGAGTACCTGTCTGACTTGGTTTACATTAATAATAATAACTGTAGTGGGTAAGCAATTATAAAATAAACCAAACAAGAGTGTGGTGTTAGGTTTTCATTAAATACTCTATTGTGATTTGTGTTTATCGCGACGCGGGTCATCGTAGTTATTGAAATTTATTATTATTTTTTTTTTTGAGGCTTCGTCTCAGCGATTTAATATTTAAGATTATGCGTGTAAAAAAGTACCTGCAGGCTATTTATGGTGTGTAATTTAACACACAGCGCGTATCCAGTAGCTGATGGTTCCTATAATAATATAGAACATTATCAAGAACAAGAATTTTGTTTTTAAGTCTCGCCGTGTCGAAATGAAACCTAATCAAAAAAATTTAAAAACGTATAGTAGAACGTACTGCAAATCAATGATTTTGTATTTTTTTTTTTTTGCGCAGTTAATTTTTACGAAAAATTATAATATTCAACATACTCGCTTATTGTCGAAACGACAAAAACTGATATCGATTCAAAATACCGTTTTTCAATTCATAAAAACGTAAACATTGAAAAAATACATCGTATTATACTTGACGAGTATTACTTATTTTACGCGGAAAAGGGGAAAGGAACGCATCAGTATATACGTAGTATTGAATATCCTCATAAAACCTTCCAAGACATAAATTTCCAATGTTAATTTTACGATCAGAGAAGTGATCGTCGCCGCCCCTGATTGTCCTTGCATCGTCATATTTATACGAGGTAAAACAATTACTTGGCTAAATCACTTGTATATTTTAAACTTTGTAGTGGTGTCAAAATGTCGGTCTCTAGTTTATACCACTTAACCGTTGACACAGGTACAGGTTTTCTGCGTGTTTTTAACTAAATTTTTTGTAATGCGAAAGATACACACCTATATAACCGCAGGGTTGATAATTTTGATTTGAGACTTATTTTTTAATTAAACTGTTTCGACGTCCGTTTACATACCCCCGTACAGTAACAAGATACAAGTATACGACAGCAGCACAGTTTTAATACAGATTACGTGAACCGAATATGTTCTCAGTTTAAATATCAAAAGGTTCATCCAATAATAGAGGTGTTCGGGTATTTGATTTAATTTTTTACGCACAATTTTTTATCGATATGACTCACCAGTACAATAACGTCTCATCATACCAATACCTAATTTAAAATTAATAAATAAAACATATCATTCATTGCTTTCTAAATTGTGTGGCTAAAAAAACGATTTTTTTTAGAAAAAAAAAAAAAAAACACTTTTAACTTTGCTCGGTTTTTTAATTGAATATCGCTACTATATTAACAGACGTTTTTAAACAAGTAGATGACATCATGTTGAGTTTTCGTGTAAAAAGTAATAAAAAACATTTGTATCGTACAAAAACGTATTAAAATTCGTGATAGTCTTAAATCCCGAAAGAACGCCGATGTACGGAGTGTATTAGTATTAGTACAATACAAGTGTTACTAACAGTAAAGTGTATACCTTTATTTCGATATTTTCCCATTTGTTTTTTTTCCACCGTTTTTATCACGACTACATGTATAATTGTTATAACCTAGTAAAATATTATTTTTTTCATCATTAAAATAACATTATTGCAATAATAAATATAATAGTTATATTGTTAATTGGTTATAATAATGTTAGTTAAATAACGTATTATTCGTGTTAAGTACAATGACAAAAATAACAAAATGATATAATATTACGAGAGGGAATATCCGACCATTTTTTTTTCTTAAACGGTTCGATTGAATACAGTCAATACTAGGCATACTACGATGACGCTAAAAATAGTTTGAAAATTTTCGTTTTTTCAGCCAGTTGATACAGTTTTAAAAATCGCAGTTTTGCATTTATTCCACACTACAGTTTCGTAGTTAAAAGTCTGTACCTTTAAATATATTGTCTACACATATTTATCGATCAACTATCGTTGGCCAGTTTTTTTTAAATCATTTTTTTTTTTCAAAGTCATTATAGGGTTAAAATTTGTGCATTCATGGTTGAAAGTTTAATTTTATGACTTATTTTTTTAATAATCATGAAAAAAAAAAAACTTAACGTCAGTGGACAGCTACTATTGTATATTCTGAATCGTAATAATTTTTCAAAACAGAAATCAGTTAATTATATTGTTTCTCATGTGAAGGAACTATGATTTCTTACCAAGACAATGCTGTATAGAAATAAAGTATGGAACGCGCTCTGGTGGAGAATTCGATAGTAACTCTATCGGCAGTATATTAATGTTATTTAAATGGTAAAATAACGTTCTGCAGAAGCCGGTATAATGTTAATCGTTGATTTGTGTTCCATTTACAAACGTGAAAAGAACAACACAGGATTTTTCATGACCAATATTAAATCTTAAACATTATTTCCCGACTATTTAGTTACATTTCAATATTATATAACGATACAACGTATATTTTTCATACATATGTTATTACTACGTCACGTGTGCATAACTCATTTAGACGTCAGTATTATGCGATGAGCAAATCACGTACGCATTTATGTTTTACGTATTGCAATAATTATCGTCTAAAAAAAAAAAATGTATAAATTTAAAACAACTAAAAATAAAAAGTGATTTTGGAAATATGTTTGGGGGGGGGGCACCCAAACATATTTAGAAGTTATGAACTTTTGAATTTCACGCAGTTATTTTTCCATAAAACCTCTAGTTTTTATGTAGTCTCGAAACTCTAATACAGAGTTTCTCGAAGTGTGGTCCGCGGACCCCTGGGGGTCCGCGAGCCTGTATCAGGGGGTCCGTGGAGTTAACCCGAACCCAACACAACCCAAAAATAAGTTGCTGTTAATTAACGTTATTCTGTATTCGAAAGCACTTTCTATAATCTATACCAGTAGTTTTCAACTAGTGTGACGCGATTAATCTATTAATAGTTGTATAATTTTGTATTTACCAGTATTACACCTTTACTCGATGAAAACTGATAACTAACAAACATAAAGGCAGGCTAATCGCTCATCATTAATCGTAGATACGTATCATACAATAAAAGTACTCGTATTTATATATTTATATTGATAGTCTATATATATAAAAATGAATGTATGTATGTATGTTTGTCCTCAATGATCTCGAAAACCGCTTGACCGATTTTCATGCAATCTTTTGTAATAGCTTCGTTGAAAGTCCGGGAAGGTTTATAGCACAATTTTTTTGAAAAAAAAATTTTGAAAAAAAATTTTTGTCGAAAAAAAAATTTTTTGAAAAAAAAATTACAGTTTGATGGAAAACATCAATAATCGTTTAGTTATGGAACATCATGCAGTTTTTGTAGATTCGTTCACACAATATTATCCATTTGAATAAATTTAAGCCCTACCAAAGTTTTATTATATTCATGTAAATTGCAATAATGAAAATAAAGTTCTGAATTAAAAATAACAATTACTGTCTATTTGATATTTTCTTTATTTTTAAACTTCATTATATAATTGTGTGTGTGTGTGTGTGTGTGTGTGTGTGTGTGTGTGTGTGTGTG
>CM029360.1:35048216-35077759 GCA_017140985.1 Hormaphis cornu
ATCTATCACAGTTCAATGTTCATCGCCCGATTTCTCCGTTTGCGGCTTGCACATTAGCGGGGAAAGTCGAGCCGGAAAAACCCACACGTCGTTATAAATAAATAAAAAATAATTGTCAACTACCGCACTCCGGCCAATCAGAGCGACCCTTCACTGTTCAAAGTTCATCGCCCGATTTCTCCGTTTGCGGCTTGCACATTAGCGGGGAAAGTCGAGCGGGAAAAACCCACACGTAATCTATACATATAAAAGCCAAATACCACTGACTGACTCACTCACTCACTCACTCACTCACTGACTAAACAACGCACAGCCAAAACTACCGAACGGATTTATTTGAAATTTTCAGGAAATGTACTTATTACTATGTGTAGGCGCACTAAGAAAGGATTTTTCAAAATTCGCATTTTAAAGGATAAAAAGAGCTTAAAATAGTTAAGCGTACGGCAGCGTACGGGTCCGCAAATACGGACATTTTAGCCCACCGCGGTACCAGGGACCCATGATCCGCATGACGCGGCACGCACACGTGTTTGTGGCCACGTGTTTGTGGCTTCATGGGACCCTGGTACCAAAAATTGATATTTAGGATTTAAGATGCGGCCGGATTTACTGACGAACGAACATGCTGTCGACATAAAATTTCACCCATCGGCGGATTTCGGTGTTAAATTTCATTTCAATCCTATTGGCCACTTTCGACGGGACGGCGGGGTGACAGTGCACATGTAATTTGAAAGATTTTTTCCCCCGAGTCACTGTTGTGGTCGCCCTAAATCCGGCCCTGCGCACGTACCCATGTTTCACTAATTATATATATACAATATTTGTGTGTATATAGGAGAGTGTACTTTACCCGGGGACCTTTTTTCGATTTAATAGTGTATAATAGATACGCAGTATTGTCGTTACTGGTTATAGGAGAAACAATTATATAGTAGAAATTAGTACTTAATTATTATTGGTTGCCACCGGTTGTTCGGGCAGACCAGGTACAAAAACTTGCGTCAAATCGAATTTTTGAACACGGCCTACCGAGGTGGTACTTTGTCCGCGAACCAGGGTGGCCGAGTCGCGCTTACTGCAGCGATTACACCCAAAAGTACTCGAACAAACACGATTTTTTTTTTTTACGAATTATCATTTTTTACGGGCAACGAAGTGCGCGGGATCAGCTAGTATTTATATATTTATCAAGATGTTTTATGTTAATAAAAATATTTGAGTACATAAACGTTTTTTTAATTTCCAGTCCTGATGCAAAAACAAATCAAAATAAATATTTTTATCTCTGGTGTTTCATATCAAATTCAAAATAAAATAAGGAAATAATATACTATACTTTTTCAATTTTTTTTTAAGATCTTTTTTTTGCTCGTTTTCCGAAAAATAAAAAAAATTACGCTTGAAACCCAACCGGGGTCCTTAAGGATTGTAGATCTTTAGGTGGGGGTCCGTGATTCATTTGACTTTGAGAACCTCTGCTCTAATACAAATCTAAACAAGACAGTTTTACACATGTGGTTAAAAAATTTAGAAACAATTTCGGTTTATAGCCGATTTCACGTTGTTGTTTTGTCGTTAAGCTCGTCATTCCAGGCGCAATTGTGTGTCAGCTATATACTTACTGAATGCTTAAAAAATCACCCGTTCGGGTCGAATGACTTTTTAAATAAATTTTTTGAAAAGGGTAAAATATATATTATTTGCTGAGCGTTTAACTGATCTCGCTCGGAATCGTGTTTTCGGAGGCGACGATCGTTGCTTTCGGATACGAAAAAATGCGTTCGAACCGAAGCGACTTCCAAACTAAACCGAAGCGCAGTCGCCACCCCCCGACAGACTGTCCACGCGTTCTAGACCTATCCCGGCTTTTTAGATTCTGAGCGTCAGCGAAGAATGTATTGGTTTTACAATGATGTTTTTTTTTTTCTTATAGTAAACCCGCACCAATTTTAACGCACGATTCCTTAAAAGAAAGATAATGGATCCGAGATGGTACTTTATTTGAAACGTTTTTTGATTATTTTCGAAGTTCTGAGGAAAACAAAAAAACGGCCCAATTTTTCTAGTTGCTCCAATCGACTTGAAATTCGTATATGTGTCATTTAGGAGGGTCTTACGGTTGTTCTGCTGAAATTTCAGTCGATTCCGTTCATTTTCGAGGAAGTGATAGATCTTTGAAATTGTCGTTATTTTGGGCGGCCGTGTATGGGAGGCCCAAATAATTACGGGAAACACGTCGATTTTTTTTTTTTCGATTTTTGTGATCACTTTTTCTAGTAGAAAGAACGCTCCGATTTTGACGTACGGTACCTCAAAAGACAGATCCGAGATGGTACTTTACACGAAGCGTTTTTTGAATTATTTTTTACGTTCCGAGGAAAAAACGAAAACGATCAAATTCCCAAAAAGTGTTCCTCCGTTCGAAATTTATACGCGTCGTTAAAAAGGGTTTAACGAGTTTGCTTAGTTTCGATCGTTTTTGAGGGAGTTATGGAATTTTGAAATTTTCGAATTGTTGAATTTTACGCAGTTATTGTCCCGTGAGACCTCTACTAGTTTTTACGTTTAACTCTAATACAATCTAAACAAGACGGTTTTACATGTGTGGTTATAGTATATTTATAAAATTGGTCAACACGCGATTTTGATTTCTATTATACAAATTGTTATTTTGTCGTTGAACTCGTCATTCCGGGCGTATTTCTTACGGGGCGAACAAACGATTACGGGAAACGCGTTTTTTCCACGTCGATTTTTTTTTATCGTAACATCGAAAATAAAGATCGGGCCAAGCTGAAACTTTCACGCGACACCAAAGTAGGTACAGATCTGACAAGAATTTGTTTTTACCACGACGTATACTAGACAACCGGGCTCGCGTCAGGATCGTCTTTCCGAATTGAACAGTCGACAGCCTAATCTAAGCCAGTGACCCGGCCGAAGCGTGGTCGCCACCCGCCGTCAAACTGCCCCCGCGCGACCCAGACCCGATCCAGGCGCTTACTTTTTTTTTGCGTCCCTCCCGTTAAGACGCGTTTCCAAACCGGGGCCCCCGGATCGCGCGGCGCGGTTCTCGCGGATCTTTTCGCGCACCGTCGCCCGCGCACCGCGTCCGGAACGGCGGTGCGCGGAAGCTGCGGGGCGCGGTTATTGATTTTCGGACGGCGCGCGCGAAAAAGTGCGACCGCGATATACTACCCCCGTCAGAACGGTCGGAATCGTCGGCGCGGAATTCCGTTCCGAGTGCGTGCGTGTTTTTGAGATTTCGCCGTTCGGACACCCCAAAATGAAACCGATCGTCGTTCTCGCGTTGCTGTTGCCGCTGCGGGTGTCGTGCGATTTCCCGTTGAACGGTAAGTGACGGGGGTAGCCGTTGTGTTTTTTTGAACAGTCCCGGGGAAAAAAAAAAAAAAATATCGTACACAGTATAAATAGTTACGTAGTTATAGACTGCGTATATAACTATAGTTGCCCGTAACTATTTGTCCTCTCCCCCCGTATAATAGCGTTACGCGGCCGCCCGAAACGACGAGCGTCGTTTAACGACAAAATAACAACGTGAAAAATGAAAACGGTCGTGTTTTCGGATCGTATCAATAGTTCGAACGTAAAAACTGGAGGTCTTACGGCTGCGTGAAATAATTCGGAAGATTTCAAAGTTTCTCAAAATTAAAACAACGATGGAAAACCGATGGAAAACTGAGCAGTAAACTCGTTAAACCATTTTTAACGGCGTCGAACGTTTTCGAAAGTCTGGACGTCTTTCGCGTAACTTGAAAAATAATCGAAATTTCAAATAAAGCACCGTTTCGGATCTGTCTTTTGAGGTGTCACGGGTTACTACAATCGGAGCGCGCGTTCTTTCTAGCAGAGTGAAAAGTGTCCGCACGGAAAAACACCGTTGTAAATACGGTACATTTTTTGCTGACGCTCGGAATCCGAAATGTTTGTACGATACAAAATACAAAATATATAATTATTATAATTGCATAATTGTAATTATGCACACGTAGTGCGCTTACCATTTGAACGTTTTTGATAAAAAGAAAATAAAGTTCTCGTCGTCGCGGTTACGACCCCCACGTTTTGTGTCGGTACCCCATAAATATTTTTGAAGATGAAAAAAATACAACGTTCGGTGTTCCGCGATCAAGCTCGAGAAAAGCCGAATCAGAACGAGAGAACGATGAAATGATGTTCTTTTATGAAAAGAATTTTATAGACAGCGAGCCGTTTTCGACCTGAGCGACGCTCGTTTCAAGTCGGATTACGTAACGTAACGCGCAAAATAAATATTGTAAACCTTCATTTAAACCTATCTGTGCCGCGTGGCCGAGCATTCTGTGCGGGGCTAAGACCTAAAAAAAAAGAAACATTTAATAGTGTGACAGTAATTATCGTGAGATATTTTTTTTGCTCACCGCGATTACGAATTTTGCGGGGTGGCCGAGTTTGACCGGAAGTTATTTTTGCATACGATCAAAACTCGTGATTTCATTTTTGGTGTTTCTCGGCCGCGCGCGATTTTTAAACACTTCGCGGTTCAAGACCAACATTTTTTTTTCTCGCTTTTAAAAATCCAAAGCATACACGCGAGACCGAAACCATCAACACGTTTTCGGTAAAAACGTACGAAAGGACAGTAAATAATGTACCAATTATTCGATCTGTACATCACTGAAGACTATACGTTATACTAATGACGTAGTAATGTGACAGCGCGTCGCAGGTGACACTTGTGCGATTGTACATATTGTTTAATTTTTCGTACACCGTCGTAACTATTGTGAAATATTATTGTGAAATATTATAGAACGGTTTTATAGTTTTCGACGATATTGATAAACACGATGTGTGCGAAACCGTATTCAAAGCGAAGCGTGCGATTAAAACTTATCTCCGCACGATTACGGTTTTAATTTTGGATTCTGAGCGTGTTACTATATTGATTTTACGATTGACACTTTTTTGTTCGAGTAGAGGTTAGGTTGCTATTGCTCCTCCGACGTTCGCGTAATACGATACATTTTAAGATAGGTTTTAGACGGTATACACGCTTTATTTGAAATGTTTTTTGATCCAAAAAAGTCCAAATTTCGATACTATTCGACTTTTTTTACGCCCTGTAACGAAAGAAATAATAACGTGTTCGTATCATTACATCGTTAAAGTCTTAACTACGTATTGTTCCTGAAAAATATTTACATTTATTGTTAAGTAAACAAGTGAATTTTCGGCGGTGGTAGAAAAATTGTAATGCTAATCACAAAAGATCGTTTCCGCAGCGTCGACTGATCAGAGATTTGACGAAAATTTCACACTAATTATATTATTCAACTGATTAATACGCAAGTCGTGTTAAAATATTGAAATTAGCGTACACACTTGTTTTAAATGAACAGCGAATGGATGAGCGTTCTAGAAGTTTTCATTCATATTTTGTTCTGTTTAAGTAGAAAAAAATGATATTTTAATATTTTATACACCTATTTTTACATCGAGGCGTATCGAATTCGGTTCCGACGTTGTATTTTAATGCATTAGCATTTTTGGATTATAAAAAAAAAAAAAAACGTATTATTCATCACTTTTAAACGTATTCTAAGAAACGGTTAGGCGCGCGTTTTTTAATACGTCAATTTTTTAACAATATTTTTTAACAGCACTGTCTGTATTGAAAATTAGTTTTGGTGTTCTAAAAAAATTTCGTTTCGTTCTTTGCGGTTTATTTTCACGATTTTTATGGCGGGCGTGACTTAAATGTATTCTGAAATTCAATACTTAGCGATAGTTATAAATTTTTAAAAAGAATTAGCGAAAAATGTAAAGTATATATGGTTAGTAGATGTGCTCCAATTTGTACTCGTACTCACCACCAAAAGACGGAAAATCGAGTGCAATATAGCAGAAATGTAACAAAATAGAGTTTGCTTTAGTACGTTTTCGATCTTAAACCATTGAGAAACAAAGCATTTAATTTTTCGTCATCACGTAAACACTACAAGAAATTTTGTTTAAGAAAAAAAACGTTTTTAATGATGATACAGTATTATTTCAAATCCAATTTCTTTAATTTAAACACCGTGTAATAGCTTTAATTCAATGTTCATCAAACACATAGACACTTTCAAAATATGTATTCTTTCCGTACAGACACTTTAGCCACAACGCGGAAGTTTCCGGCTCACGTGCCTCGTTAAACCGTTCGTAGTTGTATATAGTTCACGCTAATATAGCTGTCGAAACTCATTTACAATTTCGTTACTCTTCGGCTGTATTTTACTGAATTGTTTTTAGACACCAAATTTGAAGGAATGCCTTACAAAAAACATCTGCTCGACGACCTGCTGAGCAACTATAACCGGCTGATCCGACCCGTTCAAAATCACTCGGAGAACTTGACCGTTTGGATAGGTTTAAAACTCACACAGCTTACCGAAATGGTAATATCGAAAACGTTTTAATACTTTTTTTTCGTTCGCACGTAGTCCTATATTACGCGTGAATAATTCGTCCGATTACAGAATCTCAAAAGTCAGGTGATGACAACTAGCGTCTGGTTGGTTCAAAAATGGTTCGACTGCAACCTGAAATGGAACCCCAAAGACTACGGTGGTCTGGAGGTGCTGTACGTGCCGTCCGATCATATCTGGTTGCCGGACATAGTTCTGTTTAACAAGTAAATATTGCCACGTATATTATTAATTACATTAATAGAACAAACCGTCATGTCGGAAAGACAACCGTTTCGCGTACGTTGTCATTTCGCCCTTTGAAAATCTAAACGAATCGTTCTATAGTTTTAATTTGAAAAATGTCCGTCGCCAAACACAGTGAAAGACCACTACGAGAGTCCGTTATTGCGTTCGTATGATGATGCGTTTTATGAACGTGCGGGTTGCCAATCTTATTGAAGTTATTATCAACGTTCTAAACACTAATTTTGGTCGGAACTCTATATTCGAAATGCATTGTATACCATGCGTTATAACCGCAGCTTAGTCTAATCTCGAATCGTAATACTATTGTAATAAATAATTGAACTGTTTGTATATCGTGCCACCATTGTTTTCGTCGAGGAATGCTCGTTTTGACCTTGCGTTTGTGTCGCGCCGTGGACTTATTACTCTGCATATTTTGTACGAAACACAACGAATAATTTCATTTCGTTTTACGCTCGGTATTAATAGTTAATCTTCACACACACACACATAAATATCATTACGATATAATAATACGTTCTTTTTGCTATTCGAAACCGTTTGCTTCTTAAATTTTTATCCTGTTTACGGTAACACAATGTTTTGACGTTTCGCAACTACCTACTCTAAACAGAGCAACGCACAAAATATGTAATGATACCCTTTTTTAAGAGAATAAACTACGAGTATAATTCAATGTAGGAAACGAACAGACATAAAAATCTTTCGGGACACGTCTTTTTACGCGTAACTAACATTTCGAATAGCCATCATCGGCTTTTTTTTTCTAGGAGCTAGCAACGAGTTTTCTCTTTAAATACACAATGTGAAATTCAGATTTCTGAATACTGTTTCGTCCCTAAACGCTGTATACCCATGTCAATCCAAAATTATCCATTTAATAAACGTGACGTACACTTTAACGTACAGTTATTTTTTCACGATTCAGCGCCGATGGAAATTACGAAGTGACTCTAATGACAAAGGCCGTGCTCAAGTATACCGGCGAAGTGCTGTGGACACCTCCGGCGATCTACAAATCGTACTGCGAGATCAACGTTTTGTACTTTCCGTTCGACGAACAAAACTGTTACATGATGTTCGGTTCGTGGACGTACAACGGACTTCAGGTTTTTATGATATCGACTTGTCGCGCGTATATAATTATATTTTATTTGATTAATACGAGTGTATTATAATAACACTATAAAATAATAGATTTATAGACGTGTCAGAAACCCCCATCAATATGACACTCGTCCTGCGCGCGCGTGTGTGGAAGAAACAATATAAATCACCTATTTTCCTCCATGACATTGGAGTAGTACCGTAACGCGCGCGCGCCACACGGCTAAATAACTATAATAATAGCAAATCTGATGCCAATAATGTTTCTACATCAACCGTAGTAAAAAGTGCGTAACAGTCAAATCTCGAGAAACATATTATAACCCAGCTGTTACCGACATTTTAAATTACGCGCGTTTCCGAGCGAACATTTTGGGAACCCCACTGATTTTCGTCCACCAGTCGCGCTGCAGCCGAGTCTCTAATTTCGTGAAACGCACTGTAGTTCTTCTTTTTCATACTTTCCTAGATCTTTTTTTTCCTCGTGCGTTCCATCCCAATGTTACTCTAACTTCGTTTCGTTCTCTCATTAAGTGACCTAACCGTTGTATCCTCTGGCTCGAGCTCCTTACCGGTGCCAGTTTCGACGTATCGTACAGTTCTTCACCAGTTGTCTCATCGATGATATAGATAGGTCCACATATTTTCCTCCATACGCTCTGTTCTCGAAAGTCGTCCAAGCTTCGCAACCGCACGTGACAGTCGGTCTTGTACAATACATATAGGTACGATCTTATATTTTCGTTTTTCTAGATATCATTTTGGATGTTGAGAACGTTATCGGCGCAAAGAACGCTTTTTTTATTCGACAATATTGTATACTTATTTCCCTTGACCGGTGAACATTTTTCGTGCTTAACGTTGCTCCAAAAAATATTTAAAATCGCCAACTTTCCCACAGTTCGAGTCACACGCCAGTGTGTTACGGGATAAAAATCGTTCTCCCACCTCGCGCCGCAAAGCATAAATTTCCAACAAAAAAAAAGGCGAATCACATTATTAGTACCTATTAAACAAATAGAGCGTGTTGTGGACGAAAAAAGAAAACTGTTGACATTTTTCTCCTCTGGATTTCAACGTGCACAGGTAGACCTGAGACACATTGACCAGTCGCAAGGCAGAAACCGCGTAGACGTCGGAATCGACTTAAGCGAGTTCTATCTGTCCGTCGAGTGGGACGTACTGGAAGTCCCCGCGATCAGGAACGAAGAATACTACTCCTGTTGCACGGAACCGTACACGGGTGAGTTGCGGACGATTTTGAATTTATTCATTCGATAAGTATAACAATATCGTGTCTCTTGTACGTGGTTAGAAAATGTCAATGTTTAAAAAAAAAAAAAAATTGTGTTAATATTCCAGAGTACACCACGCGAAGTTCATATTACTGTCTCGAATCCTGTGTTTTTCATACCATCGCAGTCTGTTATCGTTCACACGAGTTATTAATAAAAAGTATTACACTCCTGACTCCTGCAGTTTCTTGGTCTTGGCTGTTCATAGCTGATCGTAGACGGTTGTTACCGTCTAACCTCTTGTAAATTTAAAATTTATACGATTTTCTGCCCGTTCGCCTGTGGTGGTCTTTCGTGTACCCCAAATAGCGATTACATAAAGAACGAACCGACGAGACGGTCATGATGACTGTATCGCCGGTCCCTGCACCTTTCTTATTTTATAATTTTATTATTTTTAAATTTTTTTTACTTATCGCTTGTTTCTCTTTGACACATCACACAAATATATAGAGATTACAATACATTTACTTACGAACAAAGTGCAATATTTACATTCCTGCCGAAAATAACGATCCTAAATAGATTCAGTGTACCATTTTAAAGCTCGGTTTTAACAGTCCATATTACGTTAAAATCCGCCATGTTGCGCAGTATCATGTTGTTCAAAACCGTTTTGAATTTTGAGCGGACAATACTCCGATTGTAAACATATGGACGAGATGTATACCTAATTTAATATTCGACACATTGAATTTTTTCCCTCGCAGATATCACGTTCAACATAAGAATGCGGCGCAAGACACTGTTTTACACCGTGAATTTAATCATCCCTTGTGTCGGACTGACGTTCATGACGGTCTTGGTGTTTTATTTGCCCTCCGATTCCGGTGAAAAGGTGAAATTTATGTATAAACATTCAAGGCTGGGCAACTCGTTTTAACTCGTTAAACTATAATGTATGTTTATCGAAAAAACAAACTGAACTTACTAACAAAGATAATATTTCGTATTTTTAATTCACGCGCGCCTATGACATATTTTCGTCTGCTTAAAAGAATTTTTTCGGATTTGACATTTTCTTCTTTATTTTAAAAAGAAAATTGATACGTCAAGTTAACGAAAAAAAAAGTAAATAAGTTTACGGGCAATTATAACAGTCGGTTAGCGTCTTTATTGACTATCAAGGACCGATGTAATATGTATACAAACGAATAGACTTTACAACACACTTCTTTATTACGACACTTTTTTTTTAACTATGAAATATGAATGACGAACATCACGAGCATAAAGGTCCAGCGTGATACCGACCAACACTTCCTACTTGATTTTTTTAGATTTATAAATCTCGTAAAAACCATTCGAATTGGCCAGTTAAACTTGACTTTTTGACTTTCGACAAGTTCACGCCCGGCCTTGTAAACATTATTACACGTACATTATAAACGGTATATTGTACAACGGTCTCTTCTGCTGTTTCCAGGTGACCTTGTGCAGTAACATACTCGTATCGTTGACCGTGTTCTTTCTGCTGCTGGCCGAAATCATCCCTCCCACGTCCCTGGCCGTTCCGCTGCTCGGAAAGTACCTGCTGTTCACCATGGTCCTGGTATCCATGTCGATCGGAATGACCGTCGTCGTGTTAAACATTCATTTTCGGTTAGACATTCACACATCTGTAATACACATGTACGCAAAAATAAATGTGACTGCGATTCGAACGGTTGTGGACATTTTTCAAAAAAGATTTACAAAACTATCACAGTTTGAAAAACTGAAGAAAAAGAGTTCGAGGAAGAAAATGAAAAAAGAGAGTTTTATTTTTTTGCCAAGATATTCGCAAGTCGTATCTACGCGGCGTGTATACAACTTTTGCAGTTAGGAAAATGAGCGATCATAATAAAAAAAAGTCAACGATCTGGTCGTTGGTCCCGCGTTCGACGACGCACTCGACCGCTTGATTGCAAAAAGTCGGACTATTATTAACGCGATCGCATTTCTAGCCGAAAATAACCGACCATATAGATTGCGAAATGATGAAAAAAAAAAAATATTTTTTAACTATATTGTGTTGCTAAATCACATACGCGAGAACTTGTGTGACTGTCCATATTGAAAATGAAACGCCCGAATCACATAATACACTTTTTTATTCGTATTTCGACAACCACCGTTAGGTTTTTTTTCCGCGCGACTGACCGTATTTTGCGTGCACGGCTGTTGATAGAGTCGATTCGCCCGTTTTTCGGCGAGTGCTCACTTGTAAATGTTTACAAGAGTGCTTCTCGAACACGTTTCACCGAGAAATATCGTTTTTTTGCGCGTTTTCCGTCGACATTTTTTTTCACGCGGCGCATATTAACTAACTTGCAGATCGCCGTCGACTCACACCCTCTCGCCGTGGGTCAGAACCGTGTTCCTGCACATGATGCCGCAAATCCTCATGATGCGCCGGCCTCCGTACTCGTTGATGACCAACGACGGGTTCCAGAGCTCGCCCGGTTACTTCAACGAACTGGATTACAGGCGAGTGTTTTTTTCACTTTTTCTGTTAGATTCCGAGCGGGTAGGCACACACTCGTGTTGTTTTTACAACGGTGTTTCCTGCAATCAGGATTTTTCCAACAGAAACAACGCTCCGATTTTAACGCGCGACACCTGAAAACGTACGCGGACGATCGGATCCGGTGTTTGAAGCGTCTTTCGATTATTTTCGTGAGCGAAAACCGAGAACGGCGCGATTTTTCGAAACTTGAACGAACACTTTGTACACGCCGCCGTCGAGTGTACCGCTGAAATTTCGATAGATTTCGATCGTTTTTGAGCGCGTTACGTATTGGCCAAAAAAACGTACGCGAACTTTTGAAACTAGATTACAAATAGGTACGCGTATTACATACATTATTTCCCCCATATTGACTAGTTACTACTGAAATAAACATAAAACCGTAATGAATACCGTAGATTGCGTTTTTTGCCGGTCTCGCGCTGTAAGGAAAATGCCCGACAAAGCGTTTAAATTCGGGGGTTTTTTTCCGAAACCTCAGTCGCGAACTCTCGATTTTCGTCACTCATAAATCTTGCGACGCGCACGACGTTACGCGTTTCTCCAATTTTCGTTCTGAATACGGTTCTACTCTCGCGATCGTATCAAGAAACAGCACTCTCGGGAACATCGTCGTTGTTTTAATAGACAAGGTGCGACTCGAGCAAATGAAAATTCTTAAAACATGATTTCCCGCGGTTGTGATTTTTCTGGTAGCGCGCCGTCAAGTCGAATTCGAGTACCTAACTGTGTTTGCGTGACGATTGTTTCGTGGCCGATCAAACGTCGTCATAATCAATTAAATAGTATTTCAATAGTATGGTTAGTTTATTTAAAAATATAAATATTTTCAAATCTGATTGTAAAATGTAGACGCGTTATCGCGAGTCGATTTGTTTGAGCTTCATTCTGCTGGTCTTTCGCGAACGATACATTTGTTTTAACGACATTATAATACACTGAAACTATAAAAGTGCGTTTTTCGCTAAAGTTTTACGAGTGAAATAAAAATTAAAAAATTACAGTGCGATGATAATTGCTGTACGATAACAATCGCAGCATAAAATCCGACGTTGTAATACCGTATACGTATCGTAAATTGCAGAATTCGGATAATATGTTTTCTCGTGACTGTCAAACGGCAACGGTTAAAAAAATACTGCAAACGTCGTTCTACACGCATAAGGGACTCGTCGTAGTTGCATTGATTTGAAAAATTGATGGTTTAAAATAACATGAACGGATGATCGAATTCACCATATTATGTTCGTCCACATTATAATAATACACAAAAACATCCGATTGGAATACGTTTTTTTTACATCGTTTTAAATTATTCGAACGTGATCCATGTGAGACGATTGCCATCATCATTTGTAATTATGCTGTCATTCCGATTCGCTTTAAGTATTGTATTAATCGAAATAGCTGTTATGGCTTCAAACGAAGGCGCGAAACGGCGTTCCGTTTTTGTAGATAATTAGCGATTGAGTTTTTTTTTCATCCATTAAAACTAGAATCTTGAACGTAACTATTAATATTAATAAAAATTATTACTCGTTGCAGCCGAGATAGCATTAGCGACAGCGGCGGAACCGAACAGAAACCTTCATCTCTGACCCAAAGACATTGGTCCTTCAAAAAGATCCAGTCGGTACGGCCACACAACTATCGTAAGTAATGTAAAATTTTTAATTATTGCCGAACCGCGTTAACAATAAACGTAAATATGAACATTAAACATTTCGGATGATTGAAAGGTTAAGGCATTAAGGTTGGACGTATCAGTGTAATAGGAATTATAATTTGAACTGCTCATCAAACACGTTAGGAATGTTCGATTCAAAAGATTATTCCATTTTTCTAGCGGACAACGTAATGCCGAAGACAATGTCACCAGATTTGCTCAAGGCTTTACAAGGAGTCTGTTACATAGCTCAACACATCAAAGACGCAGACAAAGATAAAGAGGTGAGTTCTATACGTACATATATATATAGCAGTAAGAGTTTTAATGTTCGCGCACTTGTTTTTGAACTTTGCCATCGAAATCGTTGTAACTCCTCAATTCCATTTAGTTTGTTTGTCTATGGAAAACGGTCTGGCTTGAATAATCGTGTCCCCTTATAAGTGTAAAATCGTTCGGTATGCGGTCAATTTACCACATTAACAACAGGTATATTGTATATATGTATAATGATTTGCTTAGGAGTTCGAAATTATCGCGAAACGAATATGATGTATTACTAACGATAGCGTTTTGATTGACGATCTTTAAATAAAACTGTATTTATTAAAAAATTTAACTAGTTGAACACAATTTTTCGTACACGTGTTTAACGTAGACAGAACATTGAGTAATTAGGTGCATATAGTAAACAAAACGTGCGTTACATCAAAATTCTTTATTTTTGTCACAAATAAAAATTACAACGAGTAGTCTTAAACGAGTACGATAAACTACTGAACGAACAAGACTAACCTTAAATACGCCTACTTATTATTGGCAGTACTTCCCTATTTATAATTCTAAAAATATTACAGAACTATTGTAGTAGCATAATTAAATAGGTATAAAGTTTTCTTGTTTACGCACGTTTTTAAGTTGATAAATTATTCGATCTCAAACACGGGTCGTTTCTATTATTTTCCACGCCAAGACTCAAGTTTAAACTTGTGATTTCTAATAAAACTAATCGAGAAAATGCAAAAACGTTTAAATATATGTTGTACGACAGGATGTAGTATAAATATTATGCAGTGCATACTAGTTTTTAGAAACAAATAAGTTTCAAAAAGCCGAATGCGTCGCTCGTTTAAAAAATTCCGTGTTGGATATTTTGATACGAAACTGTTATCACTTTCAAAATAAACTTGAATTCCTGTTTTGTTTTTGGAAAGTATTTCTATTATAAAGTCGATTAAGATTGAAAATTTTTTTTTAAAAAAGATCGGCTTATAATGAGTAAATTGTATTCTGTATTACATCAAACCATAGTATTATTATTAATGAGTTCGAACTCGTACCGCACAAAAAACGTACCCCATGTACATAAATTCATTTACTTGTCTGAAACATACGTCAAATGTGTATAAATGAAAAAAACACACGAAAATACAAAAATTGCGAATTTAAAACTGATTTTATACCTTCAAACAAAACCGCGTAGAGTATCGTGTTACTTTGCAACAATAATAACACGTATTTATTAGAAGAAAAAAAAAATGTAAATATTATAAAAAAAACAATAACAACAAATAGTGGTGTGACTCATTACAAAGACTGCCGCTACACAACTGTTATACTAATGTCGTGCTCTCAATACTTAATTGTTCAAATGATTTATGAATAATAACAACGATTTAGTTATCAATTTTAAATAGGTAAATAAACAACAACAAATACCACGTTTGCGTGTAAATATATGACGCGCGTTAGTTAAAAAGTCTTCAGTTTAAAGTCACTGTATAAGTTAAACGCAACACACATCATTGCTATAATTATTATTTTAAAATACCCAAAACAATATTGTATTTCGTTTTCCCCTTTATATACTTACTCGCGTACTGGCGGGGTTCTTTCGATAAAATCATAATAATATTGGTGGGATTTAAGTATTATAGGTACACTATTAAACTATATGACTTAAAATCATGAAAAATTAAAAGTCTTTAAAATGTTTACATGGTCGTACAACTTGACAAAACTAATTCGTCTCATGTAGGTATCATATTTTCACTGCAAAGGAAGATCACACACACACACGATCCTCTTTAGAAAGATAGAAAACACAAAACGTCAATGGTTATAAAGTCGAAAGAGTGAAAGACATTTCGAAGAAAATTACGAACTCATTTTTTTCAAACAAATATATGGACGATTAAAGTTTTTTTAGACACGAAAATTTAATTTTTACTTTTTTACAAATGAAGCCGCAGTAACTTTGTGTTTTGGGAAAAAAATTAATTGTTCTCAAAATGTTGGAAACACGTCGATTGTAATTATTCGTCGTTATCTAGACAAATGGTAGTATTTGAATTTGGTGATTGTTCCGATTTTCCGAAATTTTCGGAAACTTTTTCGCGATCGGTATTCAACGTGAATACCACCCGCAAAAGTGATTATAAAACATTATTAAATACGTTGAAGGCCGTATTCCGAAAACAGTCAAAATACTTATTTGGCTTTCTAGAAAACAAAATTTCAAAAAATTGTACTAAACGTCTTATCAAAATTATCAATTCCAAAAAATTATACCCAAAAATACCAAAAAAAAATTCGAAAACCCCGATAAAACGTGATTTTGACAAAATCGATGTAGTTAGGTTATCGTTATAATGAATTCTAAGAGCTGAAACTTTTTTTTTTAATTATTATTTATATGGGTAAGATACAGATTCGGTATAATTTTTGAAAATATATTTTTGAACTAAACATCGATTAAATTTTCGAAAATTTCCATTTTTTTTTTTTTTTCGTTGCGGTTTTAGTTCAACAAAAGGTTTGACCACCAAAAGCTTTGAAATCGTTTACAAGATGATGGCCGACGTATATAGTTTCACCGATAAATTTCAAAAATACAGAACATTTTTTTTCATTGGTCTAAAATCGACAAAAGTCGACAATAACCGAGGCCTTTTTTTCCGGGGAAAAAAAAACTCGTATCAACACAGTTCGACGTAGCGATGGACCGAGCTGGAATTTAGGGGTCGCAAATTCGAAATCGAAAAAGTTACAATCGAGGAGAAACGACATTATAATTACGGCGTTTTCGGAGATTTAGTCTTTTGGCCATAAATCGAGCCGAAACGCAGGTGTACCTAAGACCCGGGTTCGTGATTTCGAGCGAAAAATTTTCGAACAGAGTATAGACACTGTGAAATCCTTGACGAATTTGCCATTACGGTCATCATACGGCTCTGCAGAAAATCGGTTTTTTTTCGACAAAGGCCCTGCGACGATTCCGTCGCTCTCGGAACTAAAATTTCACACGCTGCTTAAACTCCCGAACCAGCGCGACCCACCACCAACCCCCAAAGCGTGTGGGTGTGCACTCTTTTTGTTTTTTCTCAAACGTTTCTCCTCCTGCAGGTGATCGAGGACTGGAAGTACGTGTCCATGGTGTTCGACAGGTTCTTCCTGTGGGTGTTCACGCTGGCGTGCATCGTGGGCACTTGCGCCATCATATTCCAGGCCCCGTCGCTGTACGACCAGCGGCAGCCCATCGACTTCCAGCTGTCCAGCATACCCCGGCGCCGCAGCAACCTGCCGCTGCCGCACGAGATCGACTTTTACGAGCGAACGTACGGCACGGACAAGTGAACGACGCGAACGTCACGCAGGCACGCGCGAATGAAAACCACGTTACGCGTATATTTTAAGATTGTTTTTTTTTTGTCATTTAATTTCAAAAAAATATGAAAAAAATTTACCGAACTTATAGTCGAGATGAGTATGGAATAACAGAAAACACACTCGGGCGGCGGCGGCATTGTGTGTTTCAAGGTCGCCCGCACAACGATATTGTAACAATACGCGTTGCCTTGTTGTTCCAAACGTACTCGTTTCGCACGGCGTTTGTCGCGTTCAAGCTGCGTTCGTCGCGTTCAAGCTGCGTTTGTCGCGTTCAAGCTGCGTTTGTCGCGTTCAAGCTGCCGTTCGTCTGCAGCCAGTGTTCGATCAAATGACCACAATATTACGATACTCTTGATAATATTCACGCGGTAGTGTCGCTGTTGAGACGATATCTGGACTTTTTTTTAAAAAAAAAAAACGGCCGGCCTGCAGATAAATTGTATATTTGTGACGATTGTTCGAATGTTTCGGCAAACGTGTAATTCACACGTTTTCATTCGTATACAATATCGTACGATCGTCGCGTGTTGATTGAAAACGCTAACGGCGTTACGACGAGTGCAAAAATTATTACAATTCATCAATTCGTATTGCGTGCGCGCGCTTTAAAGTTTTTTACTTTTTTCCAAACTACAGCTTCTCGCGTTCAGTATGTACGAGCGCAGAGGAAACAAATGTTTCACGCCGGGGAGAAATTTTCAAAATTTGTCGTTAAAGTCTCGTGTTGTTATATTGTCCCCCGGACAAGTTGGTTTATTTTTTGAAATTTTTCACGCGTTCGAACCTAATAGAAAAATGTTTGGAAAAAATGTGACTTTTCAAAATGTTCACGACTTCGTCGAGTTCAACAAGCAAGCACTCGTCAACAACTTCTTCCGCATATTGTTATTACGTTTATTAAACGCTTATTCGTTTCGACGTTCGGGCGGTGTTCGCTCGTGTTGCAACTACCGTTTTACTCAATTTTCTAGTCGCATCCAAATAATATGTTATTTTTTGTCCCGCGGACACAATAATAAACTGTCCTATTGGGGAGAAACTCATTTTTTCTCTTCGGTTTCAAGCTTCTGAGTATCGCGCGCGAATATTGTTCAACCGCAGTGAGAAATAAGTACATACTTACGACAAACGAGTTTTACAAAGCGATATTAATTTGTTCGCAGTTGCGCAACACTTTCCCGTTACCACAACGTTTAGATTGTAAAATATTGTACCTAATAATAACATGCCGCGTACTGCGTTTATACTCGTATGTTTTATTCAATCTACTTGTGTTATACGTCAAGTTTACTGATCGTTGCCGGCTACTTCGTGGGAACGTCGAACGGAATCAATTAAAAAAACTGCGAGAATCACGAAAATTAAACGTTTGCTCAAGTATTTTTTTTTTTGAAACCGTGGTATTTAATTTTAAAAGAAAAAAAAGGTTTCTTAAATAGCATTTTGACCGATCTTGTTCCATAATTTACCCGCGCGTATCATTATATGCAGATTTTTCGCGTGTTATGTTGTCCTCTTATTGTTTATAATACGGTTTTTTTGTATTATCAAATGCTTTTCTGATTTACATTGATTGTTTTAAACATTCAAATCCCCCTTTCCCTACGCTTCAGGCGCGTCCGCTTAAAAACGATTGAAAAATGTCGTTCCAGTCTTCCGATCGGTATCCAATCCTAATTTATATATTGGCAAAAGTAAAATATCGGTTATAACATAACGTGACTTCTGCTCAAATTTTTTTAGTGTTTGTTAAAACATATTTTGTAATAAAATATATAATGTACTACAAAAACAAATGATTGAACGCCTAATTTTTTTTTGTTTTTGCATTGTTGTACAGTGTACAATGTACACTTATGTAATGTTGATTAAATTTAAATTTGTTGTTTACGATGCTACGTTTTTTTTTTTTTTTAGAGCGTACACCAAGTGTTATCCAAAAGTGTTAAATAATTTCTTAAGTATTGTTGTTCTGATAATTAAGCATGTTACAGCTGGTTACTAGACGTTGTTTGTTTTGTTCATTTTATACTTGAATAAAAATTAACAATAATGACAATACTTGATCTTGTTTGTGCTATATGTACACGAGTTATTAAAAATTTTAATTATAAAAAATATTTAACGAAATACGTCGTACAAGTATTTCAGATTGTTTTTTATTCGACGTACGTAACCTAAAGCTTATAAAAAATCTAGCTACTTGTATTAAAAAGTAAGTAATAAGCGAGTATAATATTTACCTACAAATTAATACTGGAATTGACCGCAGTACATATAGATACTTACAGTTTAAATGATTTTTTTTATACTCGTAGAAATATAAGTACTGATCTGTTTTCAAATGTTTCGGATGTTGTGGCTCGAACTTATCGTTCAATATCCGAGAGCAACGATAAATCTTTGCGTTCGAAACAACGATTCTGAGCGAGCTCAGTTATCTAGTTTGCGTCCCGTATAAATTTACCAAATTTAACAAAAAGTATCCTACACTACGTCTTGTAACGCGTGACATTTTTAGGTAACCGCTACGCCAAACAACTTTTCACTCGTCGATCAAATTCACTACTCCCTTTTTTTTTTTTTTTTACGCAATACTGTGTTTAGATCGGACTAGATCGGAACAATACTCGCCTCTCCATCGGGGTTTTTAGTGTAAATTTGTTGTGTTTTCCGATCAAAACTCGCAAAGTATGCAACATTTTAAAAACTGTTACGAAGAACACGTACGTACATCTAATTCAAATCATATCACCTAACTTTTTTGTGCTACGATGCACATTGAACTTTCACTCAGAAACACGAATAATCGAACCGAACGATGTCCCAATTTTTGTCGTTTTTGCCGGATAACTCGAAAAATCCCCAAAGAAATGTTTCGAATAAAATAACGTATACACGTATCAAATCTAAAATTTTTCGTGGTGTTCGACGTAAAGATCGGAGCCGGTAAAAGTGATTACGAAATTTCAAGCCGAAAACGGTCGAAACGTGTTTTGTTGGTTTTGTTCTACCTACTATCAGGAACAAAACCAAAGATCAATCGAAAAGTCCGCTTTCCGAACCATTCTTCGTACGCTACGACATCAGAGACCGCCGCTCTCTGGTCTTATTTAGAGAGTTCGCAGAAAAAAAAAATCGTTGTAAAAACAATACGTCCTTCGCTGCGCTCAGAATCTAAAAAAACTCTTAATCGAAAGACCGTGCGATGAGCGACGTATTTTACGCTTTGGCGTCTGGCAGCGATGTTACAGGTACCCAATAATATGCGCGTGCTCATAATATTATAGTACTTGTTTGATAATTATTAATTATAATATTAATACTGTTACGGTTATCGCCGCATAAAATACGACGTTGTGCAACGTGTTGCGCAGTAAAAAACGTATTCGCTGAAATAATAAGTACCTCTACAAACGGTAGGTATGTAAAACAGTCGATTTGTTTTGTAGGTACACTATGCTGTTACCAACAGTACTCTATTCATCGACTTTAATGGACAGATAAAGTCGAACGATATATAATATATTATTTTATCGCTCGTTAAAGCGCGTACGAGTGGTACGTAAAACACAACGTTACTAAACGTGAATTTTTTACCGTTATCTACACGCGCGTACGTAGAGAAAAAAAAGAAAGAAAATAACAACAATAGTCGCGCGATCGCAACGGAACAATTATTATTATTAACACATTATAATAAAGGAAAATAAACATTTCGAATTGTTACAATAATAATAATAATTATTGTGATTGCTGTACGTACGTAGGTAGGTATAAAATGTATAAATTGTTTTACGATGTAATATGAACGTTCTGCGGCTCTGATAAGTGTTCAAACAATTTCACGCGCAGCCGTACAGGGTGTCTCCCCCAATCCGTGCTCGTTTGTGGCTCCTTTATTATGGTATGTTTTATGATCTCGACATATTTTTACAGTTTTCATTTTTAAGGATCGTTTTTGAAAAATACGTTGTTTTTAAAAAAAACACATCGACGACGAATACTATCGGACGTAGTACGTGCGCGTAAACAGTACCATAATTTGTTAGGTAATAATAACATTAATGTCGTTATACCTCGATTTTTTTTTTTTTGGAAAAGCGCGAAAGCGAAATACGCATAAACCGTGATTTTTTTTTTATATTTTTCAAACCGCAAACTCGATTCTTCACGTTTGCGGTACACAACAATATCTGCTATCAGTCAAAAGGAAATAGGCATACATTTTGTGTCGCATTTGCTGGTTAACTTGTCGGACGGCGCAAGTTCTTAACAAAAAATTTAACGATTCTAACAAATTCTACGCGAATCAAAAATAACGATTAGTTCCATTTCTTTTGGAGAGAAAAAAAAAATTACGTAGAAAACTCGATTTAATACTCACGGCCGGAGTTTGACTCTTTTCGTCGAAAACCTTTTAATTTTCATACTTTGGGAATTTTCATACTCTTTTTGAATACCAAAATATCTTCCCCTCCGGAACAAATTTCAAAAACCACCACTGTCTCTATTATATAATGTATAAGAGATTACCGATTTATGGGTTTCAATGTCGGTTTTAAAATCGATTCCTTTTCAGGTTTTTTTTTTTTTTTAGTCAATAGTTACTATCAATAATACATGTATTTGGGTACACGAGACAACAAGTTTTATTATAACGTATTGCGCTTATAAGTCTGATGGAAGTCGATATATTACATTACTATGGTAATGTTTCGCATACGAAGCTATAGTGCAATTAAATATATATTATTTTTTATATTCGTTACGATATTAGCATGGTATGATCGCCTTATTAACATTATACTGCGTTGAAATCGCAGTAATATCATACAAAACGAATGAATATTCGTCGAAAGTGCATAAAAAAAAAAAGAATCGCATCTACAATATTGATAATTCTCGAACAAAAAATATATATTTTTATGTTTAAGTTGATTGCTGTAAAAAATCGTAGCACGTTTGTATGATATTTCGTACACGCGTAACGGAGGCGTAAACGATGTAGTAGGTGTGGGTAAGTACCACGTGTGTGCGTAGGTATACATTATTTCTTGAATTAAAATGGCTCTTTTCATAAAACATCAAGCGCACAACACAACATTGCCACCATAATACGCTTCTGAAGGGTCATAATAATTAAAGAGGAAAAAAAAAATTACATCAAGTGACAGTGGGGCACAAATATAAAATTGTTATTGAACGGAGGTATATAGTACGTAATTGTGACTTGCGTGATAAATAATGAAATATAAATATTACTAGTGCGCCGAAAATACGATATTAGTTATAATTAAACATATACATTGTTGTATAGTTCAAATATTATTTAAACTTTTGTACACGTCGACAGCAGTTGACTGTTTGTTAAATGTGTACACTATTACCAATAGTAAATGTAAATCAGTAAATGCGAGTGTAAATTTATCGCAGTTTCAGGAATATAAATTAAAGTCAAAAACTGTCGAATAGAACTCGAACGATCGAAACTGTCTCTTTTCCTAACGAATTGCTTATCTAATAAATCGTATCTATTTTCAATGTGATGTATGTGTGTGTACGACGTCGTGGTTTCCTAAAAGATTGTCGAGAAGATTACGAGTACTGTCGTACCAGGGAAAAGTTTATTTTGTAAGAACTGCAACTTTTTTTCGGGCTCATGCGTCTTTGAACCGTATTTTATATTTTATCATTTACCTACTTTAAATAACGATTATTCAAATTAAAAAGTAACCCGTATCCTCACACCTTACATAATTGTACTCAGTATAAAAATTGTTTTCAGATTCCACACCTCGATTATATTATTTAAATACTTTAAATGACACGACTGATCGTTTGAAAGTTCTTTTATGCGGCTATATTATAATTTGGAGTTGAACAAAACAAGTATTATCGAGATAATTTTGTGTTTAAACTCCCTGATTTAAATATTTTTCGTCGAGCTGTGCAGTAATGCGTTCGTATAGAGCGATGAAATTCCCGTCGAAAGAAAAACGTACGCCACGCGAAACGAGAACCGATCAGTGTCAATAACTCTTCTGTTCAGGCGCAGTTAAAAATCATGACAAACACCTAATACATGGCGATCGAATCAAATTTTTTTTGGACGACTTTGATTTGTATGTTTCGCTCTTGGATTTGAATTTCCTATACTTGTAAAGAAAGGACTCGAGTTTTGTACAGAGTTGTTCGTGCTGCTAAACATAACGTGTGTACACGCATTAAGTACACCTACTTTTCCAATTGATAATTAGATTGTGATAATCAACGTGTGGTAATGAAAAATACAAACGGTTATAGGTTATCCGCGGCTATACGAGTGCCTACTGTATATTACGTTTCGTAGAAATACTAACAAATTAAAATATTGAAATCTCACGAGAGTATACGAAAATATCAATTCATCACATTTTTTCTTCATTCGGTAGGTACATCCGATACTCCCGCAGTGGCAGCCAAGTTGGATTCATTTTACAGTATCGTACCTGCGCAAGTGAAGAAATGATACACGGGTACTGGAAATATTTATATAAATGGAGAAATATATTGATAATGTTTCTTTTCAAATCAATTTCTGACTGTTCTTCAGTCTTTCTCAGGATAAACGCCCTTATTGTTTGCTTCTATACTCTTCGTACATATATTTTTATCCATCCGAATACACAACTTCTATACTACAGTAATGTGTAGGTATCTTGCACGATTATTATTATTATTTTTTTTTTTTTGGGTTATAATATGGTTAAAGAGTAATACGAGTTTTAATCTAGAAACTACGATGCATGTTGTATTTATGTATCTTAATTTCGTCGTATTATTATTATTATTGTCTAATAAAAGTATAATATCATCTTTGGCTTTACAAAAAAGATCATAAATACCTATAGAACAAAAAAAAAAACTGATAAAATGAGCGTAATTCAAAAAATTAATCTCGTTTAATTCGTGTGGTTCGTATTATACGTAATGTAGTTAATTAGCAATTACGACACAATGCGATAATTTGGTACAGATTATGCACTCATTAAAATAAATAACGCCACGCGTTGATCACTTTAGAATGTTCTGGACACCTATAGCAGTTATGATCTAATAAAATGTAACTCGCTGATTAAGCTGAAACTCGAAACGTGTTTAAAACTATACTAATAATAAAAGTCGAGAAAACTTAGGCACACGCATCTACACACATACACAACACACGTAAGAACTATGTACTATTTTTTTATCATTGAGATCAGCCAACGTTTTTTAACCACGATTCGGCGTGCAAGTGTATGTGTTTGCGACATGTGTGTGCAACCTGTTTTATTTTTTATCAAACAATCGGACTTCGTTAATAATATTGTATAATATAACGAATATAAACATGACTTTTTCTACAGCTAATAAAACATTTTTATAATTTAATAATGTGATGGTGTAACAACAAGAATACCGGCTAAATCCAACCGTCTCCATAAAAATGTAATAAAAAAAAAAAAAAGGGATTTAGTTCTATATCGGGTGGGAGGCTCTCCTGCTTCTCGTGCGAGCTGATTCTGGAGTAAGTCACGACTTCGGATGGGACACTTTGGAGGAAGTATTGTAGTTTGATGTTAGTTTATACGTCGAGCGATGAATAAATTACGAAAAATACGACTTTGAGCGACCTCGGTGGGTATATAAATAAAATGCTCAACAATATTAGTTATAAAATTTTGTCAAGTTGCAGTGTGTTCGGCTTTTTTATGCTTTTGTCACGTTTATCAACAAAACTTCATCATCGGTAAACATCATACCCCCTGCCCCCCCAGGGTACCACTTCGTCTCGAACCTTCCATTTGGACATAAGTTACACTTTGTCCGTCACTACAGAGAACACGATACGGTAAGGGCTTTAATGCCTTTTTTTTTTTTCCAAAATAAAACATTTCAACCCTGATGCACCCTTACTGCACCCGCGTTAAAGTTTTCTGTTACTCCGTTAACTCTGCGATATTCGTGTTTTCCTTGACTGCACTCGCGATCCCACACGCATTCAACGATAATTATCAATGGCTCGTGGTTTTTTTTTTGGTTCCGTCATCGAAACGTGTAATTTTATAAATACGTACACTCGGTTTGTATACGTTTCACGTACTCGTGTGGCCCGAAAGAAACGTAAATGTAAAATAAATAATTCAATATAATAGTACACCGAACAAAAGTATAAAAAATAACACACGGAATAATGCACGTATGAATAATTCATTGTAAAATGGAAATCGTTCAATATTATATATTATAGAAAACGCAAACTGCACGGTCGTATAATGTCACTAACCTAACGAAACATAATATTATAGTAATTATCGCATCGATAATACATACGCTCTCTTATCGGTTTTACTTGGGCACAGCCAAAAAAATTCTATTTCTGACAAGTCTACGCATCTATCTCACCGTGTTCTGTTATCACTTTTTTTTTAGACTTTCTAAACACTTCTGACTGTCGTGCGTCACAAAAAAAAAATTTCCGGGAAAAGTCGCGACAAAATTAAAACGTGTAACGAATGTTGTTAAGACGTAAATTAACGTGGTTAAAACGGTATTTTGATGAAAATCTAAGTTGAAGAAATTAAAATCCTATTCACGATAATATTATTAACGGATGAGTCCTAGCCAAGTCGTGTATCGCAATAGCATCCGCGGTTGTTTATTCGGAATAATAGAAATTAAAGAAACATTACTTTATTATAGAAGGCGAACTGTATTGTAACATTTGTACAGAAACAAAATCTTTTCTTCGTTCTATACTGTGTCTTAAAAATCGTGAACTTTGTTTGTTCTACTTCTATAATATACGAGGTACACGAGAGTTTATCTCAAAATTATACGTACTTACGTTAAACTGCGAAAAATAATTGAAAATTCGGCGAATTATAGGTAGATGCGTGTTTTACAGGCGTTATGGTACGCCAGCGTGAAGTTTAAGTGCGGGGATTTTGAGATAAGACGTCGTATTTCGTGAAACGTGCTTGAAGAGACGTCGATAAGTCATTACTTAATCAAATATTCCCGACGCCAGAAGAGTAAGTAAACAAAAACCGTGTTGAATTTCTCGGAAAGTACTTACGAAATTCCACAAAAATTAAAAAATTAAACCAACAGCGTGTCGTAGTGATAAATGGACCAAGTATATCTGTGCATTATAAAATGTATAATAACGTCAACAATTAAAGAACCCGGCTATTAAATTTAAATAGTAAATACCAAATACGGATAGTATTAATCGCGGTTAACGTATTTTTAATGAGAAATCGCAACCATACTTTTGTCTCCGGGCCATTCTCGCTCTAATTGTGATTGCACGACAAGCAAACAAACTCAAAAGAAATAAATTAACCGTTTTGATCGATTGTGATAATAGGTTGTTTTTGTGTACCATACCGATAGTTTAACACTGTCTATGCTTAATAAAATACATTTATTGTAACGATATAAAATGTAGACTAATTTTTTTCTGGGTTATTTCTGACACGATCAATAGTAATTTCAAAGTTACGTCGTAAGCCGCGGTAATTTTTTTCAATTACAAAAAAAAAATTTTGTTTACCGTTTTTAAAACGATTTGTAACGTATTACAATAAAATTACACATGGTGAATCGGATTTTAACAAAAACGAAACCGCTTCAACTACAAAACATAATATTATAGTTATGCAAAACGATTTATAATTTGCTTGGATACACTTAAAAAACATATTAATGTAACCTAAAAACTAAACAGTTCAAACCGGGCGCTCACATGTACACTAATAAATAAAAAAACAGGTGAAAAACCGATACGAACGTCGACGGAATCGGTCGGTTATGATTGTAATTGAAATAATAACGTAAAAAAAAACGTAAACAGAACATTTTGTACAACTTAAACGGTTCTCCGTAGCAGTCACGTTGGTATACGCCGTACAAAAAAGCGTATTTGAATCGTGATAATGTTTTTTTTTTCAATTTAGACTTTTTATAAAATTTAACAAAGTACTTATGTACATTAAAAAATAAAATACTGAAACTGTTCGTTAGTATTTATTGTTTGTACCTGCATTAATGTATACTTAATTTAAATGTATTGGTTATGTGCGCGCAGTACCGTTTATCGTGTATTATCTGTAGTCAATGCATTTTCATTACACGTTTATATAAAATGTAGCGTGTTAGTGAAAAGAAAATTTTAACGACAAAATAAAACCGACTTAAAAAAAAACTGTTAAAATAAAAAAATGTCATCACTTTTTTTTTTTTTTTTTCGTAATCGGTCCATTAGTCTATAAAATATCGAAATCGTTCCTCTAGTAAGAAGTACCGCACTTTTAGATAGAAAAATGAACAAATTGAAAAAACAATGTGGATGCCGTAGGGTTTTGCTGGTGATGTTCTACAGTTTACAGAACTCGTAAGTAGGTAATCTAAATTGTTGGCACGTGGACCACAGTTTATGACACGCATTACGTTCATGTTAGTGTTAATGATACATCGAACAAAGATGTTATAACGCTTACGTAAAAAAAGTATACCTATTTAATCGAACTATAAAAACCGATTTAAAAATATACTGTTATAAGGCACGAAAGTATAAAAAAAAAATCGCGTTTGAACTCTATCAGATGTGTGTAAAAAACAAACAGTGACGCGAATGACTCATTTTCCGCCTGCATCTGTATCTCTGTGTGTGTGACGTACGTTATGTTGGCGACACGGTGTTGTACACGTATTCACCGGAAGATAAATAATTTTTGGATATTTGTGTATAGGAATAATTAGTTGGTTTTGAGTTTTCCAAAGTTTACAATCGTTTTGCCTTTCACGCATGCTAATCAATCTCGTACTTGTTAAATAATTTCATTAATTTTTATCTATACGTATTATTTTCGTATCTGCATGTTTCAAGATGGTGACGATGTAAATTTTCACTGGTACTTGATCCTTTTCGTATAATTATAGATGTTTTACTTGTGCTATAACGTCATTATACATTACGACTAAAAGTGATCGTTTATAAAATCGTAAACATCGTAATTATTAAATGGGTAAACACATATAAGGTATGTTAACACGTGATATGAAGGTCACGTTAATAACTTTAGCCATATTTACAAAACCATGTTTAGAAAAAATTAAAAAAAATATACGCAAACTCGTAATTTAGCTAAATTAAAAAAAATCATCGATATCTTCTATCATCGTTGAGTATAACCTTGTAGAGCGTTAAATATATGTTGATATGTGTAATAAACTTATAGATTTTTTATCCAAAATAGTGGACCATGAGAATTTATTATTATAACCTTTGGCACAATTTAAAACTTAACATCGTAATGTGTAGATTACTTTTTTTGTATCTGTATTTTAGTTTTAAACTGATACAAATAGTCGACGTCATTATTTTATGGTGATATATTGACCGACATTTTTGGTGTTTTTTCGATCAGCGAACGTTTTACGGCCTTCAAAAAGCCATTTTTCTGGATCCCAATCGTATCAGCTGGAACGGCCTTGATCCCGCGGGGCTTACATCAAATAATAACGACCACAAATCATAAAATTGTACATCCATTTAAGTCTGAAAAATATTTCAAATTGCATAGTAATATAATGTCCCAGCTATCATCCTGGTGTATGTAGATAATGATCGGTTACCCGTTATAGGCATCAGAATCCGAACTGTAATCTACGTTTTTATTAAAAATATAATTACTTTTGTTCAGGACAATCATTTTTGATCCGCAGATATCTCTAATGAATAAACTTTTTTCTCAAACTTATACAATAACTTTTAAATGCAAGTTTTCGTCAAAATAATATTACGACGTATATTATATTTTATGCTTTTAAAACGTATTTTATGGATATTTTTATCGCAATTCAGACTAGCATTTACAACTTGTAAACTTTTTTTTTTTTTTTTAGCAATACATGGGATTTTCAAAAAATATTTTACTCCGGCTAATCGTATCGCGCCTAAATGATTTATCATATTTAAATACATTGTTTGTTCGACGAGAAACAATATAAATAATTAAAACAATAGGTAAACGGTAAATTTGTTTGAGAACCAATCACGAAAATCCGTAAAGTGCTACAAACCTGACGTTAGACTTCTGTCGATTTATATCTGAAATCCAAGTCTCAAAACATGCGCTGCATTGTTCCGCGTCAGAATATTGGAAAAATAACAGTACAACTCATTACAATTAACTACCGTTGTCGCAAAGTTAAGCCGTTTGTTTTTATTTTTTCGTTATCGATAGCGGAACCGACGGACCAAACTCGATTTATTTCGTTCATTTATTCACTGTTTAAAAGTTTAAAGTACTACGGATTTTATGACTTGTGTGTGTGTGTTCAAGCAGGACAAAAAAAGTTTTTCTACGTACTGGCTCCGATTCCCCCCAACCGGTCGTTCCGAACGACGCGACCGGGATCGGTGGCGAAAAAAAAATCGTTTCAAACGAAGGGGAGGAAAAACACAATTCCACCCGACTACCAGCCATCTTATGATTAGAGATTTTTTTTTTAGAACACTTTGCTGTTCGGATTTC
>CM029360.1:35078159-35135111 GCA_017140985.1 Hormaphis cornu
TTTCTGAAATTTAAAACCGTACGTGGATAATACCGTATAATGGAGTTAAATCGTTTGTTAGTTTTGAAATTACCTAAATTGTTCGTTCGAAAGGAGAATAGGTACGAGTGTCGTAGAAAAAAGTGTTTTTTTTTCCCGAATCCAAAGATATCAACGGGGGAAAAAAAAATGAACACTATTGTATGTTATGGAAATGATTGTTTTTTGGAAATTTCCCACTTGCATCACTAATAACAATGTGGACTAATATTGTACAGAAGCAGGCTGACAAAAGTGTCTCTTTTCTTTTCTCTTTTGTTTGGCATTATGTTTCGAGACTGTTTCAAATTACGCCGCCAAAATTTTTTTGCCGTTGATGGCCTCAAAAAAAGATTTTCTCCCGGCCGTTTAAAAGTCTGGCTCCTTAAAAAAACACAAGGTTACATACGCCACTGACACCGTGTATTTTACGCTGGTAAAATATTATAAACGCCAGCACGTTTCAACGTCGTTCCGTCCGTTTTGAACGTCGTCCAAAAAAAAAAACACCACCACAGATATTATATCGTATTCGCACAGCAATTATAATAATAATAATAATATGTATCTCTGCTAAGTTCTCGGGCGCTCGCTAGTTTTTCTCCGAAATCGCAAAGAACATATTAGCATAATAATATACCGCGTGATAACTATTTATTATTTTTATTAGCACATCGTTTCCTGCACGCGCGCCCGTCCTTCAGACATCAAAAAAAAAAAAAAGTCGTCGAGCAGCAATACACCGTTAGTAAAAATAAGAATAATGTTGCGTGCGTGCCGTTTAAATAGTACAAATTTTGAGAATAATCAGACCGCGGTCAAACCGAAAACCCGTTTAGGCGACCGGAGTTTTCGATTTCTCCGTCCATCGCACTCAAATCGTGGGAATTCAGACGTTCCGTCAAATGTCCCCCGAATCGATCTGAAGACATGGATCGACATGCGACAAGTCGGTACGAAATATTTTCGGTTTTTTTTGATAATCTTCTTTTTCTTCGTAAATGCCACCAGAATAATTAGTGAACGTCGCCGACGTCCTCGTCCGACAACTGTGTCGCTTCTGTCCGAGAGAGGCAATACACGTATTGTCTAGTCGCTCGTGGCCGATTTTTCCGGTGCGAGAGCCGCCTAAGAACGAACGACTGAACTCGAAATTGTTAATCTTTTTACCGTTTTCGAAAACGCGTATGAATTATTTAATCGTTCTACCTGCACTTATAATAATCGTTGCACATCACCTGCGAACCGGGAGTCCGTGCACGTTATATATATTTTTTTATAAGCTCCTTTTTGACATGCTTCCGAACGCCGTTTTACCGATGTACGATTTATGTAACGTACGAGTATTGAACCGTATTGTGCAACACTCTATAACAGGCGGAGATCTGATTAAATATTGGAGGATGTATTATTTTTTATAAAAAAAATTTTAAAAAAAAACCCCCCCGGTGTTGTCGCTTAAAAAGACACAAAAGAAGTCCTGACACGCTTGCCCGGGGTAAAAACTGTAAGATAACACCACCCCCATTTCATTTCATCGCACGCGGAACGAAAATCTTATAAAATTTTAGAAATATTACTCTATCGCTAGCGAGAAAATCTAAAGTTTTCGAAATACGGTGGTGTTGTCTCAATATTTTTTATCCCGGAAAAGTGTTTAAAGACTTCGATCGTACACGTCGGTTCATTCGGTGCAGTTCTTGTTAAGGGACGACATCAGGTTTTAAAAAAAAAATGTATTTGAATAACTTTTAGTGTACCTACATACGTTCCACGGTTAAATTAAAAGACCCTTAGCTCTGTAGGGCCCAATTTTTAAATGGTCTCGCGTCGTCTCGCAAGTATAAAGATTCTGATAAATACAAAAAAAATTTATAGCCTCTGTAGTCTTTAGTAGCTTCATTGTAAAGCGAACAAGTTTTGAATAGATAGATAGAGAAAAAAAAAAACATAGAAAATTTGATATTTTTTGGGGTACCCCTCGATCTCCGCCCATGTCTATACGCCGCGCTACATTTTATAGAATGACCTTGAAAAGATCGCGTATCAGAGAGTTGTAAGCTTTTATTTGTACATTTTTTACGAAACTCAATTTTTAATGAATCCGCCACTATACCTAGTCGATTATAAAAATAATAGTGTGCGCGTTTATTTTAATAGGTGTGTACGATGACTAAAATTTATTTTGCTCGTGACAGTAAATAATTGCAAGTTGATTAGCGGGAGTAAAAGATTATATTATAGTTGGTTGATTAGCGAAAAATTTCATGGTCCACACTGATTCACCCATTTTGAGATTTTTGTGTAGGGAAAAAGAGGGCTTGCCATTAAATGTAAGCATTACTCGCTCAAAAAAAAAAAAAAATTAATTTAAACGGTTTTGTGAGCCTGCAGGTAGAATAGGTATACTGCTTCTATACTAGTCCATATTAGTGATGTAAGTTGTAAATTTTCGGTTTCAGAAACGTCTGAAAGATGTAACTGACTGTGATAATTAAATTGAAATGTTTTAAAATATTTTTTAGGACCATCGTAAGCCTAGTATTAACTATAGGTAGTATACTTAACCGAATCGTTTAGAGCAGAAAAAAAAATGATGGGATATTTCACCTTTTTAAAAAAAAAAAACGAAAAAAATATAGAAAAAAAAATGTATAAAGAGTTAACTCACTATGATATTTATGCATTGCTAAATATTACAACATTTTTTGAGCACGTTGTGCACATTTTTCAATATCCAAATCGGAATACGCACAATGTTATCATGTGTACGAATTGAAGTTTTACAAAAATATATATTATAATGATATTAGAAACGTAATAATAATAGTAATAATTTTAATGTTTTTTTTTTTTTTAAAAGTTGGCTGAATAACGTATATTTTTCTAATAAATATGTATTCGGTTTACCGGAGGCCATGAATTTGCATGGTGTTTGCAACAGCGGCTTCTCGCATGTATAATTAAGCATACGCTTGTGTTTTATTTTTAACGAACTACCTATCTACATAATACGTGGCCGCAAAAAATTATTTTTGATCAAATATACGGCCAAAAAATGTACAGTTTTTCCATTTTGGTGTTTAATCGATTAGCTTTTGGGAAAAAACTGCTTTCTTTTTGTTTTTCACATTAAGCCCGTTAATACTATATTACATAAGGACCCCCGAAGATTAGATACTATTCGCGTCAGTTTCTTTCTCTTGTGAACGCAATGGTTTCCAAACGTCCGTGATGCGAGATAAATTTTCAATAAATCGTGTCGAAACTATAATATGAAGTTAAAATTTAAGAATCCGGCTCATACGCTAAACAAATTACGTGATCATATTATAATAACAAATCGTATATTATTATTTTTTTATAAATAGTAATTAGTAGTGGATAGTATGATATAAAACAAAATTGAAGAAAATACTGGTGGACTAAAATATGAAGTTTTCCCGAGGGATCGTATAAAATGTTGAGAATCACTGTTCCAACAGTTATAATCGATAACAGAATAATAATGTATTTTTTCAACGTATCTCAATCACGATAAAATAAGTCGCATAAAAATCCGTTAGGTATCGTTTCTACCACACCGCACTTGCCGTCATTCAGACGTAACGACATAAACCGAGTACTTATTGTCTTACGAATCAAACCGTTCCACGCAGGTTATTGTAATTTAGATAAATCATTATAAAGTTTTTGCTAAATTCTAAAAAAAAATTGTACCTACCCAAAAAAAAAAATTATGGTTTTTTTTCTTATAAAAAAATAAAACCCCCCGAAATTCGGGCCCTTGTTCTATGACGAGCGCGGTCTCAAATCGTTGAACGCGAAAATCTTGAGGAAACACAATGATATATTACGGTATTGTTATCACCTTGAAACTGTCGATAGAACAGCTATTGCAAACACGCTGCTAAACGGCCGAATGGCCGAACAACGAAAACAAGCGAAACGCGCGGCCCCGCCGGAAACCGGAGACGACATTCTTCGTCTTCTTCTCCTCCGCCATCGCGGCGACAATTTCAATTTTCGTTTGATCGTACTATTTCATTTGAAACCGCGTCGTTGGCGACCAATATTTTTGCGAACGAGTTATATAGTACGGCGATATCGCGTTATTATTTCTTGGACACGTTGCGCTGAGAAAATTTTAGAAACGCATCTTGCAAAAAGCGAAATTCGGGATGGGGAGCGAGGTATAGGAAGGCTTAGTCAACCGATTTTGAAAAATTAAACAGTAAAATCTCGTCGGTGCGCAGGGAGTGAAATAATGATCTTGGTTTTGGTTCCTTTAAAGGGTGCAAGAAAATGTTTTTTGGATACGATTACATTTTTTACTTGTATTCAGATATGGCTCGAGAGCAACACGGTTATAATAATACGGCGATAACGGTGATTTTTTCGTAACTGACTCGCGAGAACAAGTCTCGACCGGCAAAAAGACAACCAAACTGTTCAAACATCGATTAGCGCAAGACAAGGTATTATTTTTCTAGAGACTCGATTAACTCTCGGCAATGATTTATTTTTTTATCCACAGTAAATATGTAAAACGACATACTTATTATCATCTCTACAAAAAAATGGTAAATTAACGTTAAGAAAAACCGTTGTACACGTATAATATAGTGTGTGCAATTTAACAAAAATGTCTTTCATTTACATACGTTTGAAAATCTGTAAATATTTTAATGGTATTTTAATAGTACGTACTGAATTACACCAGCTCGCGCAATAACCGTGACCCAGCGGTTTTAACGAAAAATTAAAAAATTTTTAACCATATTTTCAAAAGTCTGGCCAATCTTGAAAATTATCGTTTTTCCTAAATGGCGCTCGTGCGATAAATGTGTATGGAACACCGGATAAAATTATATTATCTTATTAGCCTCCAGGAATACGCAACACGGACGGTATTTAAATCCGAAAATACAATAATAGAATGATTTTTTTTTGTAAATTCGAAGAATATAATATATTATAATATTATATTATAATGACGGAGCGACAAAAACGATAGGAATTTATAATTTGACACGGTGAAACCACACTCGGCATCATACCGTACGGTTTTGAATCGTGTTTTTAAATTGTTTTATTATACAATCTGTAAGTATATTATTTTTACGATTAGCGTTGTAGGATAGCGAGAAAAAAAATATAAAGTGATGTAAAAGAGAGAGACTGATGACTTGAGCGAAGGATCCGTCCAGCGATGGAACTACTTCTTGGTGTTGTGAACGGGTTTTATTCGGTCACACCATTCGCGTCTTAAACGTCTTCCGGGGTCTCACCCGGGGGACGCTGAGAGTGGACGAGTTTGGAGGATCGGAGAGATTTGAGTGGAATCGTTTGTACAGATTTTTGGCCACGCGTTGGAACGATTATAATATTGTAATAATATGATCACATCGCCAACGGACGAATAACGTTCAGCAGCAGACCGTTTGGGTAAATCGCTCACTCAACGTTTATCGGTTTATAAAAAAAAAAAACTGTGCATACACTTTGCTCACTTCTGTCGAGACAGACGACTCGAGTCTGGACGCGCCAGTCGGCCAAAGTTTCACGTGTTTGTTTAAAACATAATATTATTCTTTGGTGAAAGGTGACGCGCTCCGTCCTCCTACTACGGCTTTTTTCGACGTCAGATTTCTCCGGGTCAAGGATTCTGTTTTTGCCGTCGTCCGTTTCTTTTGACGTGGCCGACTGTGCGAAACGAATATGGCGATCGGCTCGAAGTCGCTTGTGTACAAATTGATCGGCGCAGGCTGAAAAATTCCGACGTGTTCTAATGAATTATTCTCAAAAAAAAAAAATTATTACAGTTTTTAGACGGTCGCAATGTTTTTTTTATCAAAAACTTTGAAAGCAGTAAAAATAATCCGATTTTCAAAGTCGGTATACCTTCGATGAAACGTCTGTGAACTCTGTCGGGCGCTTAGAAAGGGTCTGAAATTTCAAAATTGAAAAAGTCGCAGTCATGAAACTAAGCGAAAACCAAACGTTAACTACGGCAAACGTGTTTTTGACACGTCGAAAATAACGGTCGCGACAAGCTGAAACTTCGACACACCGTATCGACTATATACTTATAATGGTACATTTCTCAGCGCTATAAGTCCCTTGCTAATAATGACGTATACGACCTACGCGAGTTACAAAAACTGTAAAAAATTTTTTTTTTTATTGACGAAGAACCAGTTGGTTTCCAGTTGTCCCTTCTTATACGACCGTAAAACGCATACGGAGGGATTTGATCGTTTCCTTGAAAACTATCGTACGAAAAACATTTCGTTTCCATATGCAAAGACTGTCTGGATGGTATACATACATATGGCGTAACAAGAACGTTATATTATTATCTTTTTTCATTTGCGACGTGCTTTTACTATTTTTTTTTTCAAAAAATAATTTGAAATTCATGTTTGTTGCTGTAGAGTTGCAATCAGATTCGAGAAAAAGTTAAAATACCTACGAGTATGTTATAACATTATACGCGAGAAGTGGGCTGAGGTTATCTTATCTTCATGTCCGTGTAATATAAATGCGTACTACAACATATTGTAATATCAATAACAGTAAAACAATAATATACGTGTGTATAATAGTGTAGGTACACGTATTTCTTTGTGCGATAAAAGAATTTACACCAATAAGATTAAAAGGTAAGCTGTACAGGAGTGTGGTGCGGGACCGACCGTGTTATTATACGGTTCGGAGTGTTGGGCGGCTGACGACATGAGAATAGAATAGACGATCAGAGTACGTGAATGTGGCGGAAATGAGAATGCTCGGATGGATGAGTGGAGTAACAAGAGAAGGAACGAATATTATGTAAGAGGTATACCAACAGTGGATCAGATGAGAGGGAACAGACGGCGAGGAGAGAGGAAACTGAAGAGGAAAATGCGGGTATGAAAAAGAAGACCGAAAAAGAGATGGATGGGATCAATTGAAAATCGTACGAAAAACGAGGAATATTATGAGGAATGAGCGTGTGACAAGGCTGGTCGACCCCGTAAATAGTTCTGAGGAAAGCGAAGAACTAGAAGATTGATTTATTGCTTAAAATGCGTTTGGCTGCTTGAACATACAAATATATCGGAAACGTTTTAAACAACTTTTGATTACAATCAGATGAATAAAATTGACTGGTATCCTATAAATTATAAAAACAAAGCACGTTTCATTTTGGGCTTGACTATTATTAGGTACGTACAATGCAGGTGGCTAATATTCAACAATTAATAATAATCTGAATAATTCTGCACGTCAAGCTGTACATTTAATGTGTACGATTTGTCAATTATTATAAAATACAATTAACGTATTTTGAAGTACGTTATCGACGCATTGCTGTACTGTACACATGCAGAGCCGCTGTAACAAGGTTTTACGCGAGCCCACGCACGTTCGTCCTCCGACGTTCGCGTGCCAGCTTCTGCACGATGCGAAAAGCCGAGAACTCACCAATTGAATATTGGAAATCGATTTCCCAATCCTTCTCGTGTACTACTAAAATGTGTTTTCGCTCTGATCCTCACAAGTGGTTGGTAAACTTTTATGTACCTAACTGGCTTAAAATCGTAAGCTTTGTTCCATTTACAGGCTCGATTCGGGAGGATATTGGAGGCTTAGTTAGAGCCTCCAATATCCACCTAACCTAACCCACCTGAAAAATTTACTCAGAATGGCCTGTCTCAGGAGGTCGGGCTCGAAACAAATGAGCCCCCACAACGATTTAAATCTCTGTTCTTCAAATTGCGCCACCCCCGTATCATCCATAAATGTACTTGATGCACAAACACCTATGAATCGCGTGTGAATATAAATAGTCATTCGTTTCACCTAATTATTCGTGTTAGGATTCTATTAATAAGTGTTTATAGTTGTTCATCCATCAATACACGCGGATAGCAATTCTTTCAAATCTTTTAACTTCCCACAAATTGCAATCCCTGTAAAATAAAAATTAGAACGTACGGTGAACATTATCAGTTTTCATATAGGTTTTAAATTTTCCTCGTAAATAACTGAGTCGAGCAAACAGCGTCGATGTTTCTCTATGTTTTTCAACATTTTTTCGAACAGTTCGACTCGCTTCACTCACTCAGCGGATCCGGAACATTTATACGGGAACATCGTGGAAACGTGGGGAGGCTCGAGGGATTTCAGATTCGCCAAAAATGCGTCGAACAAAAATGGACTTACATATTCTACGAAATCCGTGCACCGCGGATAACATAAATCGTTGAAAATAAAAAAACACGGCAGGTCTTATGTTGTTATCTGCAGTGATCTGTGTTCTGATGCATTCAAAGTGTTTCGTAGAAGTTTACATTATTATTACCTCTTATTTTTTATCTACTGTGTAAAATTATTTTTTAAGCTCGTGAGAAAAAATTCATTGCGTTCCGAGTGGTTTACAACTAACGAGTCGTGGAATATGATTGAAATAATAACAACGGTAACAGTGTACACAAATGACAGTTATAAAATAGTTTACAATTTATAATTGTGTGCAGCGACACACAGCAGCTATGACAATGATGCAGTGCAGTGTAATAGAGGATAACAAGGTTTAACGATTGCTGTTTTGAATGAACTCATATGCACGCGAGAAATAACGACGTACGATGGGAACCCGCATGTCTTGTCCACATTATATTATAGTCTCGCCGTTTAACCGAACGGAATTCTAACTAATAACTTATTAAGTATAATAATATTGAGTTAGTGACGATATGTTATGTGCAATTATTGTTTTTATTGGTGATTAGAATAAACTGTTCTATTTTGTCTCCAACGCTCATCATGATACTGATGTTCCATGGTAATCAGCCGATTAAAAAAAAAAAAATGGATTTTTGCTATGATACGACGTTGTAATTGCTTTAATCGTTATAGGTAACACGACAGACTTCAATACCAACATGTTTTATTGCTGGTATAATATTTTATTTTCTTAAATTAAAATTAAAATAGTTACGACTTACCCGTGATAGGGGTAAAATGATTGGAAAAATTAGAGAACAGGTCACTGCTTTGGACGCAAGTGCGTACATAGAGTGTAAACGTTTTGCACTAAATTTGAAAGCGATGATAAGTAATCAATGTTAAGAAAAAAAAACAGCGATTTAACGCGAGCTCGGTGAATCAAATACCGAGAAAAAAACTACAAAGATTCTATTTTTTTTAAACGAATCAACATTTTAAAAGTTAAAATCAACTTAACTTTTTAACTCGTCAATGCCCAGTAAATAGGTTCTGCAGACAATGCGTAAGACTTTCAATTAGTGTGAAAACATTTTGGAAGAAAAAAAAAGTAGTAAGATTAGAGTTAACAAAGTACATACGTTCGTGAAGAACCCAAAATAATCGGGAAAATTAATTTTTGTAATTTTTGAACCGTGTACCTAAAGGAAAATATACTGTTAAGCATGTGTTAGTAAGTTTCTAGTCCCTAAACTAAAAATTACAGGTTTTATGAACAATCGCTTAGTAAAAAATGTAAGTTGAAAACGAAAAAATTTTTTTTAAATTATTTATCTTGCAGTTTGCTCGCAATAATAAAATAAAATCGATTCAAATCATTTTGCACGTGCGTATTTCTACCGTTCATAATAAGCGGGTGGTTATGAAGCGCTAGATAATGTGATGTGTAAAAATTTCGAGTTGGGTATTTAAAAAACTTAAAAAAAACTTGACTTTTTCTTTATGAATTAACTTGAATTTAGAAATTTAAGATAGGAGATTCTTCGATCATGTTAACAACATTTAAGATTTTAAAGTCACCAAGGAAAAAACAACTTACATTGTTGTGTTGATTTAAATACTCGTGCGTACGTGAATGTCTTTATTCGTATCTAAATTATCTTACACTGAAAAGCTAACATTGCAATAGTACCACATCAAAAAATGTTTTACGAATTTTAGACGGACAATCTCCCCATAAGACATATATGTTTTAGATACTACGAATAATATGATACGTTGTCAAAAAAAATCTGTTGTTTTCGATCGATACTAAATCAGAAAACAATTTTCTATTAAAGAAAATCAGTTATGCTGTTCTCATTAATACACGTATAAACAAATCATAATTCGAAAAAATATGCATCGTTTGACGATACAGTCACACAATATTACGCTATATTTTTTATATTTTTTTCCTCGTAGTTAGGTAAATTTGTGTTCATAAGTTTCAATTTTCAATTATTTTCCTTCGAAGAATGACGTGTGTCGACTCGCCTTCTTGTTGTGGTTTGACTCTATAATGTAATCGCCGACGTATTACATTATGTGCGTAATAAAATTGCTTCAAATCGTTTGGATTTTGAGCAAATACCCGTGTAAATAGACGCAAGTAGACCACCCATGATGTATCGAATGAGCATAATTATTATGAGCCTCTATAATGTTCAACAAAAGCACAAAATACTCACTTGATTCAAAAGATCCCGTTATGCTTGTACATCAACACGATAGTAGGTGGGTAATAATAGTATCTATTTTACTCTTGTTTTCGATTAAATTTATAATATTGTACCGAATTTTATCGAATTTAAACACGTGGTGTTTTCAGTTGAAAACTGGAGTAAAAAAAAAAAAATGTTTGATATAGGTACCAAAATATAAGGTAAAAATATTCGAATGTACGAAAAAATGTGAAAAAAAAAAAAACCACTATTATATGCTTAAGTAACGTTTCTGGACACACATTTTGTCAAGCTTTTTTTTTTTTTTGTAGGTACCTTTGTTTCTGTCTCCCATAATAATAATAATAATAATAATAATTGTCTTCTAGTGTTCGTAAAAAACAAAAATAAAAACAGTTTGATATTGCCAGCGTGTGTCCTGCAATACGTAAATTATAATATTCGTTTAACATTTTGAGCACGTACTCGAACGTAGGGAACGGAAACTCTGTATATTATAGTCGCTTATCTATAGCGTATTGAAATAACAACAGATAAAACTTTGTTTTTTTACTCGTACATTTTATGTGCGATTTTCAAACACGAGTCGAAAATCTAGCCGGGAAGATTAAACCTGTTTCTATCTATCAGAGAGGATATTTACTTAACAATTTTTTTTTTTCTCAAACTTACGACATAATTATACACAACAGAAGTATCGTTCGAACGACAGTATAATAACGCGTATACGTTTTCACGAGGACTGAGCGTTTGTTTTAAAATCGTTTTATACAATTCGGAAAAAGGTACCGTAACAATAAACCAAAACGCTAAAAACTCGCTTTACATATTAAAATGAAAATCGATCACACGCACTATATGTTCGTTGTGTGCGGCTATCAATAGTGCGTAATGTAAATTATTTGAAAATATTTATGTCAATACTCCATATTATGTTAACTTTATTTATATGTTTACAGTAACAAAACATATTACACAGGTATGTTGAATATAGTGCTACTAAGTGGTTTTAGTGACGTGTAGTTGTACAACTATATACGTACCTATGGATAAAAAGTTGAACTGTTTAACCCGAATACCCGGTACCTATATTTTAGTTGTGATGACTGAACAATTTATGACGGTCAATTTTTCGTGTTTATTCACGTCGACATTATATACCATATATTATTAAGACTAGAATATTATTTAAAACAACAGTGTATGGCGTTTTACGAAACAACGAAAAAGCCGAGATCACTGTAGGTCGCGTGGGTGGTTTAACGGAGTGGCGACTATACGCTTCGGGCGGGTCACTGCAGGTTTGGAAGTTGCGGTTTAAACGTATTATTCAATATCCGATAAATATATCATTAGGAAAAACGATTCCGGGCGAGCTCGGTTGTCTAGTAGTATGATCATGCGTCCTGGTAAATTTTCCGAGAACTTCAAAGTTTTATACTCAGCACGAAAAAGTTCGCTTGAAACTTTTACCTGTATCTTACTCATTTGAATGTTATGTAAACGTTTCAGCTTGTTTCCGTCATTATTTTGGACATTATGGGCAAACAATTAAATCGATATGTCTGACGAAGGATTTGGCGATTTTCGGCGGCTAACTCAGAAAATAATAATCAAAATATGCTTCGAGTAAAATAAAATTGAAAAAAAAATCCCAACTTTGTTTGGCGTTCAACGTAATGATTGGAGCGCTCCTTCTATCCGATAACGTCATTACAAAGCTGAAAATTTCAAAATTTTCACCGTAATCGATTTGTTTTTGGGGCTAAAAACTCGAAAAGTGAACAAAATTTCAAACAAGACTTCAACGCATAGTACCGCCGGAGTCTGTAAACCTTTCAGAAAAATTACCGACTTTGTAAAAACAATACACTCTTCGTAGCGCTCTAAAACGCGTTTTGAAATTCATCGGTATTGTTTTACCGATAAAATGCGAGCATAACGTAGCAACGCGTTTTCTAACGTGTTATTTAAATCATCTTTTCGCTTCTTTTTTCGGTGGTACCCGGATAATTTGTTGAAAAAATCGTCTTTCAACGCCGACGTCTACGGTAGAAATAAATCGCACAACTCGTCTATTACATCACCTGCTCACGAAAAGCGTACAGCTCTTCACGTGTATTACAGTCGTGACATTACGAAACTTGTCAGTGCCATTGAGCCAGTTGCCTCCAAACTTTCATTCGACACGCCTATATGTGTATACGGTGCGGCGTTTCATTACCAATTTATCAGCAAAACACCGGAAAAAAATGCACGTGAAATGTTGTCGATAGACGTGTAAAATGAATAATCATCACACAGTTTGAGAAACTGACCGCGTCGGCGTGTACGTTTTTCTCGCACAAATCCGGCACGCCGCGTGCGAGAATCGTGCTGTGATGATGTTCGTACAAAATCCTCGAGCGACCTCGCCTCCGTTGTAGCGCTGCTTTTTCCGAATTCGTCGACGGGAGACCTACATTTAGGCGTTAAATCACAATGAAAACCTATGTACGCAATATTATCATGTACACGCCAATGTCATCGGCACAATAACGCAACGTGTTAAGATTCAACGGTTATAAATTACAACGAGCCGGTGTACAGACACAAAAGTTCGGTTCGGCACTCGTTTGTTACACTCGAAATTAGCTAAATACTTGTTCGCCGGCCTTCAAACGCGCGCGGTATTTACCTCCTACGTGTATCGAAAATACGCGTAAATAAACCGTACGGTTTGTTCGAGACGAATAATGTTCAGCGATTCCAATTTCGTCACACACACACGTAGTAATAGTGTTTGAAAATCGCGCGAAACGTTTCGACAAAACTTTGATGGCGCGAAATCTTTCAAATGACCGAGATATTTGAAAAGAAAACATTCTAATTATTTGACTAGTTCGGGGTGGGTTCGAATGTTATCTGTACGATTGTGATCGAACCGAGAGAGTTACCGTTAGATTGAAAATGTTTACGTTTCGTATTTAACTCGTACAAGAGGGACACGATTTTTTATCATACGATTGAATTTCGTTCATCCGATGAATTGATTGATTAGTTTTTAAAAGAGTTACTCTAAAAAGTATAACGAAACAATTTCAAATGTAAAAAAAACGCTCGTGTTAATTTTTTTGATTTTGAAATTTTTCGACTCGCTAGCGCAAAATAATGTATTACTGTTGAGACCGTACTAAAGTTTAGAGAGATTATAAATAATCGTTACAGGTTTTTGTCAAATTAGGTACTGGGAAAATTTTGCTTTTTGATCGTTATTTTAAAAATGATAAAAATTTTTTTTTTAAACGCTTTGAATTAAGTAGGTACCGTCTCGGGTCAACGACATTTTTATTAAGAACATTTAAATTCTATATAAAAATGGTTTGTCGATTTTGTTGAAAAAAAAAAAAAGTTAGTCGAACAAGTCGTAACAATAGTAACGAACAACGCCATAATAATACGAATTTTTAAAAAATATTTGAATCGACTTATTAACAATGAATCATTTTAAATAATAATTACATAACACATAAAACAATGTTTCACGATTCTGTGACTTCAAAAACTTGTGTATAGATCCGCGCGATCGAAGGCGAAATCAGAAGAGCCGAAATTAAAGTTTTTTGGGAAAGTGGAAGTCTAATTTATATCGAGTCCTCCCTCAGATATGCTATTCCGCGTATTTTAGATTCTGAGCGACAAGCGATTGTTTTTACAATGATGTTTTTGTTTTTTCCTGTCAACTACTTTTCGTATAGTGAGAACGCTCCGATTTTCAAAGCCAGTAACTTTTCTAAACGGTTTATGGACTCCGGATGGTACTTTTGTTGACGTTTTTTTTTGAAATTTCGCTTACTTTTTGAGTTTCACCCCAAAGAAAACGAGAACTAGACGGCAAAAAATTTGAAATTTTCAGATTAAATATTTCAGATTAAATTTAATTAAATTGTATAATTAAATTTAATTTTATTAAATTGTTTTTTTATTTAAATTTTATTAAATTTTAATAAATTGTATAATTAAATTGTAATTATAATAATTACAATAATTACAATTTAATTATACAATTTATTAAAATTTAATAAAATTTAAATAAAAAAACAATTAAATCTGATTTAATCTTTCAGATTAAATCACAAATTTTGTGTAATGACGTTTTCGGGTAGAATGAGCGTTCCGACTGTTACGTCGTTGAATAAAAGTCGTGATTTTCGCTTTAAGTTTTATTTTGTCGAAGCGATGTTTTGATTATTTTCCGAGCGACGTGCCGAAAACGACAAAAATGGCGAAATCGTCAAATGTCAGAACGGATATAAAAAACTATTCCTCGTCGTTTTCGAATTTTTATGTACTAAATTAATTTAATACGATGTAAACGCTTGAAAAAAGTTTTTGCTTGGTATAGTAAACAATTTTTTTTTTTCGTATGTATAGGATTAATCTTTTTTTGTTGTCACCCAAGACTCATCATATTATAGATTATAGCACGCTCGTTTTTTTTTTTTTCAAATGCGATGATCTATATCGTTGCTTTCGGATGTTAAATAATACGGATAAACCGCATCTTCGAAACACGTCGGCACCTTTACGTGGTACCGTTCTTTTTTTAAGTCGGGGGACTTTGTATAATATAATACGACGTTTTGTACATCGATCCAACAACGCTATATAAAACTTACAGAAAACGTGTCTGTATAGTAGTAGTATACACTATACTGATGTATCGCTATAGACACGCATTAATTGAAAAAAATAAAATAAAAAACCATTTCGTTCGTAATTATTTAAAAAGCTATGGCGCCACAGACCACTGCGTTCACTATAAGTACTAACGTGAGGTTGAGGTGTATCTGTGTGTTGTATAAATTATACAGTTGTCTTTTGACAGCCAGCAGGTACATTACAATATATATTGTTGACTGTATAGACAGAGAGCGTATTCGTACTTAAACGTCACGTTTTTTTTTTTTGTTTTTTACGCGTATTATACAGAACAACGATAACCTAACGATGCGGGGTATTGAGTATTTTCTCCTTTTCCCGTTATTTTAAAACAATTACGTAGTTTTATCGTAATATATATTAGTTTAACGCCGCAGTGTTGTCGTAGTTTGTTGATGTTGAAAAAAGAGAGAAAAACGGTAATAAATATCAAAAGTATTATAATATGTACCATCGGTGCACAACGCTACAACTCATTAACGCGCTTCGTTTTTGGCATCGTTCTGCTATATGGTGTTTATAAATTGTTATTACTGTTCTTATAATACTATACGGCTCTAAAAGTTGAGTTTAGTTAAGTAGGTAGATTTAAAATATTTATTAAGTCAGGTTTAATTTAACAAACAATTTGAAACAAACGACCACTGTGCGACGATGTATTTATTTTCAGTTTGAATAAACCGAGATATAATTTAATTTTTTTTTTTGTCCATTTAAGTAGTCTTTATTTTGAAAATATGACTGCGAATATAGCTAAACTCTTAAGTGATCGACAACAGCTGCACTTTGCGTACTAATATTTATAACCAAGTACCTGTATCATAATAACACATGTAACAGATACATCCTGCACTAAAAAGATTAAAGATGCTAAAATCAATAAAAAGATTCAACAAAAATTTTGTAAGTCAACACTTTTGAACACTTAAGTGATGAAATTAACATTAAAGTATATCTCGAATCTTACGAATCCTATCAGTCTTAAAATTCTACGTCAATCACAAACCATATTATTCTCGCCGTTTATTCCAATTAATTGAATATATTTTGTAATTTAAAAATAAAACACTTTTCATTTTACAAAACAAATCCGTAACTGAGTAAAAAAAAAATTAAAATGAAAATATAAAAAAATCAGTCGATACACGTTTACGTTCAAGTACTATACGTATTAAATTGTTTATTTGAAAAAAAACTTAACCCCAATATCAAACTAAAAAAATATGCCAGCTATTATTGTTTTTTCGCAAACCACAGTCGCCGAAGAAAAACATCTGATTAGCACTCGGTGTAAAATCGATTAGTAAAGCAATAAATCCATAGTCTCCTTGGACGACTTTTACGTGGTTCTAATTTATCGTGTTTTTATAACGAAATTTCGTGGAAAACCATCCGTCCGTTCTCAAATAGCCGAGAATATGAAAAAAAAAAAAATTTCAATTGAACATATTCAGCAAGTATTTAAAATGAAAAGTTAGTGACAGTAACAACATTGAATGTAAAAAACGTTTTCGACAAACACTATATTTAGTGGGAATCGTATATTTTCTTCAAACGCATCAAATATAATTTGTAATACAAAAAAATATTAATACGCCTATACTCGATAATTTTACTTTCGACCCGAATATTATTTGTCTACGGTTATTGTGTTCTGAAATATTTGTTGTTAAAAATGTCATTCAGACCATATTTCAAATTTATCGTTGAATTTTAGTTCGATATCGTTCATCAAAACTGCAAATTTTACTGCATTTAGTTGATTAAATGTGAAATTTTCGATAGTCGTCCTATAGGAGCCCATTTTTATTGTAGGACATATAGGTATAATTGTATAATGAATTGAATGAAATTTCACGACCGAGAACATTTTTTGACTTAATTATTAAGTATAATAGCTGTGGTTAAATGTATCTTAATTTTTTTTATCTATTTTATAATATTTAATACGAGGTTTGATGCTGTCTGTTTGGAAATTAAATTCTAACGCAACAGTATAAAACAAAAAACGCGAAGAAGCATCTGGATCATCAATAAAACAATTAATATTATACTAATTATTTGATATGGGCGATCACAAATTACAAAAACATTTGATAAATGTTTATTTGTCTCTACCACTATACTAAAAAGTGTGAACCTATTTATTGTAAATACATGGACGCACATTAGATAACATAATTGTCGTATACGCGCGTTGTTTATTAGCATAGTTAAAATTTTTTACTTTTAGTAATTATGTTGACTGTAGTTTGCCGTAAAAACACTTACGCAAACGCAAGGCACGTCCAATTTTCAAGCGATTTATGTTGTTGTCATTTAATCGGAAATCTGAATGTGCTTGATTGAATCCTGCAGGAAACGATCAACGAATAGCATATTTCTAATTACTGAGCTAAAACTACGAATAACATACATAGAGTTGTCAGTAGAGAAACGCAACTGATTTTCTCGAATTCGTAAAAAAGTTATACTTATAGATCATTCGTGACATTGAACGACTATAATAATAATGCTCCACTTAATCTGCAGTTGAACTCTTTGAATTTAAAACTTTCGAATTTATCACATTAGCGTTTAACAGTCATTGAAATAACTACTTGCATATCATGTCGAGCCTGAAGTTAATTTTTTTAACCGTACAACTATCACAACAACAAAAAACTGTTGACAGAATTCAATCGACCGCTAAAGCTCAACGCAGAATTTTTTTTAGAAAATATGTTAGTACCGGTTAAGTATCTTTAATCGCTTTCGCATTAAAAATCTAATGGTTCTATTATTACCGATGTATTAGCATGAATATAAAATTTAACGTATACTAAATATATACGTACACATTGTTCAAACTTAAAATCACTTAAAGTATTATAAACACATCTATTATGATGATGATCATTACTACAAATCGTATACAAAACAATAATTATTATTATTTTTGTTATTGCTTTTTATACATAATTATATACACGAGTAGGTCGTAGGATAGAACGCACACAGTCGTAATGATTGGTGTTTGAATGCCAAGGCCTTGTATGTTATACCTACGATGCGATGGCGATTTGTTTTGCATTTTTCTCGAACCGTACAAGCGACAGTAAAAATAATATCATGCGTCTGTATAGGGATATATTATCCGCAAACGGTTTAAACGGTCATGAAAATAATATTATATATTATTATAATATGTATCGCGCTCGTGTTCACACAATAACTACTATACTAAAACGTCATATTGAGCACCGTTTCAAAAAAAAAGTTTGAAAAACTGTTATTACAATTAATACAACGACATTTTATAACTTGCTAGACCACACACATTTGTAATACGCCTATATGATATGTGTTTAGTGATTTGAAAGATTTTGAAGATTCGTTCAATCGAAGCATACACGTCAATCGTTGGGCACGGGAAACGATATCAGTGGAGCACGATGGACACAGAAAGTCAAAATCTTCTGCGAACCCCATAACAGTTTATTGACACACTTATTTACCAACTAAATAAACATTAAAGTTACTATATTATAGGATAAAATGTATGGGTACCGATGGAATTCGTGTCATTTTCAAGAGAGAACGATTATTTGTTTTAAGTAAGTACATACACAAAAGTCACTTTTTACCGATCCAAATCGTATTATACTTTTTACACCTTTATAGACCGTCGAAATTTTAAGTAATTTCGAAACGTACTTGAAAATCGTCATCATTCTCGTTGTTTTGCATTCTAAATGGATTTTCAAGTACGATCAATACAAATGTTTTCATTTTTAAGAGATTATCAGACCTATTAGATATGAATATAACAAGTTGTTATATTCATATCTAATTAACAACATATTGCGTGTTTGTGAATAATAATTGTGCGCGGCATTGCGCAAAGCAAATCGTTGATTCCGATAAGTATACACACATACACTTTATATTGAACCGTCAAAATACTATGTTTATTGATTTTTTTTTTTCTTGGATTTGCTCTATTGTACATAAATATATCAATGCGATAGAGTAAATAATATTGCGAATTAATTACTATTTTTTTGTTTTTTTGCTCCGTCTATTTGACTTATACGCTGAATGTGACAACATTTTTGTTTTTCTACGATATTATTTAAGCACCTCATAATATTATGCGTACGATTTATGGACCTGAATACAAAGTGTATTGAATATATTATATGTACTTTTACTTACAAAAATATGCAATGTTTTCACAAACATACCATTACATTTGCATTGATAATTATAAGATACCCATATAGGCGTTCGCACAGGGTGTGCCCCCTGCAGACTCTGCAAATAACGACGTCCAAAATTACCTCGTATACTATCCGAACGTCTTGAAATGCGTTCACAGATAGTTATTGAAATCGTATATACTTCCACAGTTATCTATCTATCTATCTAAATTATTATTATTCTAAAAAAATTAAGTTATTCATAACAATTAATAACTTAATTGCTTTTAGAAAAAATACATACGTTATACGAGTAAAAAGTTATTATTAATGTTATATTTTTAACTATAACTCGATTCCAGAGCTAAACAGTTGCCATACACGGTTACCCTGCATAGTAATAAGTAATAAAAATAATAATGACAAATATTGTTGTACTTGAAAAAAATAACAGTTTATCAAAGTTTCAAATAAGTATACCGTCAATTCATTCATACTCGAAGATTGGATCAATATTATTCTACTACCTAAAAATCTTATCGCACAAATAAAAAGATATCAATGTAAATAAACAATACATAATGTATTGTGGTTATGTTGAAATCCGAATGATCGTGCCGATTGCTGACTTCGGAGTTGATTTTTTTACTCGCAGTAAGACTAAAAAAAATATTGGTTTGTAAATCAAAAAAATGTTTTGCCGATCAAATTTGCCATTTCAAATGTTTTGAACATTTCTATTAGACCTATAAAATAAAGAATTTTTTCCGAAGGGCAGCTGTTAGTTTCATTAAACCGACAATTTTCAGTTTAGACTTTAGGGTCTTGAAACCTTAATACTGTACCTATCTTACCAACGTATTTTTCTGTACGTGGAATGTATTAAAATATGTATGATGCCGTATCAAAATAACAAGCCATACAAACACGGTGCAGCTGGTGGTGTCTACTGTAGTCGGATGTTTAATTTTTTTAAAACGTTACTGCATTGTATAAATTACGAGCGATCGCGGCTCTAATGGCGCCAGAACTCGGCCACACTTATATGTTTGGTCGTTTATTCGTTTTTATGTCACGACAATCACCAGGACCATAAATATTTACAACAACAGAATTTATGTGATGAAGAACAATCGGAATTCCTTACGCTGAACCGCATGTCAGACACTTTGAAGCCTCCTACAACGATTAAACAATCGGTAGTTTTTTACTAAAAAAAAAAAAACACCCACAACACCGTTAATTATTTCATTCTATTATATAAAAAGAATCGCAGTACCTATCTAATTATTCTTTGACGTTCACCAAATTTTTGAAACATTGTTGATTGATGGACAGTAAACCTGCATAATTCTGACAATGCGTACGTGATCAATATGTCATCTTAATCAGCGTTTTCCAATCAACGTTATTTTAAAATTAGTTCAGAAAAAAAATAACATATATTGATCGAAAGGAAAACGTACGTATTATAAAATAATATATCATTATTTCGAAGAAAAATAGGTATCCAAAACGCGCGAATCGTCCACAAGAACATATTATTACATATTAATGTAATGCAGGTGATGTAAAATATTTTTACGAAATACACGAACACTGCGCAGACATCGTTATAAAACCATTATGAGTTACGATTATCCGTATAGCGACGGTGACTTCGAAAAAATAAGTAGAAACTGTAATGTCATTCTAAACAATAACAGCCATAAACAGTAAATATAAAATAGATACAACCTGCAGTGCTCGAATTTCAAATAAAAAAAAAAAAAAAATAAACACGGACGTTAAAATTAAGCCAAAAAGAAGACACGTTTTTGGAAAAACGGCTGCTGAGTTGCGCACTACTGCGTGATTTTGAAATATCGAGTGAAAATCCAGTGCCTGCAGCTTTAGAGATAATCTCAAATCATCAATCTGACCTGACTTGTTATGTCTTTTTGACCGAATTATATTACGTAGAGTAGAAAAAACAGTGGTTTTACAACCTAGGATTTAAATGTTCGAAAATAGGTGTTTTAAATTCTCCTCGCTTACAATTTTAGGCCGGTTGAATAATTGTGAAATCGGCCGGTAAAATTTTAAAACTCGATGGGCCGAATTTCTCGGCCCTGTGAAACTATATACATTACCTCGGGTAATACACTCACTTCAATCGCTAAATTTCATACAATAATAATAATTAACAATATTATTATGTAATTAAGCCCTTCGGATATATAAATACGTAGGTACGTCATGACGATTAGTTATAAGTTTCAAGCGACTGTCAAATACGGTCGTGTGTTTTCGTGGTAAACACCAGATGTACTGCAGCACGGTTAAAAACAAAATTGTATTTACTCAAGAGTTGTAAAAAGAGCTTAAAAACATTAAGAAAATTTGTAAAAAAACAACTGAAAAAAGTAGTTGTAAAAATGATATGAAAATAACGATTCTCCCGGCGAGTTATAATTACTAGTTATATTAAATTGAAAATGTCAGTTTTAAATTTGGCTAAAATAAACGGTTTCCACGCGTTTGTAAATGTGTGTTACGTTACGCGTTGAACGATCATATTCCGATAGAAGTCAATGTAAACTGCAGATAATCGTGTGCAAGTATAATTTTCCAATTGACGTGTATTTTAGACTATAGTTTGTTAGGAGGTACCTATATAGTTGTTCTTATTTATGTCGTCATAATGTTCATATCGTGTATTATCTACGTACATAGAAATTGAACATTTTTCAATTTTTGAGCGAAAAGATTATTTATCATGTGTACTCACAAAATTACCTCACTTCTCACTCTTGCACTTGAATAAATGTAGAAAATCGGCACAGAAATTTTAACTTGAAATATTCAACTAAAAATAACTTCGAAAAACTACCGATGAGAAAATTTATCACGAACATACCTTACTTTACCACAGAATAATTATCGTAACATAGAAGATCTCACATGCAGCAAACGTAAAATAAGAATATGGGTCGACGTGTACGAAAAACCGAACAAAATTATCGAATTATTTTTGCTCTTCCGACGTCAGCAGCTATTATAATAGGTATATTATCATAGGTCGGGTTGTCTTTTTTTTTCAAAATATTTTTACGTACCCATTCTAATTTGGTTCCCTTAGTGAATTTTTCTTCGTTTTTTTGTTTAATTGCATCTCTCTTCCATTTTTTTTTTCCCCCCCGTGTCAACCAGTGTATACACAATGCGTAATTATATTCAGGGGTGTTCCCATATGGGTTACACATGTTACAAGATATTTTTCCAAAATTATTGGCATACAACTGCGTATACTCGTAATGCACGATACACGAAAAAAAAAAAAAACAACTTTGATTACTCTGCAGAAAACGCCTGGAATTTCGTTGATTTTAGAAATTACATCGAGTAGTTTTCTCCCTGCGTACGTAACGTTAATTCATCACGTTAACGGCCGAAATATTACGTGGACTTTTTTCATAATCTTCGAATACTCACGTAACGGGAAATGTACATTATGCGCTCAAATTTTTCAATATTTGTATGAAAATATGAAGAAGGCGTTTAATAAATTTGATTTTTTCACGCGCGTGCAAACAAAGTCCTCCTCTTTATTTTAGCGTACCCTTTTTTAACTTCGTACCTACCTTCAGCGGTCTCGAGTACAGACAGACTGCTGTGAATACAAAACATGTTTTGTCGCCTCCATTTTTTTTTCAACTGTCCGTATCGTGTTAAAAACGTTCGCGCGTTTCGGGACGGTGGTATAAAAATTAATACAGGAACACCGCTGATTTCATATATTGTAATAATACAGCCGCATACTGAGGATTCCATTAGCGACAAAAGATAAAAAAATGCCTACGTCCTAAATTAAATAGTGAATATATATAATAAATAATTCATCGTACCTACTCGAAACACACTGGTGCCGCGCAGGTATACAATGTATATCAACGTACTCGGCCATTATATAAACGACAGTAACATTACTACGTTTCTTTCTCGATGATACAATATAAAATACACTGCACGACAACGACGACGACGATATTGATGGTGACCCCAAATATACGTATTAGGTAGGTGGATTGTTTTTTTATTTTTTTCAAAAGAAAACAACACAGACCGGGACATTATGCGGACAAGAACGCGCATTCCGAGGCTCAATCCGAGTTCGAACTTCCGACGTTCGAGACATCAGCTGTACGCGCGAACCCATATATATAAAATCCAGTGAAAACGTCGAGTATAATAATTATAATATCGCGATTGAGTTTGACCCGTTATATTTTCTTTGTTAACCGTACTATACAGCAAACACGCGTCGTATCTCGTTTAATACGAAATCTGCTGTCTGATAAAAAAAATGTTTTTAGAAAAAAAAAAAATGCCGCCCAACGCGCGCAAAAAAGTATTTGAAAACGGTCGGTTAGGACAGCGTAGTCGCGGAATAGTGAAATTACGTAATCAGGTGCATAATATCGTGCAATCGATAATACCTGAAATATTACTAAAATCGCGACCAACTCCTAGGTTCGAGATGTTCGCACGCGTTTAAATCCAACTTTTTTCACGCACATTTTCGGACCAACCTTGAATGGTTGAATTTGGTTTTTTTACCCGCAGGACGTAGGCACACGCCGAGCCTGGCTCGTATTTTCGAACCACGATTATTTCTGAAGCTACTCCCCGCGTCAACTCCGCGTTCACTCGAATGCGCAGTCATTCCGCTAGTCCCCGAGTACACGGAACAAAAGTAGTTCATCACAGGAATCGTCGCAGCCGACGTGTACACCTGAAATATGGTGGATCGTCTCAATAGCAGTAATCTGCCTACACACGCGTGGGTCAGACGTTTTTTTTAAAATTTTTCTTTAATTTTTTTTTCGCAGCATAAAACTTCAAACGCATGCAGGTTGTTGCGTGACTGCTGGGGGGTGTGCAGAGTAGTTCGCGAGACGTGTATAATGCACCGAGGAAAACAACGTCGAGAGCGGTCTCGGAAAAAGACCCCTCGGTATCGATCCCTATCGGTAGGCGCCTACTTATATACACGCAGTTAAACCGTGCAGAAGGGTAGGTTGACCTCGAAAAGTAGCCCCAAACTTGCCGCGTTGTCGGGGCACCCTCGTCCTGCAGTCGCTGCAGTCGCGCGCGGTTCTCTGCGAATCGGTTCGTCGGCAGCTGCGGCGAACGTCGGGCGCCTGCGAGTTGGCGGAAAAAAAAAAACTGCGACAAGTTGAGTCGATTCGATTACTATTATGTGTTAGGTTCGGTTTGCAAATTAGCTACGAAAAAAAAAAAAAGTATGGAATAACTATGGATTTAATAGTCGACGTAGAAAATGAAACACAGACTCGGTAGAAAAAAAAAAGTGATTTTTTTTTGTTAACATATTCACAAACGTCCAATCTACATATTACAGTACTGCGTAGGTGGTTCTCCATCAACTAGGAAAGTATAAAACGAACGAAATAAAACGAAAAAATTCAATATTTCAAGTTTTGGTGCAGGAAACGAAAAAAATACGACTATGCAGCAATCAAACTACCCGGATAAAAAGTCGAACCAATGCAGTTTTCACAGTCCGAACAAACGGAAACAACGAGCTGATTAACGCCCGTGTACGATTCGCCGGGTAGTTGAAAGAGTAACTATTAAAATGGATGATCACACTGCGATGCGAGCGAGTTGAAAAATGAGTTGAAAACGAAACGTACGAGTGTGTACGACAAATTTACCCTCGTGGGCGGCCAAATCCATACGCGATCCAGAAACTATAAATCAAAAGCTAAAATAAAATTATTTTGATTGCATGCGACCCAGTAATAACTAAAAACCTGTAAGGTCTTAGGATCGTTTCCTCGGGGTGGCTGGCTCCGCTTTACCACACAGCCCCGCACATGCTCCTCGCGCTAAACAAATAACTATTTATGTTTAATTGAATTATTTTTAACGACTCCGTTTTTGTATTACCTATTATTACGTTATAAGAAAAATAAATGCTAATTAAAATGTATATTTTGAATGACCCATTTTTTTTTTTTGCATTTTCTAAAAAACGAGTAACTTTGAGTCTCTCCCTGCCCTGTACTGTCCCCTAAGTACATTATAACACGAACTTGATAATCATACTTAGTTAAATCATTTCAAAACGTCGACGGGAGTTAAACCCTTTACTTACCTCGGCCACGTGCACACGGTTATTTTCTTAACGAAAAAAATGCTGTTTGCGTATTTACAGTGTGTTTGTGTGTAGCTGTGACAAGGCCGACGACGACAAATAACGCTATTTTCGCTCCGATTACGCTTAAATATAGGTATTGTTTTTGTTGTTTCGCAGTGGAACGGACGCGACAACAAGCGAAAGAGGCACGTACCGCAATTACTTACAAAAAAAAACGTAAATAATTATAAAAAGAATGTATTGTTCAGTAGTTCGATAATCGTCTCCCTCCCGGGGCTCATAATGATGATTTTGGCCCGAATTTCGTCTGGAGCTGTTATTATTTAATTTGCTAGATTTGTGATCTGTGCGTTTCATATTTCGCAATCGAACATTCGTGTTTTCGTCGTGTTTTGAACGGATTTCTCGTACCTATTATATTAGGTATAAAATTCAACTTGTTTCTCTGCCAGAAGAATACTAACGATCAAACTAACCACGCCGGTAATACACGTAGTTTGTACACACAGTGGCGGAACAACTGGAGTGTATGGAAATTAATTTGACGGGACAATTTTCTTACGAACCATAAACTATAGAATTTAGACATTATTTTTCAGATTAAGAGCGCAGCGAAGAATGTATTGACAATAGTTTTTTTTTCAGTTGTTATTTATTAATTTTCGCTTAGTTATGGCCCAAAAACCGAAAAAAAAAAAAAATTTACGGCGAAAATGTTGTTGAACGGTTCGTTTTCGTGTACAGAACGAGCGCTCGTTACGTCGAATACCGCGAAAAAGTCGAGGGAATGTTTTAAAATCGTTTCGTTTAGATGGAAATAAAACTTTCAAATCTTAAACAACCGACTTTTCAACTGCGAGAAAAAAAAAAATTTCAAAAAAACACGTTCAGTAACGTTGTTGCCAAACTTTTTGCTGAATTTTTTATCAAACAAAAAAAAATTGGAAATTTTCGAGAATTTTAAAGTCCCATAATTTATAGCTCGAACGGTTTTGAAATCGCTCGTTCCCCCATTTCAATACTGCGCGAAAGTTTCGGCCGATCGTTATATCGAAAATTATGGCCATAGAACCATATAACTGTACAGTTTTTGTTTTTTTACCGTGACTTTTTCAATTTTGAACTCTCGAATCTTCCAGAAGTTTTCTCCACTTCTCGCCAAAACAAAACGATTATTGTTATGTGGCGCGCGCGCGTACGAGCAACAGCGCTTTGACGATTCGCCAAACGCGCGCGCCACAAGGTCGGCGAAAAAAATGTATAAAATAAAATAAATGATATTATTTAAAAAACGAGCGTATTATTATTAAAATACAACGCGTTATTTTGCTCCGACTTTGCGCGTGTACTTGCGGTAGGTTAAAAAGCGTCGGATTTTTTAAATTTTTTTCACGCCGGAGAGTAGTAAAAAAAAAAAACGCGATTTAACGTCATTATTTTAATAAAAAAAAATTAAACGAACGCACCTATTATTCCAACAACGCGCGCGTCACACACACAGAAACGTCGCAAAGACCGGTTATCCTTGACGTCAAAGTGTGCAGTCACGGAGAGCTATATTATTATTATTGTTGTACACCCGAACTACACGGCAATAATATATTTTTATAGAGTTTGCACGTTTTTTTTCGAGACGATTTAACAAAATACTGTCGCTCGGCTCTCCTCCGAACCGACAAGATTCGGAGGAGAGCCGAGCGGCGCCTGTACACAACCCGCCGGTCCGGCAATACGTGTTTGGTACACGTTTAGATTTGAACGGGGTTAGGTGTAACCGGTAAACAAAGTACCGAGACAGTGCAAAAAACACACAATATCGAATAAAAAAATACACAAACATCTGATATTTTGTAAAAAAAAAAAAAATTTTTTAATAAATTTTTATATAAATAAAACGTCACTTAAAAGTCAAAAAAAAAAAAAAAATCACACAAAAGCCTTAACGCTAAAAATAACTTAAAATCACAATAATAAACATTTTACGCGAAATAATTCTTAGAAATACGATTTTTTTTACGAAACCGACAAATACACAAAACGTCCGATTTCAAAGAACGTATAAAATATGATTCGTTTTTTTTATATGTATACGGTAAAAAATTTGTTACTACACTCTAGAGCACCTAACACGACTTTGATTTTGGGTAATCTGCATATTTATTATAGCGGCAGGATTCGCAAGACGAGTCTTGTTAATTACACGTCTCGACATCGAGTTAGTTATGCGACGGTGAACGGCAGGTAAATATATATGGCTTTGTAAAAAATTACATCTAATTATTATTGACTTTGGCCGATTATTGTCTGGTAAAAAGCACATAACGTATCAGGTAAACACGTAATTAGGTAGCACATAAAATATTAATTAATCTAGAAAATAAACAAGAACGGCGAACAAATTTGAAAAGGCAACACTGGTTTTCTCGGCGTAACAAATTCTTTTTAGAAGTAACACACAATATTTTGTAAAAAAAAAAATACGTAATACAAAAAAAAAATGCGTTTCTACTATTATTATCATATATAAAACGCTTTTCAAAAATCTCAAATACTCATAAATATTTATTGAGCATAACACGACGTATTTATATGGCGGCTTTAGTACAATTAAAAGGTAGCACAATCGATCTGCGGCTGTTCGTTTATTAAAAAAAAAAATAATTTATACGGACAAGGAAAATCGCACGATACACATAATGAACTGTACAAAAATAAACACACACAATTTGATAACCTAATAATTGCACTTTGTGATACATAAAAATATTAGGTACACGTATAAATAAATATATATAAAATGGATTTTTTAAATTACAAAAATTCATTAAATAAATCACACGGTAGATATAAATGTATACACGATAAAAGAGACACATGGGCTACAAAGTTGAGCAATTTTTGTAACAATTTTTTGGTTGATTAAAAATGTTGTAAAAAAAAAAAAATATGAAAAACTCACAGACAGGCAGGAAGTGGCATCCGAATTCTGGACGTTTTTAATAATTTCAATCGAGTTCATTATTGACTGTAAAATACAACAAATTTTATATTATTATTTTGTCGGTACCGACTAAATTTAATCAAACGCACGTTTTGTGTTCATCCTAACAACTAATAATCACATAATGATCCCTTCGTTATGTGTTAATTAGGTAATCACTACCAGGTACCTTGGGTAGTGACTTGTTGTTGTTAGCGCACTGGCAACTCAGGAAATTGCCAAGAAACTTGGCGTTTGAACAATACTGGGGCTATAGGTATTTTTACGTTTCAGTACGCACATAGGTACTTTAAAGACGGTTTTGAAGTTAACATGGCACAAACAATAATCAATTCGTTATCAAGTGTTAAACTAACACCTAGGTAACAATTATACAATTAAAAAATATACAATAATATTTTGTGGGGATAATACAATTTTGTAGAACTAGATAAAGTACCTAGGTATATAATATTAATCAGTGTCTATGTGTAAATTTATGTAACAAATGTTTTCATGCCTTCATCGACTCGAATGTATACGACACTTCCAAAAATTTCAACAACGTACACAAGTAATATGCCTAGGTACATTTTAAGAATTAAAAACTGGCTTTTGATGATTAGAATTTTTTCCTCAATTCATAAACACCCTCCTTACAAAACAAAAAAAACTGCTAGTTCAATTCCCTGGGGCTTTGCACAATCTCTAGCACAATCTAGTGACAGTACTGTTTAGCGTACAATAATTTCATTAATACTGAATCAAATAGGTAAATCCAGATAATATATACATATATATATTTTCAAGTATAATCTTTACTAAAATATAAAAATAGCAAATGTTAATGTAAATTAGATTTTGGACTAGTAAGCTTTTAAAGTCTCAAATTATGCCAAAGAACAAAGAATATAATCGCTTAGGTACAATACTATTTATTTTTATTTACTATAAACATTATATGTTAGCCTAAACATAGGTAGAATTACAATGGCGACTAAGAACTAATTAATTAAATAGTTGTACACCACAAACATTTTGTAAAGGAAAGTAAATGTTAATAAAAACCTCTGTGAAAACCGATAGGATATAGAATACCACCTACTACTAGTTCAAGGTACTTCTATTAGTAAAACTTTTTAATATTTCATATTAGAGTTGACATTTATGCGTTCATACTTTTAATCCATACTCTTACATTCAATACGTATTTAGTAGGACAGGTAGGTTTTGAAAATATCTAATTTCTATGATTAACAACGTAGGTAAATGGTATGTGTGTGTTAAACCGACAAAATGTATCTATATAAGTTACTGGAAGGGTACCAATAAAAATTTTCACTTTTCACGCCCGACAAGTAGGCGCCTCCTAACCTACCAAAAATAATATAGGAAAGATGTTTAAATGTTAAGCTGTTACCAGCTAGTAGTACCTAATAATAATAATTAATGCAGTTAATGTGGAAAACAAGTATTCAGACAAACTATTTTCATAAACATTATTATTGACATACCTAATATCCGTCTATATTGTACTTGCGCAAGAATAAATTGCTATACATAGTGTTCAATCCAAACATGATTAAAAACTAATTAATGCTCTTGCGATAGGTAGTCAGTCGGGTAGATCTATTAAAATTGCAGTTGGTGTGTATCAATGAGAATTTTGACTTACCGGTCACAGTATGTTAGTCGTAAACTCGCATCCGTTATGCACATGCTCTACAACCGTTTGTTTTAATTGACTTATCTGAACCATGAGTTTGCTCATCGATTGGGTGAGGTCGCTGTTTTCGCTCTTCAGCAATTTGACTTTGTCCTCGAGTTTGGCGATGCGTTCCAATTTCCTCCGCCGGCACTTGGACGCGGCCACCCGGTTCCTCTGTCTTTTCCTCTCCAGTTTCTGTTTCTCTTGCGACTCCATGTTGATGGGCGACATGGACGACGGTGACGAGGACGGCGGCACGCTGGGCACCGTCTGGGGTTCCTCTTTGATCACGTGTTTCACGTGCTGGGGTATGATGTTGGAAAAGTCGCTGGACGGCATCAACACCGAGTACTTGGGCTCGGACTGGTATTCCGAGGAATTACTGCTGTTGTTGGTCAACGGTCCGATCTCCACTCGGCTGGCGCTGTTGGAATCGTTGTTGTGCAGGCTGCTGAGGGCCTCGAAGAACGGCGCGGCGTACAGGTCCTGTTCGTCGGTGATGGGCTTGGGGATGGAAATGGACGGCGTGGGCGTCCCCGCGTGTCCCAGGATCGCCTGGTTGTTCAAGTAGAACCGTTCGAGCTCGGGCAGGGTGAATTTCAGCTTCTCTATGTCGGGCGTCGTCAGCAGCTGCGGGGGCGCGCCAAATTTTATCTTCTTGCCGGAGTTCAGGTCCAACGTCATCGGTCTCTTGTGAAAGTTCGCCATCTCGTTACCGGCGTGGCTGTTGGCCGCCGTCATCGCCTGATCGTCGTAAAACGCTTCGTCCAGCATCATACTGTTGGACGAGTTGTTTACCATTTTCGTGCGCCGCGAAAAACGACGTGTAGTACCCGGGGAGGCGGCTTTCGGGTGGCCCGGAGAAAACACCGAGCTATTGTTACTATATAAAAACACCGACGGAGGAGCGTGGCCGGTCGCGGTGATTTTTTTTTCACAAACGCGATATCGTAACGGGTGTAAAAAATCTGCGGCGACAGTAAAAAAAAGAAAATATTTACAAACCGAGCGCGGCGGGACGCGGACGGCGCGATCGCGCGTACGGAGGACACGACCGAATGGCACACGGAACGCGAATGAGCGTACGGCTGGCGACAGACCGTTCGGGCCCCCCCGGACGTGTTCCGCGATGAGTCATCGCGTTATTTTCGTACGGTACGTCACTTTGCGGCGTTCCCATTGGTTCCCGCCGTCGGGTCGACAGTGTCGGCGCGTAGCGGAGGAGCGGTCCGCCGCCGCCGCCACCGACCGGCTGGCGACAACACGTCCCCTCACGTGTGACAAGACACGATGGACTTGGGCACGTGCGAAATCAGTGGCGTAACCGGGGGGCAGGAATATAGAGCCTTTGCCCACCGGCGGCTTTTTCCTTTTATTTTCGTAAAATTCTGAACGTCGCAAAGAACGTGTGCACACGATTTTTCTTCTAAGAAGAAGAACTTCTAAGTAGTTGACTCTATCGCTTAGGTCTTAAAAAAAAACAATTGTAATTGGCTCCGAGTGGTAGTTTTTTTTTATCCATTATTATAATGTGATTTTGCGATCTCATTTTCAAAACGTGTAATCGAAACGTTTACAATACCACATGATTGGAACGGAATCGTGACGATTTTGAAAAATTGCAATAGTCTTTTGACCGTAAAACTTAAAATGAAATCAGTTTGTCGAGCGTTACGCTCGTCGTTTGTTCTTTCCGAAATTCAAATATTCTTAACCACTAGCGTACACTCGGAGGTTTTAAAAAAAGTTTCAATTTTTTCGTCGTTTTAACCGAACAAAAACTTTTCAAAACCTGCCGGGGGAAAAAACGTACACCGAATACGGTTTTTAAGATTTGAAAATGCCGTGTACGTTATCGAAAACGAAACTGTCTAACTGCACGTACCTGTAATACAAATGCTTCTAAAAAATTTCGAAAATCCGTAACCCTAGTTTTTTTTTATTTACAGTTGTTTAAAGTAGGAAAATTTTTTAAAATTGATGATACCTTTGACTATTTTTGGAAAAATATTTGTAACTCACACAAATTTAGTATCAATGGTTTGAAAATTGAATAGGTACTATTCAATTTAATAGGTGTAGGTGAATACGTTATGTAAAACAAAATTTGCTACCTGAATAATAAAAAAATTTCGAAAAAATCTGCTCAATTGATTCCAAACGGGTACAAAAAAAAAAGTATTGAAAATCGGTGTTATTTTGATCATGACAATGAAATCACGCACTGTTGTGCAATTAATGCTAAAAACATTACAGCTTAAAATAATGGTCCAAATGGTTTGAAATTTTCACACGTTATTTAAATTAATAAACTAAACTTTGTGACTAATTTCTATATTTCTCTATTTGAGACACTGAGCTCACTCAGAATCGTAAACAATAAAAAATTGCTATCTGCAGATTTAATGTACAACTATTCTATATAAACCTTCCAAAACCGACGGCACTCACAACATCAAACTCGGCTTTTATTATACGTTATAGATTATAGATAGGCACATCAAATTTTTTTAATTTAATTTTTTATAATTTAAAAAAAGTGCTTTTTTTTATTCTTTATAGAGACATGGCAGTTGTTGGTGAAATATGAAAATAATTATATCATTTTTTGTGTTGGATGGAAAATGTTGCTTCGATGAAATGCATGTAAATTTAAAATTACACAGCAGTTTAATAGTCAAACACTTGAAGTAGGTAACCGTCTTCAGTAAAATCCTCACACATAGAGCGCGTGGTCCAATCCCAAGAAACGATACGTTGCAGCTAAAAGCTAGGCAATTAGTAGCCACACCACAGATACATTTTGTTTAGTTGAATAAATATTAACTTTCTTATTGGACACATTGTACTTTACGAATTCGCTGTAATTGTTTCTAAAAACAATGACGAAAGAATACAATTATTTTTTTGCTTTGCTCGGGGTATAAAAGTGATAAAACGAGTGATTTTTTCACTACCTGGGAAGGTTGTGTGGAATGATCCCTTTAGCACTCGGCCAGGAAGAGTAACTGGTGAGCAGACCTTTAAAGTGAATATACTTGTTCACCATGGACGCTAGAAAAAGTACCAATATCTGTGTACCAGTTCACCCACGAATATCTTCTCGGAACAATTATTTTGAGTTACACTCCGATTCATAGAGCCCATAGAGGAAACACGGGATACTTAATATGTACTCGTTTGTTTGGCATAAAGTTTACAAATTGAGTAATGCCAATACGGTACAGCGTGCATGATATCAAAGCAAAAAATTATAATGATACGGGGTTTACTGATTATTATTACTTTTTTAAAAAACTCTATTAATGAAACTTCAAAAGATCTACAACATGAATAATAATAATAACAAGTCGAAAAAAATCAACCGTCTTATTTTGCATAACAAAAAATATGCCCGGTTTCAATATGTTTGCGTGATTTAAATACAGAAAAACTCTTAATAAGTGTTATATTTTTTAGCCGATTGTAGCGTATTATTTTAGGTTTATCTAAAAAAAAATTAGCAAAATATAATTTCGATGTTCTCTGCACAAATATTATGTATATAGTTGTAAAACATAAAACTTGTCAACATGGCGTGTAAGTAGTACGTTAAATAGTATTTTTTTTTTTACCAATGGCAAACCTAATATGCAAGCTAATGAACAAACTCAATTTTTAAGTTAAAAAAAAAAAATAATTTTTTATTTATCCTACCTAAAAATGATTTAGAAGTTTAAAATAAATATGCATGCTCACTGCTCAGCCTTAACTTAGCTGTTAACATATTGCACACACCTTTGCGTTTATAACCAAAACAAATACATTTCTAACCACAGATGTCTAATGACAAATCTATATAAGATGTATAAAGGAATATACATTTTGGCTACTTTTTTTACATAGTTTCATATAAATAAAAAACCATTATGTCATATTTTTTCTTGTGTAAAACGAAACAAGTCAACTGTCAAAGTGAACGTATATAATGACCATAGCACGGGCAAAATTGAACATCATTATTAATATTTTATCTTACATATTTTGCTCTTTATTCTGTTCTGTTAAATACGACCTACATAGGTATGTCTTTTAAACATAATATGATTAAAAAGTGTTTTGCACCTTCAGATAATTATTTTGATCTTCTTGATTGCTATTGCAACTACAAACATGAAATAGCTTTAAAAATTAATTTGAATGAAAATATTTTAATCACAATACCTTATTTATGTAAATACTACTAGTAAAAATTGTATTGTCGAATACTACATTGATGATATTTACACGGTAATTTACCAGTAGCATTTCATATTATATTTAATTTATAATGCAAGTTAAAAAAACATTTTGTAAAAAAATATGTATACATCAAAAAGATCAACCTTATTCTTTTACATTAACAATAATTTTCTCGCCAACATTATCCTTGGTAATATTCGGCAGTTCTTGAACACCTCCAGCACATGAAATTTTCACTTTAAATTTTGGCATATTAATGATGCAACGCTTCTGTACTTCTAATATGCATTTTTTCAGAAGGTCATACGCTTCTTGATAGTTTGCATCTAAAAATAAAAGCACGTCATATAAATTATTTGCTCCTAGTTTTACTGTTCATATATAATTTTTGAAAGTATATATATCGTTTGTAGATAAATTACCTGGTTTGTAATAACGGTCCATAACTGTAATTGTCATCATACCACCATATCCATGAGCACCATATGGGACATCGACTTGAGCACCCAAGTAATCAATGAAATACAAATATGATTTTTTCAGTTTTGGGTCATATCCTCCGAGCATAAAGTTAACTTGATATGGACTCTACACAAAAATGGTGATTTAAAAATTATTACCACTTAAGTATTGAAACAAAGATCATAGTTGTATAAACATAAAAATAAATTTAAACATACAACCACGGTTGCAGACATTATAATGGTTGCCCAACGGCATAGATTAATTGCTATAATTAATCTATGCCTATAGATATATACATTTAAATAAGTCTATGATTGACACGGGCGTAACATAGTTTCTTATCCAAAAAATCACAGACTATTAGGGCTATACATTACTACTGGGTAACAGTAAAGGCGCTAGTTGTCGGTACATTTTTTATATATTACAATGCTAAAATGGTAAAAACATTTGTGGCCGTTTTATCAGGTTTCGTCGCGTAACTTTGTATCTTTAATTGTGCATACAACACACATTGTATGTAGATACTACATAAGAAGACCAAAAGATTTTTAACTCATAACAATCGTAACTATTTAATCAAAAAAAAAAAAAAAACCTAACAAAGAGCATATAAATTTGAGGATCTAAAATAACTTTTGCAGAATATATATTTTTATGGCAATATTTGTATTTTTTTACTCTGGCGCGTTACCAGTTTACCAATATTGGCGTGACTGACGCAAATAATATTGCCTACAATATTTTGTTGCACTTGACGCACCTCTAATATTCTTTTAAATTACTTAATAACAGCTAGTGATCCAAAAAATATTTGTAAAGATGGCACCGATTTAAAATATACATCATTGCAACAAATATTTTAAACTATGATATAAATAGATAAAAGCCTACCATGGTTTTATAAACAATTGATTTTATTTTTTCTTTAAACATAAGAATAATATATATATTATATTATGACAATCAATTTGAAACTACTTACAATACAAGTGTGAATTAATATGCTAGACCCGAGATATCAACCTATGAGCGTGTACACTAAATTAAAATCAATCAAACGTAAAATGTTAAACATACAAATTCCAAAGACTTATTTTTGGGTTTCCAGGATTCTAGTTTGTATACAGAGGACTTATGAACAAGTAAATGGTTGATATAATCGTGCAATTACTTGGCTCCTAAGATGCTCGGCAACAGTTTTACGGGTGAACGTGGCTATTGAAGGGATGGACAAATCGTATCCGTTGCGCATACGGTAGAGTTTGACATTTTGAGTGATGTACTCCGCGAATCTGGGTACGTCGCCCGCTTCACCAGTAACTCCCATCACTACGTTGTCGGTAATGTTGTATGTTTTGTCTTCGTCTGTGTGAAATAGAATAACATAATTTAAATTAGTACCTAAACTATAGAAGTGCAATACTCTGGAAAACCTCTCACCGTCTTTCATGACCATAATACTGTGGGCAGCCGTCATGTCCGTAGCGATGATCACAAAATCGTTAAACTTTATACCAATGACGGTCTCCATTTTGAGGAATCTGTCGTAAAAACGGTCGACTAATTTTGACGAACGGGCCGATTTGGATTTGGAACTCTGAGAGAATCTCGATCGCAAAGCTGTAAGTTATAATGATGAAGCGGTTTTTTCGATACAACGAAAACGTTCACAGTGCCGGACCTAACTTCATTTATATAGTGTTGATCACGTTATCGTACAATAAAAGAAAGATAAGACAAATGATATCGGATAGTAAATATGAAAACATACCGACTAAAAAGTAAAAATTATTGATGTTCGGTTTCGGTTGTCCGCCGATTTGAACAATTTTACACGTTAAAATTTAATATTTACGTATTTAATTAAAATTTTAAATAGCTCATCTAGTTTTTTTACGTATTTTAAAATTTTCATCGATTTTATTTTGAACATGTTTGCTGCAAAGTGTTTGGTACGTGAGTAGTAAATAGGTGGTAGTAGTCAAAATATGTTTGAAACAAACTATTAGATTTTGTAAGTAAGTAAAATAACAGAGTAACGTGATTTTACAATTTACAAACGCTTTTAACGCGTTACCTATTGAAAAATTGGCATTTTATGAGATAAATCTGCTATAAAGCTTTCTTATTTTATAATAATAATGTTGGAATCGAAAAATTTAAAAACTTAAAAATTTGTGTAAAAATTGGCGACTACTTGCTAATTACTTACTGAAAACAATATTAGAACAATGATTGTCTTTCTAATCAATGTGAACACGTTGTTTTGATTTACTAATTTTTTTTTTTTTTAGGTGCAAAAATGTTCCAATTTAGCCAGATTACAATCTTGTGGACCGATTAAAATGTCCATGCCAGCTGTTAGTAATTTCTGTAGTATTTATGAACCAGATTATTTGGACATGTTACAACCAGACATTCCGGAATACGAAGAATTAAATGTTCAAATGAAAGGATACGATTTTGCTGTGTTAGAATCTTTTCAAAAATTTGTACACATGACTGCCGAAAATATGGACTTGGAAGTTTCTGATGGGTAACCACCAATATAACTTTTTAAAAGTAAAACAGTGGTGTAGTTGAGGGTATACACCGCTCAGTGACCCGTATAGAAACCATTTTCACTTTGGACTGATTTTATTCCAAATACCCGAAATTGAAAATTCTTAAGGGGTTTCGGAGTTTTTAGAAACATTTTTCATCACCTAAATTCTAAATTTATTATAGTGTAAAAAGACATAATCGTATTCCTAAAATTTGTCATCAACCCTGACATCTAAATATGGACCATGAACCGGATGCCACTGACACACTTCAATGATTTTTAGTTAATGAATATTGTTAAAACTGACGCGGGTAACTAGTACCGGGTATTTAGTTTATAGAATTTTAATACACTTTTTTTTAGTATAACATTGTGAGAAAAATCAGTCAATTGAATCATTAAAATTACAATGGTTTAAAAATGTTTTATATTGGTATTATTTAATTGTATTTTTTTACATTTTACATATTACAACAACATATTTTTTGTCAAAGACTTGAATTGAGTTAAGATTAGTACACAAACACGAGTGTACCAAACATGTATTCATGGTAGCCTCTCCCGTTTAAGATATTCTAATTATTTTTAAATTAGTTTTTCTACGGTATATCCATTACATAAAATGTAAAATTACATCACTGTAAATAACTTATGATTTGAAAACTTAAAGTAATTATCTTTTTAGTTGGGCCTTACCTCCGCAAACAATAAATGTTAAACGATTTGTACCCAACAGTGAAAATGTTGAAGCTCAACATACATTGAACGTGTATGAACGAAACATACAAGTATTTAACCAAAATTTAGACCGCTTATGTTTTCAAAATAATACTATCATTTACTGTCAATGTTCTACATTTTAAGGTAGTTGACATCCCAACAACTAAGCTTTCCTTGCTCATTGAAGTCATTGAAGATGCAACGCCTGCAGGAGTAAAAGTATCAGTCCACAAACATACAGAAGAACTCGAAACACTAAAATATATACCTGACAACGAGTTAAAAACTTTGAAAAATCAATTGGAAGAAATGGGTGGATCAAGGAAAAAAAAGTGAAAACCAAATTTTGTTTAATGTGGCTAAAATTTTACATACTATGTAGTACCTAACTGTTAAAAATAATTATAAAATATTTTTGGTGGTCTTTCAACATATTGCATTGATGAGTGTAATAAAATATTTGGAGTAGTACCTACACAATAAATTTATTGAATAGTTGATTGATAAACAAAAAAAGTTTATTAATTCAAATAATTTTCAAATGTATAAACATTGTACATATTGTAATGTATATTTTTATAAATATAACAAAATAAATTTTAATTTTAGTATAAAAATAAATAATGACATAAATATGGATCAAAAAAATTGTATAAAATCGATAAAAATTAGTACTTACAAAAATAAAAAAATAAATTATAACAAAAAAATTATAAGATTGTATTACAATTTAACAATAATAAAATAGTTAATACCTAGGTAATTACATAATATTTAGGTAGTATAACAATAACAACAATAATTTATACTATAATGGCATTTGTTTGGTAGAATTTGGCAAGAAAATTAAGCTGAATAATAATTAATATAATATTATTATTTTGTAATGTACACCGAACTACCTTGGAGAATATTTATGTAGTTATTAAACACGTTTTAAGTAAACTGTTAGTTATAACAAGTAACATAATACAGAGTGATCCGTAGATAGGTTCTAAATTTTTCTAAAAACTATACTGATATTCCTGTTCAAAACACACAATCAACTGTACATATAATATTTAATTGTGCACTTATCAGATAATTTCACATACTCTGGGCTCTAAAAAACCTATGCTCCGTGCGACAAGTAAGTGCAAGTCACCTGCCAAATACAGATGACAGTGCTCTGCTGATATTAAATTTCCCCACAGAATGGCAACTACGTAGCTCGGGCCCGGCAGCTTGTCTACAACGCTCCACAGTTGAACGTTGGCGGGAGCAAGTAGCTTTTACGGGGTTTTGGACAAAATTTGGTTACGTCATTTTACACTCTCTCGCTGCACAGAACATAGTGACATACTATTTTTGTACTACAAAATTAAGCCGTATACAATTATGAAATGATTTAAATTGTACATCGTTTATTATTGGTTTGACAAAATGATTAATTTAAAGGATCAAGTCCTCAAGAACAAGTGTAAAATTAAGTTCAATTAATGCTATTCTGTAAAAATACTTTAAAATCATTTGGTGCCTTGTAAAAAGAACAGCCAAGAATTTGAAAAACTAATCCTACAATACCCTGGCATATGTGTTTAAACAGTCTTTTGTTGTACTAAGTATTTCTAGTTATTTATTATTATTGTTAAACTTTTTTTTTTTATTACTATAATAATACTTGTTTTTAACATAATAGTTTAAACATAGAACAAAACATATTATATAGAAACAAAATATCTAATACTGGATTAAAATATTACTAACAAAGTATTGTTAAATTTAGTTTTGTGAATTGTTTATCGAAGAATAATTCTAATAACACAAAAAAATAATCATACAATACCAAAATGTACAACTTTAATAGTTTTGTCTGGTTGAGGTTTAGTGGCAAGTGGACCTTGCTGATTATTATTTTCTGAAATCAAAACAAATTAAGATATATCTGTAAATAACTAGGAAATTTTCAATCACAAACCTGGACAAATATTTTGATTGAGCAATTGTTGTTCAAAAGGATATTTTATGTGCGGCACACTCTCCAGTGAAGTTGTTGGTAGTTCAATGTTTTTCGTGTGAACTGGTTCAACATGAGAACTTGTGTACTGAGTCAAATCAATACAAGCCGTATAAAGAAAAATTATGTACAAATTATTGGTCTCCAAAAGGAAAACAAATGTTTGATTCAGCTTAACTTACCGGTACACTTATAGTAGTAACATTGTTCAAAGACCTGTTATTTGGAGTGGATGAAGCTAACAAAGACGGAGAAGATAGTATAACGGGGGGCATACTTGGTAAGGGAGGTCTAAAAGAACCTGACGGCGAACTTGAACGACACTCAGTACAGTCACAGTTAGATGACTGACTGGAATGTGATTCATCTGATTCAGACGACACTATTTGATTTGCCTTCTCTAACGCCATGGTCGCCATGGCTCTAGTGCCAATCCCCGATTTAGTGGCCCAATACAGATCCATAAACAAATCTCGGTCGTTCAAATCTATAGCTAAGCTGTACGCTTTTTCGTACAATTCATATCTAAAATTAATATGTACGTAAACGATTTGAAACTTGTAACATTATCAATGGAATTCCTTTAGTGCAATTTATTACCTTACTAGATGATGAAAAAAACGCCGAGCAACGTTCCGAACAGGTTCAGAATATTCGTGCTTGGAGTCTTTGCTTAACGGTACAACGGGTTGATAAAAACTACCGATTGCTGATTGCAGTTGCACTAGATAATGATGCGTTATACGTGAATCATGTGACAAATCAATAAAAGTGAAGATTAATAATTGAAAGAAAAAAATTACCTTCTCTCACAGGAGTGAATGGCAATCGAAACAAATGATTTGTAATTTGCTGTAGAGCAGTTAAACATAACGGTCCGTCAGTATGCCAATCGAGCCCTAAAAGAAAGTTGAGTGCATGGTCTACATTGTTTTTGTTCAGGTACATAGAAACCAACTGATTTACACATAACTTTCCAACACCGAGTACTTTTATTGCAACTATAGGACCCCTGAGTGCACAATACAAAATATGTTAAAACAACCTATCAAATGATAAACAATATTATACTTTATACTTTTCAAACACCAGATGAAGAATGGCATCGGAATGATTCACGCCATTCTTGGTCGTTTCACCAGGCATCCATTTCATGTAGAAAAGCTTTTTGTTCCCTACTTTGGACTGAACGTCTAACCAACCCGAAGCAACTGTATCTTCAGTCAGTGGTTGAAGAGAGATACACGATAGGCATGAATCATAACATTGTATTCTACCACTGCTGTCTGACACTGCAATTAAATTACCATCTGGATGCCAGTCCAAATGCTCAACAGGCTTAACACACATAATAAAATAATGTTTATAAAAAATATTAGATACAGATAAATGTAAATTACAACATAGAGTTTAACTTAATTTAATTTAATTTTAGAAAACATTTTTGTAAGTAACAAACATTGACATAATATAAATAGACTGTGCACTAATAATGCCAAGATTGATTGAATGAAATAGCAATACATGCGTGGGCTGATTTTGTGCAGTCCAGCAAAGCACAGTCCATTTCATTATGTCTATGGCAACAAATACTGGAGTATATATAGAATGAGTTTCAGTTTTCAGAGAAATTGATTTTCAGTTTAAAGACTAAAAATTGTATTATAAGCTTAACAGCATATTTTTCTATGATTGGTTATAAAAGTACTTAATTTTTTTTCACATTATTGGAACAAATAAAAATTTAATTCAAAATGCAATGATTTATCATTGCCTTCAGAAATTAAATAATGCGTTTAAACCACAACTTCTAAACTAGTGACCCACCCAAAGCGTAGTAGCTACCACGTCAAACTACCCACGTAACCTAGACTGATCCCGACGCTTCCTTTTTTATTTTATATTAATATTATTTTTTTGGAAACTTTTTAGTTTTCTTAATTATTGTTAAAATTTCAATTAATTATAACACAATATAAGAACAAGTAGTGTACAATTGTGATAAAAATTTCAACAATGTCATCTATTATTAACCTAAATATAGAACTTTAAACTGTTAAATTTTTTATTTACAGCATTTTACCTATGGCTCGTTATTGCTTTTTTTTTTTTACGTCCAAACAACAAATTGCATTTATTTGCATATTTTTTACTATCCTGATTTCCAATGCATAATTTACTGTTTAGTGTTTTTTAATACTAAAATATCTCAGTATTTTTTAGCTCTTAAAGTTGCAAGTTTAAGTGATGAAAAAAGTGTTAGTTAGATATTGTTATTAAACAGTTTAACTTAAATAAATTTGATAGGAGCGGATTGTTTTATCTTTATATTTGCATGCATAACATTTTATTTTGTTAAGTAAATACAAAGTTTAAATTAAAAGTAGGTATCACATTCTTTTAAAGTTTAATTTGTTTGTAGAAAAAGAAACAACTTATAGTAAAAAATTAAAATACTTACAAAAGCAGCTTTTACTGAACATGTAATAGATAGTTTTAAATCGTAGACAAATAAAACACGATCATTGTATGAAAAACATAACCTAGTGTCATCTTTGTTTAACCAAGCATTAATTATGGAAGCAGAACACCAATCAAATGGGCTAATAGTCACCACATTTATAAGATGTAATTTTGAATTAGTCACTTCAAATGTACTAAAATCAATTCGATGGTCATTGCAGGTCTAAAACACAAATGTTACACAGTGTACATACTACACACTAATTATAACTATTCAGTGGCAAAAATCAAATTTACCTTTTGTTCTAAAATAAATAAAATATTAGACATTGATTTGCTGAATGATACAATGAGAGGATCTTGCTTAGTGTGATAGTAGCAACAAAGTTCTAGCCGCGGTCTAAAACATTTATAAGAAAAAATACATCAAAATTTTATTTTATTTTTTTTACGTTCAATATTCAAGAATTCGGTTGTAGAAAAGGATGTATTAATTTTAGAATAATGATGATATTTTTAAATTCTGAGCATAACGTTAAACGTATTGATTTTATAATGATGTTTTTTTAACACATTTTCGGGTAGTAGAAAGACTCCAATATTTTTTTATATACTGCTAAACATATAGGTATTTTTTTTTTATAGGTAATCAGACCGAGATAGTAAGTTAGTAGAAGATATTTTTAAAAGTTACGATTTAAAAACAAATATTATGCAATACTTAAAAGTGGTTCAAACAAATTGAAATTTGTATTTGTCTTCAGGATGGGCCAAACTAAATACAAAAAAAATCAGAACTGATACTGACAATCTTTGAGCAATTTACAAAACTTAAAAACTTGTCTAATTTTTGCAGTTATTGTTTTAAATGTTTCTAGTCACAGAATTTTTCTATTTTATGAGACTTGATACTTCTTATTTTATTAATTGTGTTACAAATAAATCACAAATGTACAAATCTTTACTTGTAGATTGATTAGTAATTCAAATTAAATTAAATTAATAAGAAATTCGAATTTGGAACACAACGGTAGCAGTATAAATTGTATTATACAATTGCTAGAGTGTAGTCTTAAAGATACTTTCACAGCTTAGGTATGTTGAAGTTTAATTTGCATTATAAAAAGCTAAGATAATCACATAACTCAATACAATATCGATAAAAGTCCAGAGATGAAAGCTTAATCAGATTTGGAATAAGTTTTGAATGGAGTTGAGTAATCAAAGTCGACTGGATTAATTTTTTAAGTACTTTTAAGTCGAGTACTAGATCTATTGATTAAACTGTAAAAAAAATTTGGTTAAGTATGTCATTGCAGCACTCAAATTTTGACCCAGTCATGACAAAATAAAATTGTACATCACTTGGATGCAACTATCAAATACTTGACCAACTTTAAAAGTATCTGTTTGGAATGGCATTTACCATACACACATGGTTATAAAACTGGCTTTAATATAATACACATTTTTACCCAATGATTTTATAAACATGAACATTAGCTCTGTGCTCATCTTTTAACAACGGATTCCAAGGATATACTTCATTCAATGAGGACTTGGTCCATGTGGCCACCATTGAAGCAGATATGTTAAATGTAATTTTACGTTCATTTTTTCTGTTCATAGATGAATTATTGAAATCAAACAGACCGATTTTTGGCTCTAGTAAGGACCATTTGTTCAATGCTCGATCCATTGAACGTCCACAATGCACTACTCCCAATTTGTGATCCGAAAAAGAGCATATCAAAACTTGTTTTGCATATGATACTAGAACAATAATATATAATACTTTTCAATTATTTTAGTTTCAACGTATTGTTTTCAACCCATTAATAAGAGACAAATTACCATCGAACAACTGTTCACATGGAAACTTGGATTGTAGAAATTTATCTACAACAATCTCAACTAAACCACAAGTAATAGGATCAAATGTAACAAATATAGTCAATCCATTACAGAGAACAAACGCTATCTTGTCCTTTTTGATCCATTCAGCAGCAATTAAATTATGTTCGTTTAGCTCGTTCTAATTAAAAGATATAACCCAGAAATCAGTAATTGATTAACAGTATGATGGTTATTCAAAATAAATGTCACTCACTTCAAAATATTTTAACGAATCTTTTAATTTTGTTGGCCTTTTATTAGACACAGACCAATCATATCCACGTGCTTTTGTGTAATTTTGTTTGATTATTTTGTCTGCAGATGATTCCGTTTCTTTTTTTTCATTGTACCTTGAAGTAAATATTAATGTAAACAACAGAAAAAAAGTACAATATTTAATTTATGGCCATATACAGGTAGTTCAAAAGAGAACAGTTATTTATTTATTAGTTAATATTATACTTAAATAGATAGCACGACCTTGATTTAATGTAGGCACAAAAGCTGGGGTATAACTCATTAAAAGTTAAATTACTTAAATTAGGTTAATGAGCTCATAAACTAATTTGTTAAAAAAAAACTACTTAACAAGTTAAAAAAAGTTGTTATATTGCCCAGTCTTGGTAGGTACTTACAATATTTTATTTGTCTTTTTTGCTTCCTATTATAAGTATTGTATTTTGTTTTACAGTATTAAAAAATATCAATTAGTATCTAAATTTTTCTGCATAACAAAAATGCATTCTACAAAATAAAATTAAAAGAATCATTGTTTTTTCCATTTTATGGACTGGAAAGTAAATTAATTACAATAGTTAAAGTAAGATCAAGGAAAATATTTATAGAACATCACGAAAATCAAAAAGCTTGTTTTTAGTTTCGTTTTGTACAGCACACCTAGATCGGTAACTGATAGATATTTATCATACTACGAGTACCTAATCGCAAATAAAGTTATAACAGAAAATAAGGGTTCAATTAAATAAAAGAAAAAACAAAATAGACTTAAAGCGTAATAATAAAAACTGTACATAATAAACATATTGGGTTTTATAGTAGGTACCCGACTACACAATAAGTAACAAAAAAATGTAGAAATGTCTTCTAACACTTACCTACAGGAAGGCGAACTCGATAAAATGGTTTTTACTTACTTGAAATGACTAAAATCCGTATTCGCAACGGCCAGATCGTTTTTCAACGTCCAGAAGTGTAACTCGCAAAAAAACGTAAGCATTACTTTTTTGATCGATTACAATTTACAATAATAATTGAAGACACGTATCGACCATTTTGGACGTTCTTAGATCGCAAGAAATTCATAAACGAAAGACGGGTTTTAAATAACAAACAAAAACACGCTAATGGCCGAGCACTTGACGAAATTCGAGAAGCAGTTCCATACTACCACGATACAAAGAATGTTTTCTTCGTTTACAGTTGTTTTAATTATTTCGCGGCTGTGCAGTAATTAACAATATTCAAAAAGTAGAATGCCAATTTGTTTACGTTATCAGATATCATCATCAACAAGTGTCGTCAAATAGTTATAATTATTTATTACGTTTTTATCACGATTTAAGAGTAACAGCTGTTTCTAGTTTAGATTATAGGTTATTATCTATAATTGTGCTGTGTAGGAGGCTCGTTGAGTAATCTTGTGCTATCACGGTGTCTTGTCAGTCACGTTTTCGGCACATTAATCTGTATTTCGTATTAGCCAAAAAGCCGGAGCCCGGAATTCAGTTTTCGGCGCCCATAGGATTTGCTCGTTGAGTTTACCAAACCGCAGCAGACGTCGCTCACACAAAGATGGTCAGGAAATTGAAATTTCACGAGCAGAAGCTGTTGAAAAAGGTCGACTTCATATCGTGGGAACTGGACAACAACCTGCACGAAATTAAAATCATGAAGAAGTACATGATTCAAAAACGAGAACATTACACGCTGTGGGTAACTCGATATCGTTATGACGATTTGTTGTGCGGTCGATAAAAAGTCCTATGGACAACGACGGTTAATCGTATTCTGTCGACGTTGTGCAGGTACAATAAGCTGTCGAGAGAGATCCGGGAGGTCGCGGAACGGATAAAAGCATTGGACGCCAAAGATCTGTTTCGAAATGAACGAGGTGCCCAGCTGTTGGAAAAACTGTAAGATTGTTAGATCTCTCTTGTATTGTGCGTCAGTGTGCATGTAAAAATTAATGTACAAATCAAACCATTTGCAGTTTACCAAATTGTTTTGTTTTTCTGTTGAATTGTTAAAGATTTTGTTTCTAGAGATTTTTTAAGTTTTGAGATTTAAATTAAAATCTACCATGTAAAATATAGATTTTACAGATAACATTTGCAAATACTTTTAAATAAATGCATAGTGTTTACAAAGAAAAAAAAAAAAAATTCATGTTTAATACTTTATAATTTTTTTCATCAAAACATGAATTTACTGAGATTGGTTTACTGTACGTTTATGATGGCCCACAGATGAAAATTTATATATTTTTGGTTTGAAAACATTTAACATTGACCCAACTGTGACGGAAGAAGTTTTATTAATTAATTGTCTGTGTGTTACAGACCCATCATGCAAATTTAAAAATTAGATTTAGGATATAAACTATTTTTGAAGTGACGAGATAAAAATATTGTTTTTTGTATGTATTTGGAGGAATGTCATCCACATTTGAGTTCTTGAGTATTGTCGTTAGCCCATTAAATTTATCTTAACTTAATTGCAGTTCTATACATGTTATATCAGTTTAGCTTGTTAAAAACTAAAAAAATATGTAAAAATAAAATTAACATGACTATTTAATTTTTAAATCTTAATTAAAACGTACTGTTTTTGTATTTAGATACATGATGGGATTGATAACGACAAAAAGAAATTTTGAACTTTGTTCAAAGGTGACAGCATCTTGTTTCTGTAGACGTCGATTGCCTGTTATTATGGTTCGGTCTAAAATGGTCCAAACGCTGAAGGCTGCTACTACTTTTATAGAACAAGGACACGTCCGAGTTGGTCCAACACTGGTAAAAGACCCAGCATTCTTAGTTTCAAGGTATATCTAATAAAGTTTAAATATACATTATTGTTGTAGTGAATTTTTTAATATTTTATTGTAAACATGTTTTCTGTCATTACTTCTTTGAGTAGGCTCCAATTTTTTTCTTGAAGTACCTCATTTTATGACAAGTTTTCAGACCAAGGTTGTATCTTAGTTGAAGCTTTTTTTTTTTCATTGCGATTTTAATTAATATCTTGTAAGTTATGGTCCAAAACCCAAAATAATTTTTGACAAACAACTTGAAATTCTTATGTCTCTGATCACTATTTCAAGTAGAAAGAGTGTTATGAACTTTTTTTTTTTTTAGTTATAACTTATATGACAAAAACTAAAAAAAAAGATTTAAATTCTCATCGAATGACTTGAAATTTTTACACGTAACGTGGGGAAAAGTAACATACTTTATTAGAATTATTAATTTTTTTTAGTTTCGTTATTGAAATGGATAAATTTAAATCATAAAAATATCAAAAGCATAAAAATTTGAAATTTAGAACTTGTTGAGATACTTACTCGATCAGAATTGTTGTTTTTATAAGAAATCTACCATCAAACTACAACTCACAAATCAGTGAATAACCCAAAGCAAAGTTGTTACTTCACCAAGCTTTCCACCCGATGTTGAATTTATTCACTTTTTTTTATGAATTATAATACTGAGGCGGTGAAGGATTTATTTTTAGGTTTGTACTTTAGGCTAAGTGTATAGGCTTGGAGAATACAATATATTTTAAGAATCGTATCTATACTGTATTCAGAATAAGAATTTCCAGTTCTGTGTATGACCGAATGAGGTTGATTTCTCTCACTCTAAAGTCAGCACTCGGTTGTGAAAAATTACAGGCATGTGAGTATAGGGCAGCTGTTGCCAGTAACAAGAATATGAAATTTTCCTTTTGTCGGCCGTGTCAGACATTCTTATGCTGAAAAACCTATACAATATACATAAATGGATGTATAGTACCTATTACAATATTTCGTGTTCTACATTTTTGCAAAATTACATGTTTGTTGTGTACGTGTTAGCATAATATTGTAAAATATACTACAATTTTAACATATAGTGAAAAGTTCCCTTAGAACAATACAAAATACAAATGTATAGGCACTGATTTATTATTTTAATTAAACATTGCATAGGTGCATTTCAAAGTATAGTAATAGCAGTTTAAATTAAAATAGAAAACACATTTTGTTCGTGCATATCTATATCATATACTTTACATTGTCATTAAAAATATTTACATTTATCATAAGTTGTAATTTAGTAAATAAAATCGAATTAATATTTATTTTTATTTTTCAGACCTTTAGAAGATTTTGTTACTTGGGTAGATAGTTCTGCAATCAAGAAACACGTTCTTGAGTATAATGATCTCAGAGACGATTTTGAGTTAATGTAGTACAAATAATTATTATAATTTTTTAAGTAATACATGTAATTATAAGTGATTAATTTTAAACATACATGCTTTGTTAAATTTATATTTAAATAAAAAAAATGTTTCTTTTTTACATCATTTTGTTTTGAACGCCAATTTTCAAGTTTCCATTGATGAATTTTCGTGGTAAGCTGATTAGTCCAAGTGCGATAATTCATAGTTTATCAGTGTACTAAAAAAAGTAAGATTTATACTCGCACATTTAAATATGTAAATTGATTAAAGTGCCAAGGTGCGCTTCTTGAATTAGTTGATTAAGTAGATGTTAATTTGAATTTAAACTAAAGGAAGTATGAGCATATAAAAATGATGGAAATATGTTATAATATACTACGATGTTAATTATTTAAAACGAGACTGTAACAAAAGCAGAAGAGTGGTTTCCAAAAGAGTCTTTTTAGAAGAGCTGGGTAGTACTTAAAAGTCAAATGGTTTTTAATGTAATACAAAATACTTTGACAGGTTTAGTCCGAACAAATTAAAAATAATTCAATATCTTTTGTTTGATTATAATTATTGTTTCTGTATATTTTTAGGGCAGTAAAATATTTACTGCATGTATTTTAAAACAGTTCTGTGCCAACATTTATAGGTGAAAACCATCTGAATTTTTATACACAAACAATTTCCTAAATCTGAATGTATTGAATTATAAAATGGGTGTTGTACACACTGGTTGCTAAGACTTAAAAAAAATATGTATCTGATTATTTATCTAGTTAAAAGAATAATATTTATTCTCATTATAAATTCTAAATAGATCCTCATTTTTTATTTTTATCTAGATAAATTCAAGTGAATCTATTTTTATTCTGATAAATGTTTTGTTATTTGGACGTGTTTAAAATATTTTAAAATTTGTACCAGACTAATAATTGTATTTAAACAGACTGTGAAAATTTTTAGCTCGTTTTGCATTTTTTATGATTTAAAACACAGTATGGCGTACACTTGACACTTCAAACTGTTTGCGTAACATATTCTATATTAACATAATAGGTATTTGCGCTCCAATAAAATTTTTTTAAATTATTCTATTTTGTCTACCGCTAAATGCTGCATACTAAATTTTTATGTAGTTGATAATTACTTTAGTATCCACATGGTTTTGTACATATTGTCAGTGGATAACTGACAAGCCCTCTCTTTGTTTTTTTTGGTTATGTTAATGTCTTTGTTAATGGTTTTAGTGGGCGCGTCGTTGTCCAAAACATTCTTGAGCAGCATACTGTTTAAAAAATATTATACAATTACAAATACATCGATGCATTTAAAGTATATACTATAAACCACATGATATTATGATATAATTAGACATAAAAATGTGTACAATATATTATACTAAAGGTAAAGTATACGTTTGTACGTGCATAACATGTGAACATATTGGATACTGGTAACGATACTGGTGGAGGAATCAAGGAATAAACATTATTAAGAAGTTTGACCACTGAAAGTTTATTTGATACAGTGAAAATTTAGAAAAAAAAATGATTTATAGGAATTCCAACGTCTGTGAAAACAAATCGTAGGAGAATAACTATCCAGATAAAAATATTTGGAAATCAAATTGAATTCTAGAGTATTAAATATTAGGAAATATAATGTATACCGCATAGGACTATGATGTATATTTTTTATAATGTAATTTATATTTTATCAAATATCGGTTGGCAGGTATTTTTCTAGGTACGAGAATGTTAGAATCCTTTAGGCCAAACACATCCACTTTTAAACCGACCACCAAATAGTTTCAAAACTTTTATGTTCGATTAGACATTTTGAGCTCTGTACAACGGTCTAACGGTCTGTTGTTCTATCCTCTAACTGTGTTGTTATGTTTTACCATAGGACTTTAACGTACTTATTGATCCACATATTTTTAAACAACAGCATGAGGTTCTCCTCATATGATTTTGGTGCAAACAAGTCATTGGTAGTCGATGGCCATATCATTTCTTCGCATTCAAAATCGTAACTTTTGTTTGTCGCCGGCAGAATCGAATCCCTTTGAAAAAAAAAACTTAGTATCGGGTAAATGAAATGTTTAATAGTCGGACGGTTGAAAACATCATAAGATAGTAGAGACACGTACCGTTTTCTTTTCAAACTGGTCTTCCGAGGCGTCATGATTATCGTTGTGAGAAAAACGAAAATGCAGACTTTTGGAGATCACTCCTTACCGGGAGTGCAATAGCATGCGTTATTTTTTTTTTCCGGACGCAGTGTGATGGCACCTTAAACAATTTCTGTTCAAACAATAAATTTAGGCGTGTTTAAATAACATAACAATTTTATACGCCTTTTTTTCATAACTAATACAATTATTTTTATTAATTAATTACCAGTATTTTAAATTATCGCATTTTGTTTTTGAAATAAATATCGGTACATAAGTACGATCTACTTAAAGTAAGTAATTATAATTACCTTGGATCTGCCGATGCCGGTTTTACAACGAGTACCTACATAGCCAAGAGAGGAGGAATTAAGATTACAATGAAAAATAAAGAACTAAGAGCAGTGTAAGTAGGTACAAGATAAAATTAATGGTTATATTTATAAAAATTTATAATAATTCATTCGAGTTTCCATCGGGCCACAGTTACATAAAATTATATAACAATCGTTCGTAAAAATAAAACGATAAAAATAAAATAGACACAATATTGTAACAACTATCTGGTAAAATGATATACCGGCCACCTAATATATATGTATTATGCGTAGTTGATTTATAGATTTAATTTTTTTTTCTTTTTACGTAGAGAGTATAAAAAATAAACTATACGGAGTTTTTTTCGTTAGTGGGAAATTTATTAACTGTTTTTATTGAAAAAAGTCCAAACAATAACATTTTCCATAACGTTTCAAGTAGATCGCGAAATACAATAGCGGTAAATGCTGTATGATATAATAATATAAACGTCGGTATTCAACTAAAGTTTACAGTGGGTGGACATGGTGGACGGTGGTAAACGTTTACGGCGATTTCACACAAATTTCATCAAAAATTTTGTTTGTAATCGGTTGTCACCGGCAACCGCCGTAGTAATCCTTATCAACACTGATTTCTTATCATTTCAAACATTCATAAATTCAACAAATTTTAAACCAAAATTTCTTCCCCCTTTAAATTTACACGATTTACTACTAATCCACTCAAGTCAAACGATGTTCTATGCATTTTTATTCAAAGCGCATGTCTACTCCAGCCAACACGAACACAGCGCGTAGTCTAACTGCTCTACTATTTCTAAATTTTCGCGTTATTTTCACAACAAAATGGACACAGCAGACGGTCGTTAGGAAAACCATAAACGATCGGATTTTCCTAGCATGCAAAGGTAAGAAAGTATATTATTTTAAGTATGTCATGTTATTTTGCGCACAAAACCGTGTACGAATTCTGGAGATTCGGAGATCATACGAGTGATAATATCTCTAAAAACACAATATTCGAATTATAAAATGTAACATACGTAAATACGGCACGTATTAATGCGTATTATATAATTATTATTAAAATTTATATCTATTTACCTACGTAAGAACTATATTTAGCGAGAAAACAACATTTTTAAGGGCTCTATACAGGCAACTTATATGACATAAAAAAAAAAAAATGTCGATCGAACGGCTAAAATGTTTGAAACATTTTAAGCATTTCAAGACTCATACTATTGAGTCCTCATACGTGATCTATAATAATATGTTACCACAGTTGATGATTATTGTTATTATATTGAGGCGATTATATTTTTATGAATATTACCTACGTATAGTTTTTGCTCTGTAACAATATTACGTAATAATATTAAATCGTAGCTTGGAAATTTTACTATAATATTATCGTGTTTGGTGTTTAAAAATAAAAGAAGAAGAGCAAAAATAATTTTTAAAAATATACAGGTTAAGATCGGTTTGAAATTTTTCCAAATCTGTAGTTTTTAAAACGTGCTTGCGAACTGTCAAAAATGGCTCACGAGTAGAATTTTTACTTGAAAATATCAATGATACCATACTGTTTTCATAATGATTTGCACAGTTTTCGGGTTTGGACCATTACAAAGTACAATAATAAAAACTGTAAAATGCTTATTTGGTTGTCTAAGTTATCGCCTTGTATTTAATGCCGACACAGAAACTTCGAAAAAAAAAAAAAATTCAACGCGTACATTACAATATAATTAACATATTTAAAATCTGAAAGCTGGGTTCGAATTACAAATGTTTTTTTTTGAGGGCGTGATTAAGAGCTTTTTTATAATTTTATTGTAACTAGACTACGACGATAAGAAAAATCATTAAAACAAAAAAAAGTTCATAATTAAAATTTGGCTATAACAAAAAAAATCTAAAAAAATCTTCGTTATAGATACACAAAAATCGATTTTCAAATCTAATTTTCACCTCTAAAAATTAAAAATGTTGAAAAAAATGTATTCAACATTATTTTTTAGAAGCCATGCAACGGACTTTTTGAAGAAAAACATTTTTATATTTGTTTGATTTAAAAAGTGTTCAGATTTAACTTACAAAAAGTACTCATCAATTTAATGAATCTGTGAATCTATGATTTTAAATTTCAATAATATTTTAATTGTTTCCAATAAATCGGCCGTTTGTATAGAGCAGTCAATTTTTACTTATTTTTGTGGTAAACTAACATTGTAAAATCATCATTGTTCTCCGCGTGGATCGGTGTGAAAAGTTTGTACTTTTTTTTTCGTCAACTGTATTTCGTACCATGCTGTAGTAACTTCTCACATAAAACATAATCGTAAAGTTCGTATCAAACTGAAGCATTCGCGTTCAATAGAGTGGACTTATAATCAGTGGTATTGTTGAGTATCGAATGAATTAATCATCGTCGAACAGCGTATTACATTTAGTAACTGTACATAATATTTAAAATGTAAAATTCGCGATTTTCCAGAAAGCTTATGTCGTTGCCCCCCGAAATGCCGTGTAGTACCCGTAGTATTTACTGTGTTTGATAATGAAATAATGTCATTTCTCAGCGGGGCGTAAGGGTTTGATTGGTACGGTTGTTGTTGCACAATGAATATCATTAATTCGAGACGTCCAAGACCTTAACCAACGTTACTTAAATTTTGGCAATGTAACGCAAAAAAGATTGCCATAGTCCATAGAAATGGTTCGTTAGTGTTTACAAGAGAAATACTTCAAGGTTACTTTTCGACTATAACTATTTTGTTACTGAAACGTATATATGTACACACGTATTGGGTATACTTAGTACTTGTAAGTAAATGCGATAATTGACAAACGGTGCCGTTTTCGGGCTTTGATTCTGTTATATATTCAATAAGATTTCCGTGATTTATAAGCGAACTCGTTTTTCAACTTGCATATAGCGAAGAATAACTAAATTTTTACGTTTTGAGCGTAGGTATAATATAGTGTGTAGAACGCATAATAATTTTTTCTAAACAGTTGATACTTACGCACATTTATTTTTCTCGCTTTTTTAGATTTTCTAGTGGAATCGTCGCACCGACCCAAACATACGGTAATTACGATAGAGGCCATAAACGGTGTATAAGTACTTTGTTTTGATTTGAGTCATCATCGTCGCTTCCTGCAAAAGTTTTTCAACCCTTTGGTTCTCTATAGCTCTCCAATTAACAATATCTACGTTGTTTTTTTCCTACTCGCGGTTAAACGATTTCTCCGGTCGCTTAGTTTTTGTGGTTCTCTTTACACAATGTATAGTAGATTTTGTCGCGTTTTATTAGATAATTTTTCCCAAAAAAAACCGTACGAATTTATCGAAATTTTCACGCGTTGTTTAGAATGTACGGATGAAAATTTAGAGAAAAAAAACTATGATCGTTTTAGGGAACTGCGCAATAATACGTATAAAACTTTCACGTTTGTGGTAAAACCGCGTGCGTTTAAGACCGTCGAAACGCGACTCCGAAAACATATTTTTCCACACGAAATTCTGCCGATCGGTTAACATAGGTATATATTTTTTATCTCTTTCGCGGCGGCGGTCGTTTCAAAACGAGAACAGTGCGCAAAAGTTGCAGCCAAAAAGCAGAGCACTGTTCGACAGTGACCGCCGCCGTACACTGTGAAAACCTACCCGTATCTCTTCGTGTCGAGAAACAGAGAGAGTGTACCAAGTTTTTGGTCGGTGACCTCCTTGTTGGACAGTGCGTGTCCCAAAAACCATCGGAGCCTGGAGGAAGACGTACAATGTAGGTCTGGTGTCAAGGACTTTTCGCGGGGGCTGGTGGCGACGACGGCCATTTTCCCGTTTCGTCACGAATAAGTTTTTCATAGATAACAGAATAAAAAAAGAAATTGTTGCCAGGTGCAGAGCATAATAATAATAGTATTACACGTCGGCGATGTCCAAACCACCTGGCTTCTGTTTTTTTTTTTTTTCCCTCGAAAAGCGTCTCCGGCGCTCTCCAATAACTCACCCGTAAAACCTCCGGATCTATTCGTCCGTTACAATAATACAGGCCAGTACACACACATAAACGTTAGTCAGTGTCTCGACTTTGATAGAAAAAAAAAAATACACGTATTTATAATTTTTTTGTTGTTCTTATAGTATTATATTCGGGGTATTTACTCGCACTGAACTATAGTCACGAGTCTTGCTTTTGACGAAATACGTACTCGGAAGTAACTTTATTTCATCGCGCGAAACACAATTTTTTTCATTAGCTTACCCGACCGGCAAATAGTTTGTAGAACCGTCGATAACCGATGCGACAATCTTTTAATGTCCCATCATTTTTTTTTTTTTTGTAAAATGGTTTGCACGCACCTATTATATAGTTAATACGACGAACCTATATAATGTTTATAAAAAAATTTAGCCGGTCAACACGGTTTAAAAAAATCGAAAATTCAAGTTCTTACGCGTACATGGTTTAAATGTTGTACACATTTCTTGATACACAGCTGGCCGATTTTTCAAAATTAATTTTTTTTTTTTTTTAAGTTTAAAATTCGAACGCGTTGTGGAATATTGAATTTCATGATTATTTTTTTTTTATTAATCGAAAAAAAAAAAGCGCTCATCGACCAGTATAATACGCAGGTGTTCTGAATCGTAATAATTTTTCAAAATTTTTGTATCGTCTGAATATAGTAATAAAACAATATTATATATTACTGGTAAATGATCGGCCCGACGTGCAGGATTTCATTTTAAGCATTTTTTTTTTAAAGCTTTAAAAATTGTCTACGTAAAAAACAAATGGGGAAAAAAAAAATCGACCGATTTCTGGGTTCGCCGTAGTTTTCTAAGCTGGTTCATAAAACTAGCATGGATATTAGACTTTATAGAGACATTTAAAAAACTCGATTCGGTTAACAACGCACTAATTTCGTTTTTGTACATTCATATTACATTCGATCGTTATTGTTTCGTTATTTTCGCAACGATTCTTTTTACACCGTAAGAATACTACTCGGACGAAACATAGAAACGTGATAAAAATTTCAAACAATTTCGACCGTTTCTAAATGTTTCTTAAATTCGTTTGATCGCGCCGTATTGTCGGAAACAAAATATGGTTACGCTGTACGAATTAAAAACGAGCAAAGATTTAACGTGCGTAGGTAATTTACATTTTATACATGGCTTCCGGTCACCCTGAATTGTAATTTGTTGTTAGGATGTGTTAAACTAACTCGTTAAAATAATTTGTTATTTATCCACGACGCCTCTCGTATATAGTCAACAAAAATATCGCACCATGATGAATCACACTTATCAATTATTATATTTATTATTCAATTTAAAACGCGGTGCGAAGACACTCGAGTATAACTTAATGTAAATTTTAATTTCCGGCGTTGCGATATTATTTTGTTGCTCGCTGCGTACAAAAGTGGGTCAAAAGTACGTTTCTAGCGTTTGACTGTTGTCACGAACTATCGACACGC
>CM029360.1:35140111-35200943 GCA_017140985.1 Hormaphis cornu
ATTGTTTCTCCGTTCTGCGCACTCCGCGTGACGGCGTTTCTGATTTTTTTATCCCTGAAGTAGTCGTTATGGAGAAATTTGCATGAACACACGACAGCCACGGGTTCTTTGATCGATTTAAACACGGGATATTTCGAAGAAACGACGACAATATTGTGTATTAAGTATAATATAGGTACTTTAATGCACGTGATACGCAGCGCGTGCCCGACGCATTTACACGACTAATTGTGTAGGTCACGCATGCTCTCGGTAGTCACGTACTCGCGATGGTTTTAGATTCTGAGCGATAGCGAGGAACTTATCGATTTTGAAAAGATGTGTGTTTTTTTGAAATTTTGTATCTATGCATAGAGCCGCCTAGGATATCGCTCCGATCTTGACGGTTGAAACTGTTTTTGTGTGAAAGATCAACTTGCATCGTTGATGCATTATGCACGTGTTTTTCAAAATTTTCAATTTAAAAAAAAGTAATACCCGAGAAAGCGAAAAAAAAAACTTGGAAAAAAACGGGGTAAAAATAAACACCTAAAATGGCGACACATAGCAACCAAAAAAAATAGAATTTTCGACTGAATTTGCGTTTGAGACGACCCAGAGGGGTGGAATTTTCGAATAAACAGTAGCCTATGTCGTCACTCAGGAATAACGTAGCTTTCTATATTGGTGAATGAATTTTCAAAATCGGTTGGATCGTTTTTTTTCTGGTGGTATTCGATTACTGAACGTTTTTTCGAAGGCATCATCGCTTTCGGGTATTAAATTATACGTTAAAACCACAACTTACAAACCAGACACCGGCCCAAACCGTAGTCGTTACTCCGTCGCACGCAAACTTTACTGATTCCGAGTTTTTTACCCTCCGTGGCGTAATTAAATACAGTCAAACGGTTTCAACGCGGGTACTTGCTTGCACGCGTTTAAACAAAAGCCGAAATCACTCTACGTCGCATGAGTGGTTTGACGGAGTAACGACTACGTTTTGGGTGGTGTTGTTGGGCCACTGGTTTGGAAGTTGTGGTTTAAACGCGTATTATCTAAGGAAGAATATCCCGTCATTTGGAGTACCTGCAAGTTGATACTAGGTTTACGAGATGACCCTAAAAAAAAAAAATTAAGATAATTTTCATTTAATCAGTTAGGTACTGTACGGTTTAAAAATTTTGGATTTTAAGTTCTTTCTCACCAGTTTAAGTTTTGCATAGTCTGTTACTTTTAAATGTACATTCTACACCTATTCCTCGATATACTGTCGTTGGCCTGTTTTTAAAAATAAATTTAAAATAGTTGTTGAAGATTGAATTTCTTGAGTACTTTTTTTTAATAATCAAAATTCCAAAAAAATACTCAACGACATTATACGGTTAAATTATTATTTTGTATCTTAATATATAGATAGCATTATTGAAAAAGTCATCGTGATTACATAGTGATGATAATAAAAAATAAAAAACACACATCATGTGAAAACCAATACATTCTTCGTTACACTCAGAATACTAATTTATATCGTGTGGCATTTGGTTTTTTATTCTTAGTTATACAAGCATTTAACCAGGTTTAGGAAAACAATTTTGAGTTTTTCTTCGGCGCAAAACGCTGATTTATTGTAATAAAATACATACAGCTTGACCGTGTACACATGATATAGAAGAGGTATGCTATATTATGCACGATTGTCTCAATTATAATCACTATAATTAGCATTTATTTTCCGTAAATGAGCACACCCATTATACGGTATAGGTACCATGTAAATAAACTGTTTGTTCACGAAACACTGCGCTTGACACAGGCTAATTATACAAATTAAATTTGTAGAAGGCTGCATTTATTCCATTAATTCAATTTTCGTGTGAACGCCATCAGCGTTTATTTTTTTTAAAGTGCGTAAATTTTTAGTATTTTATGAACGCGTGCAGGCAGTGTATTGCAGATTTTACTCGTTTTTTTTACCGAGAATTTTTTTTGGATAGAATGAGAGTGGTCTGATTTTTAAAAAAATTCCAAAAAAAAAAAAAATATTAAATGGTCCTAGATGGCACTTTGTTCAAAGCGTTTTTCTAATATTTTGATGTACGTAAGACACAAGAACTGCCCAAAATTTGTATTTTTATGATCATTTTTTCGGGTAGCTGCAATCGAATTTTCACATAGTATATGATAATGCAAAAAAAAGTTAGCTACTCGGCTCGAAATTTGAAATTATTTTAATTTTTGATTGTTATTTATGAGTTATAATATAGTCCAAAAACGATAAAAACTTAAAAAATGCTCCCGATTTACTTGAAACTTTCACCACGTCATTATAGGATGAGTAAATAACGAACATTCAGACGTATTGTAGGAATTAATTCCATACGGTTTTTTGAAATGGATTAAAAGTCATTTTAAAAACTTAATCGAGCCATATATATGTATAACTTTAAAATTTAGAACTCGTTGAGTATTCGACTCGCCGAGCTCGCTAAGAATCGTAATTTTCGTAATTTACTTTGATTTTTATCGATTTTTAGTCACTATCATATTCCAACTAGCTTATCAGCAGCTACCCATCGCATCCGAGTGGGTGGAGGTATACTTTTTGATAACACATTGTGTTAGAAAACTTAAAATTTTACGTTATGGAATTCACATTTATTCTTAAACTAAAGTAAAATATATTTCTTATAAGTTCTTCTATATAATATTATACTATCTATAATTATACGACTTTTTATATATTTTGCATTTTGTAATAACTATTTAAATTTCCCCAGTAATCACCATTTTTCATTTATATGAGAACGAGGTGAATGTTGAACTCGATGTAAAAAATTAATAACAACAATTTAGTAATATTTTTTATAAAACCGTAGATCAAAACTTTTTTTTTTCATACATTATGTATTTAGTTTAGTTAATTAACTTTGTTTCTGGTCTGTTTTCCCATGTCTTCTATGTGGATTTGTCCACCAAAAACAATAGTAAACTATTTCAATGTTGTAAAAGAATTCTAACAAATATGAATACGATAGTCGTAGTGCTAATTACTAAACCGTCGGCAAAAAACGTACGACAATTGCGAATTGTGTTTCTTCTTAGCTATGAATGCGATAGTTTGTGATATTTGTAATTATTGCAGTTTACAAGTGTGTCACTCGTGCGCAGATTAATAGTTATGAATTGGATTCGAAAAGTAGTATTTTAAATTTAAACTTGAATATAATGTATACAGTATGGAAAAAAAAATTTAAATATTAATCGTATTACAGCGTTTAATATCACATAAAATAAACGTGTTTTTACTTTAACGAGCTCCGCCACAGCAGTGCGGTATTGACCGTTGAGTGTATTATATTCGGATATGTATACCCTATACCCGAGTGGAATTTATGAAAACGGTTAATTAAAATCGTTTCGGATGTTCTCCGAGCTGTTAACGTTTATGCTACTGATGAATAACGAGTGTTCTAAAAATTTAACGAGAAAAGAAAAAGTAGGTATACCTAGACGTGTTTTTCGACGTGTTCGTCTCCAGAAATCGTTTGAAACGACCGGTTAAACGAACTGCATCCGTCTGGAATCGCCGTTTCGTCGGAACTACGCGTCGTCCGAGGGGTCGGGACGGGGAGTGGGCTCACGTTTTCCCTATAGGACTCGTACGCGTGTGCACAGTGTGTACCTACTACCCTTCTCGTATTAGAACCTGTGCAGCTGGAAATCACCGCATCCACTCGATTTGGCCCGTGCCACTTTGCACCCGTATATATGTATAGGACAGTCGTGGTTTATTATAACGATAATATATATAAAACTTAAAACAGTTTTAACGAGTTCAGCGAGTTTTCGTGTGTTGGAACAACGGTTCGTATATTGAACAACGGGCTGCAAATGTGCGTCCCGAAAAAAAAAAGGTATACTTTGCTGGTAGTATAAATTCTACATCGGTAACTTGCGTGCCAAAAGCCAAATCTGAAAACGGTCACGGTTAAGTCGCGTCCTTTCAGATTCCGATCGAAACGCGCTTTATGATAGGCTACACAACAAAAAAAAACCCCACCAAACAGTTGATTTTGTAAACCGAGGAGTAGAAAAATTCAAAGCACAAAAAATATTTCGGTTGAAACATACCGAAAAAAACATATCACACAAATTCCAGCCAATTAAACAATTAATTACACCCGTTTTGGCCAGTAGAAACCTTTGATTTTTCCATCAAAAGTAAACATATTTACTATTTTTTTTTTTTGACGAAATTATAACTAATGATTATGCTCAACTAGAAGATTGACAAAGATAAAAGTCCTGGGACGCAGGTAGTACCTATGCGCGCCGGAACAACGTACATATTCTTTAAAAATTATGCAAAAGTTTTCAAATAATATGCGACTGATGTACCGTTATCAGTTATAATCGCAAAGTGTGCACGAGTTTGTTTTTCGAATTATTAACATAAATTATACGCGTTTGACAAACAACACAGAGAGGTTAAATTCCCCGTTGGCACGCCACTGACGATTTTGATGATACGGAAATCTGTATAAAATTTTAGATATTTGTTTATTTTGAATTTCAAAATTTTAAAATTAGGATTAACAATTACCGTAATAGCTGTACAACGACCACTGCGGAACGGATTGTGTACTATGTTTGAGTACTTATCTGAATTAAGCTTATAAACTTGTTGTTCAAGTGTAATATCGTTGAGTAATTATTATACGTCATAATATCGTTATAGAAAACAATATTATTTAGTTAATTTTTGATCAAAGCACGACGTTACGCGCAATTTTCATTCGAAAATTCGATATTTTACGATTTTCTTGTTCTGTACGTACGTATAATTCATTCTTGTTGTTTGACACGTACAATATGTCGTTATAATCTTTATTGTGTACTGAAATAATTTTTTAGAGGGTACGTATAGTGTTTCGGAACGTTTAACTTTCATAACGAGCTATCGAGAAAAACTGATTCTTGTTATTTTCGAAAATCGCCGAAAGGTTTTTGTTTTTTCGTTGTCTGACGTTGAAAAATTGGTCGTATCGTTTATCTCGTCCTTCATTCAAACGGCCTGCTCTATTCCCGTCGTCCTGTCGAGCTGAGATTTCGCTCACTGTTCAGCAGAATCGTTTGTTCGGTTTAAACAACTTCGAGACCCACCCAAATACTCCGCCGTCGAACCATCCACGGGACTTGGAGTGATTTTCGCTGTTGTTTACTATACGATGTGCAATATAATCGATTGCCGATCATCGCGAAAAACGATGTTACTACCTGTATAAACTACGACGACGAGTATTTTTCTATTGTTTTCGAAAATTTTCGAAATAACGTGATACTATAGTAGTATTTAGAACAACCGAATATATTCGTTTTTCAGCTTTCCTTTTTTCGCACGGCCGTCTTCGTACATCGTAACGGTTACCTTTTTCTCGCGACGCCTCCTCTCAAGTCTACTATTATATCACTGTAGATATTATCGTACTTAGTGGTATAGTATTTTATAGTACCTTAAAACTGTCTATACGACGCGCGGACAGGCGATGAAAACTATTACGATTGAGATAATGGTCATTTATCGCGTGATGAATGTTTGTTCGACGGATATATAAAAACCGTCACGGCGTGTTTTTTTTTCGCGTATTGTTGTTGTTGTTGTTGTGCCGCGCGGCTGCCGCCCAATTAGACACCGCGTTCGCGCCGCACATGCCGCTGGTAGGTACAACACGTATTTGCGGCGTTTTATTCTGTTACTATACACCGGCATACGCACGAAACGATTTCGCGATTTTCGGCAGTTTTCGGTCGTGTTTGTATAACGAAAATGAGGCGAGGCGAGAAAAAAAATAAAAACACCGCCCCAGACCGCGGAAAGGGCTCGTGCTGGGGATCGACCCCGCGCACACTCGCAACATTTGGCAAACTCGCGTCCGTCACAGTAGCCGCAGAAGCAGCGGTAGCAGCAGCAGCAGCAGACGGCTCGCGCCCGCCCCCGCGGCAGCAGCAGCAGCAACCCCTCGCCGCCTCAGAACCCCCCGCGACTAAGTACCCTACCCCCGCGCCGCAGCGCAGCGGGCGAAAGAAACGTCGCGGCGCGGAATTAAATTAAAACTTGTTAAAATAGGGTGTTCGCAACAATCTGACGGGCAGATGGTGGTGGTGCTAAACAGGCCGCCGTGAGCCACGTGTTGCTGCTGCGCCCGAAACTATAACACGTAACACATAACGCAACGGATTCTGAGCGTAGCGAAGAACGAATTTCGTACACGTATGCACGCGTAGGTGTACATACCGCGAACAACCCCCTTCGCCCTCTACCCTAACCCCCCGGGCGATTATAACGCACTGCGATTTTCACGACCGCAACCGATAACTTTGCGCGGGACAAAAGCGATTTTTTTTTTTTTTAAAAGATTTTGGTAGAAAACGAGACATGGGGCTGCAGCGGTTTTTGTGGCACGCGTTATTATTTATAAAACGCGATAAATTTCATTCGAAATTGTTCGATAACACGTGCAGTGTTTGTAAATAAAAAGTCACGATTTCAAGTTTGAACGTAACTGTAACGAAATTATATTCCGTTTTTCCACTACCAGTTTCGAAGGGCAGCATTAAAGCTTGGACGGGAACAATGTTGTTTTAAACTAATCAAACGGTTAATATGCATCATGTTTAATTGTACAACAATCGATTAAAACATGCTTTTTATACATAATTATTATGTTTTTGCATTTCAAAATACAATCGAGACACTCAAAATCTTAGAAATTTAATTAAGTGCAAAACGTTACTTTTGTCTCCCTAAATATATATATATGTATACAGGTCACCGTTTTTTGGGCGGTTCCAGTGATTTTCAGAAAGGACGTGTCGCATTTGACGTTTTTACGTTGATACCAACATCAATTATGAGCGATAAATCGTATCGCTATATTATAATATTCCGAGGGAGCTCAGCCAAAGTCGAACGCGGGTACTTATCAAACTTAAAAGTTCCTAATTTTTTTTTCCACGCACTTTCATCACGTTTCATCGCTCATTCTACACTACGCATCTACACTACGTAAAAACTTCAACAATTTTCGAAAGAGTCAGGCGAAAAATAAAAAAAGAGGTTGAAAACGACGAATGAGACAATACGCTCCTTTTACACGCATACCTATATGCGTTATATTAATTTCGAGTTTTTAAGATTCAATGAAACATAAAACAATTACACAACTGCGCTGACTTTCGTCCGATTATACTCTTACTCGAAATCGGTGAAGATATCGATGTTCGTAACGGCATTGCTTATGAAAAAATCTGCAGGCCGTAGTCGAAACGCGTCGTTACACGAAATGTATAAATCAATGATTGTTTACGCTGCAGGTAAAACGATTTTTAGACACCGGTGTCAAATTTATTTTGAACACGCGCGGACGGGAATAAAAATTTCAGATAAATCGTTCGAGCGACGAATGTATCCGTTGCGATTTATTCACGCTTGTTTATTTTTACCGGCGCAAATTTTGATACGTTTTTTTACTATACGAATCTTGTCGAATAGAAACGTGTCGCGGGGGTTGCCGTATTTTACAATAGTTTTCGGGCGGATCAGAACTGTTTTGGTTTTTATGGATAAATTTTTATAAAAAAAAAAAACCTCAAGAAATCGTAATATACTTGATCGGTTAATTTCCGCCAGGGTCTCTTGGAAAGGAAGAAATAAAAAAACATGTATACGCACCGCAGTACATCCGCACATTGTGATGACGTACTCATCAGTTCGTACACGCACAATGTACGTATAATATCAAGATTTGGGACGTGATTTTGTACCCGTAAATGTGTGATAATTGTGTAATTAATACGGCGACTCGTGTCCGCATAATGGATACCGGAAACGTTTTGTCGTCGGCACATCATCGGTATCGTATACATAAATATTCATGTAAACGATGAAGTCGGCACGCACCTATTATAACGTAGCATGTTATAACGTATTGTTGTCCGTCGAAATCTGCAGTTTCGAGGGAATTATTGTACAGACTGCGCAAAATTTTAAACCGAACTCGCCGGGCGAGAATGTCGCACAAAATAGCGGTGTTCTCAAAATAAAAACCGATATACACGCCCTCGCCGACACTGTAAAAAAGCGTAAGCGCGCGGTGTATAAGAAATAACAACGGTCGTACAAAAAGTTTTTCCTACAGATTGATTAAACAACAAATTTTCAACAGGTGTAAACATTAGTCGTACGGAATAGATATATTGTAAATACTAACGCGGACTGCGTTTTCTTCAACCCTAGTTTGTGTCATAATATGTAGAGAGGACGTACAAATGTGTCGTAACGAATTTCCGTCAAAAAATTTTTTTTTTACCCACAAACAGCAACTAAATCCACCCGATTCATTTCCTTGGAACGAACAACAATCATCTCGTTTTCCGTAAATTTCCATGTCCGTGCATGCGTATTCATAAAATGTTTATAAATATCGTGCCGCAAAAATTCGAAATCTGCTAGAAAACGATCAAATTCGAGGGGGAGAACGTCCGATAGAGTTACTACTATACTATCGGATTCCGCGTTGCATACTGATTTCTACAGCAGGAGGCTATATATCTTATGGTTCCTTCAACAAACGATATTATAGTCGAATCGACCAATTTTTGTTTTGACAAATATGATTACAAACTACCTGACGTTGTTTTTTTTGGAATTTCGATTATTAAAATACACGAAATTCAAACTTTCAACAACGAGGTGAATTATTTTAAAACCTAACAACTTTAAAAAAAAAAAAAACAGATTTTTAAAAATTTGCCATCGACATACCGAACAATAGAGATGTAAAAGACCGAAACGTTCAAAAGACTTTTGACTAGAAAACTTAAAATACAGTATGGAGAAGAACCTATAATGCGAAATTTCGATTTGTCGTTGTACCGACGAATAACGAAAAAAAAACAATGAATATTTTTTAGAGTCGTCGTAAACCAAGTAGTATTCTCAACCAATCTTTCGTCCAAATTACCATGCACATGTCAAACGGTAATAAACAGCCGGTTATCTTAAACAATATTTTTGTGCGAAAAACACTGTTCACGACACTTTCGTCATAACTTCCACGCGAATGAATTGTTTTTATATCTGAAAACAGATTTGAGATCGCCGTTAAATTTACGAGGGAACGACTCTCTTTTTGGATATTTAAGATTTTAATCTTGGTCAATTACATTCAGGATCATCAAAATCTTTTTTTTTTTTTTAAAAGTTTTTTCTATTTGATTTTGCTCATGTTTAATTGAAAAAAAAAACCGAAAAAGGTCACATTTCCTAGAGATGTGGTGATTCGAAACATGTTTTCGGTATGGAAATCGGACCATTTCCGTCTAACCGTAAATATTCAGCGGGTAAGCAAAAAAATTATGGCACGTTCCCGCCGTGTTCAAAAGCGCGCGTCGTCGTCCCACCAGCTGCACCGCGCGGTACACCCCCAACGTATCGTGCGAGCGTAATATTTTCGTTGCGAATTCGCCAACAAAATTCATCGTCCAAAATACTATTTTGCTGATCTGATCTGCACATTAATTTGCGTATGTGAACCGCGTCGCACAATGAGCAGCAGCAGCAGTTGTTGTTGTGTGTTACGCATCATTTCGTACGTTAACTACGTGGCAAAAATTAGGCGTCCGCGCGCGTTAGTCACGCGGTGTCGAAAATTGTTTTTCAATGTTTTACACGATTTGTCACATTTGTCGAGCATGACACGACCCGATTTTTATTAGGGGATATTTGACTCGTCTCGCGCGCAATAGCTGGTGTCCCGCTGTGCGACGCGTACAATATATTTTATATTATACAATAATATAATATATTATATTATACAGTTATATATATATTCACGCGTTTCACCGTATAGGTGCCGATATTATATTTTCTCGTCTGCATTTGTTCGCATTTTGTGCAGGAGTGGAAAATCCGTGGCCGGGCGGGCCGTAACGAATTTTAGATTCTGAACGTTGGCGGCTAGCGGTTTTGCAACGATGTTTTTAATTTTTTCTGCGAACACTTTGTCCAGTCGATTTTGACCGTAAAATTTTTTAACTTGTTATTTTACGGCAACTATTATTATTCCGCAAAGCCTCTTCTAACGTTTTTACGCTCAAGTCTCGAAACTTCAATACAGGATGATCATGTGCGGTTAAAAAATTTAGAAAATTGGTTCACACGATTTCGGTTCACACGTCGTTGTTTTGTCGTCAAACTCGTCGATCCGGGCGGCCGCGTGTGGCGGTGGGGCGAATAATTACGGGGAACGTGTTTTCTACGCGTCGATTTAGACTTTTTTGATCTAAAATAAAGATGGGGGACCAAGCAGAAACTTTTGCACAACGATAAAATATTATAAACGAGCGAGGAAGCTAGTGTGGTTTTACAACGACGTTTATTTTTTTAATCTCAATTTTTTGTACTTTTAACAACATTTCTACCGGAAAGAGTACACCGATTTCTGCATGCTGTACTTTTTCTTTTGAAAATTGGATCAAGATGGTACTTTAGAAAGGGTTTTTTTTCGATTTTCTCAATAGGTTTTTAACGCGACGGGGAAAACCATCGAAAAACTGCGAATAACCGCCGCATTTTGTCAATAACGCGTACAGTAATTTCGAAAATAATCATCGAGGAGTCATGAGATTTTGGACAGTAACGTATCTGTGTTGCACGACTTCAAAAAGATTTTCGAAAAGTTCCGTTCATTTTTAGGCTATTTATAGCCTTTTATAGATTTTCAGACAGTAAATTATCGTTGTTCTCAGATATTAAATGATACTTTTAAACCACAACTTCTAAACTAGTGACCCGCCCAAAGCGTAGTCGCTATTCCGTCAAACTATCCACGCGACCTAGAGTGATCCCGGCTTTTTAAAATTCTTTTGTCACAACTTTAAGGATATAAGGAATGTTCCGATTTTTACGTTCAACACCTCTAACGAAAGGTCTTTGGACTCCGACTACTTTGAGGGATCTGAAACTTGAAAGTTTGAAATCAAAAAATTTACAATAAAAAAACTCTGTCAAAAATTGACCAAAAACGATAAAAATTACGACAAACGTGTTTTTTGACGTGTAATCGATTTAATTTCTCGGCCGTAACTTCCAAAATAACAGTCGAAACCACCCGAAACATATACACGATATTGAAATAGATAAAAACCAAGTTTTTTCTCCAAGTTTCAAGTGGTTTTGAAAATTTTTGAGCTGAGTATCTTTAAAATTGTTGAAAAATTCTATTTTCTTCGCCCTTAAACATATCATGATGCAGTGGTCGCCGGACCACTAAATGTAAAACTCTACGGACCACTCATATCGTAGAAGCACAACCCTCGTATAAAACCGATTTTCCCCAGAAGTTTCGGAGTAGACAACTGCTTTAGGTTTTACCGCCGACATACCAGATAAGAAAAAAAAAACGTATAAAATATGTAAAACGATGTTATAAACAATCGTTTTTATGTTTAGAAAACTATAGAACGAAAGTATCTATCTCACTTTGCTTTTAATCGCTCGTTATAAAAACAAAAATTTAAAAAACACAGATTCCAAAAATCACACGCATAAAACGGCGCACGATACTGCGCGTTTGTTCGAGTCCTTGATTTACGTCCGGAAAAAACGAAAATGGTGAACGATAATAATACTTTCTCCAACATTTTCTCGCGGACCACCTGCACTTGCCCGTTACGTCTTATGCGGCGGCGCACGTCGGCTTTTCGCGTCTACTCAAAAAATTGTACTGAATACGAATTCTATATAACAATAATATTTTACCAGGTTCTCGCCGTAAAAATTCCGTCGTCGTCGTTATTTGTTGACATCGTGCCTATAGCGTAATGTTATGTACGCGCGTGTAAAACGGGCGACCGAAGGGTTGAACCGTACCGTTAAAGGTACGTGCCACAATAACGGCGGCGGCGGCGGCGGCGGCGGACAGATGTGAGACAAGAGAGCAGCGATGCCGTCGAGACAACGCACCAAATGGCACACGCGCGCGCGCCACCGCCGCCGCAACCTGATACCGCTTAGCACCGGGTGCTGCTTTTGCTTTCGACGTATTTTTTTTATCCGAAACACCCGTTCTTCGAGCGCGTTCGCGTGCGGCCACGTTTTCAAAGGTCTATAAGCAGCGCGCCTATAACACAATGTTGTATGTACACAACAACAGCTATATACCTGCAGTGCCCGCCGTTTATTGTAGTAATATTATAATAATATACCTGGCTATAATGTACGTTCGTATTTACCATTATTTCGTCCACCAGACGCGCGACGCGATAGACAGAGAGATTGTGTTACCTACCGGTCGAAAACTATAAACGATATTACGTAGCGCAGTAACGATATTGTTATTTAAAATACGGGTTATTTATATACGCGCGTTACCGCCTCCCCGGGGGGGCACCGTCGACGGCACAAGCCACATCCTTTTCGAATTTTCTCTCCATTTTTCTGCTTTTCCCCCGAGAGAACGTATCATAACGCATAGACCGGTTGTGTGTGTATGTAGCTGTTGTCGAAGTTTTTCGCCGAAAGAAAAACGCGCTCGTGTGCCGGACGAACAGGGGGCGGCGATTGCCCAGGAACATGACGAAAAAACGAATTTCTCACACGCGAAAAAGGATATAATAAAACCCGCGCGATCGCCGGGGGGCGGACTGAGAATCTTTCGGGCGCGAGTTTGTTCAGGGGCCCTCGATAAATTTACCAAAAAAATGACGTGAGGGGCCTGTGAATCGCGGGTTAGAAAAATAAATAGGGGTTAAGAGCCCCCGGGGTGCAGTTTTGTTCTGCCGGGCCCGATCTACCAATAGATTAATAACAGTTCAAAAGGATGGTATTTTCGTAAAATGATGTTTTTTTTTGCGAACAACTTTAAGGGCAATGCTCCGATATTTTTTAAAGTCGTTTAACAAAAGGTCTACGAACCGACGGTACTTTGAGGGGTCTCGAAAACTGAAAAAGCGCTACAAGCGACAGTCTGTGCGAAAATTAAGAAAAAAAAAACGTTAGAAATTACGGTTAACCGCGGATTATTCGACGTAATCGATTTAGTTTTTTTGGGCCGTAAATTCCAAAAAATTGTGATCGGAACAAACTTTTACGAGGCACAATCGTGATTTTGAAAAATTTTTCGATCTAATATCGTCGAAAACTTCCATTATTTTTCCATTAGTTCGCTACTGAAAAAAGTCGTATTTTAGTCGTTTAAAGTCGGTCGTGCCTTGGACTTGTTAACACCTTGAAAACTCAAACGAGTTCAAGGTTTGAAAACCAAACAAAACGTAATTTCCTGTCTGAACGAAGAGAAAAATTCCAAAAAAATCCGCCCGACAGGAAGCGTACAAGAAAATTTGTTAGAAAGCACGATGAGGTTACGCGCTGTTGCGCGCGATCGATACCCCGAAATCGTGCGGTAACTCCTCGGTCCGAAACTTTCGTTCAAACTATTTACGCGCGGACACACCAGACTCTCTCTGATCCTTACCAGGTATAACGATAGGACCGCGCTCGTTATTTTCCGACGGTTTTGTCACTGCTGTGCGCACAGCACTTTCAAACCAGCCACCCAAAACCGCCGTGATCGGTACTCCACGACCCGGAGCGATCACGGCCGTTTTTTTTTCCGCTCTCTCGTGTCTCTTTCGACCGCTGATATTGTGTTTATGCTGAAAATCGCGGCGGCGGCGGCGCTAACGGTACTTTCAGCGTGCACGCGCCCGGTTTAGGACAAATAGGGGGCGAATTTCATACACACACACATAAGGTGTCTGCCGCGGGGTGGTACACGATCGTATACGTATATATGCGGTATGTACATACGGCCGCCGTATAGAGGTAATACAGTAACAGGATGCTGGGCCACGTGTGCAGCCTCCTCCTCATCGCGCATATTATATTCTTTAAATATAGAAAAAAACGTGCGCACACACGCCGGCCCCGGGGGCAGATGCGAGCTCACGCTCTCTCACTCTCGCTCACGTCGTCGTCGCCGTCGCGCGGCAGATGTGGAGCACTACTACACGGCGGCGGCGGCACAGGTCCACGACGACGCGTGCAGATTCTCGTGCGGCTCGCGCTTCTCGCCCCCGACGACGACGACAACCCTCTTATACTACGCGCGTGTAATAATGCAGCTTACCTATGCGCACGTTTCACCTCTTCCTGTGCATCGAACTGCACCGCCGACGGCCATATGGCACACGCCGAACACCTTAACCCGTGTTTTACGTATAATGCCACGTTATTATAAATAATAATGATAGTGTGCTACGTAATACGGCTTGCGCTTCGTTATATCGCACCGTCGAAGAGACGTAGGGGTAATGAACAAACTCACGGCGACGTGTTCGGTGGCGTGCCGCTCGAGAAACGAAAAACGGCGTTGTCACTAGCGGCGTAATAACATACGGGGGTCAGTGTTTCGCGCGTGGAAGCAATACTACGACGACGACGATCGTCGAAAAGCTAGATTCCCGCTGAAAATTCAATAACGCGCAGAGACATTTGTTTGTGACCGATATTTCGGAGCGAATTTCTGCCGGCTCCAGGCGCGGGTTGAACCGATTTTGCGTTTCGACCGACGAAAGAGCGCTCGCTAAAGCCGGGTTTACACGCAACAATAAATGCTAGCAATTTATCGTAACGATCGAATTGTTTCGATTTATCGTTATGTATAAATATGACATTGTAGCGATTTATTGGAATTGGAATTGGACCGAATGATTGAAGCCGAGCGGCATCAATTTCTGCAAATCGTAACGATTTACCACGATGGTCGACAAAGAATATACAAAGAATATTGGACAAGAAATCGTAGCGTGTAAACAGTATTCACTATTTCGATAAATCGGTACAATAAAAACGACGATAAATTGTCAATTACATTGTAACGATTTATTGTTACGTGTAAGCCCGGCTTAAAAAAGAAAAACGTTGCGATACGCATTTTCTTCGGTGCGCTCATCGTTTGAAGAGGAATCGTTTTTTTTTTTGCTTAAATGGTGTTTGGTATAACACCGATAGTTAATGCTGTATATACGGCGCCAACTGATATTTTGTACGTTTTTATTCGTTTTCGGTCGGTTATACAACAGTTTGAAAATCAAAAAAATGCGTTTCTTCGACACTAGTTCTGTAACGTATACATTGCTTCAGTTTTTAAAATGAATTTTTTTTTAATTTATCAGGGTTCGACCTCGTTGCGGAAAATTAAAATTTCATGAATATTTTTTCTAATTACCGTAAATATACATCTCGAATCACTTTTTAAAACACTATAGTCGATCGTAGTACTGTTTTAGTTGTTGTGTGGAACTTTGTGGATTTCCAGCTACCGCGCGCTGTAATACAGAATGAGAACGCGCTCCGGGTGGAATTCGACGTGGTAACTCTTCGGGTATGTGCCGTATTAGTATATTACCGAAAACAAAACGTTTACAACGTACTTTTAACGTACAGAATCGCAACACCGTTCTACCACCGTTGTATACGTTACTTACCGCGCGGGGGTGTATTTGTACAGAAAACTGCAGCGAGTATGAGGTATTGTGTACTACACGTCAGACGAAACGCGCAGAACAAACCGTATATTCCGTACGTCTTATAATATTATAGTTCGTTATTGCGCGAGACAGACAGTGGTGGAAAAAAAAAAATGTACAAAACGTCTTTTCTCGTTTGGAAAACGCCGTACAGAATTATTACGGTTCGTGACGCTCGCGATAAATTACGTCGCGCGAAAAAAAAAACCGACTTTCTAACGGGGGGAGACGAGTATTGGGGGGTAGAGAAAAAAATCAAGTTTCTTTTCCCGCGGGACGCGCACGCGTTTATGAATCGAACGACATTTATTTCTGGAAACGCGCTCCGTCGCGGCGGAAAAAACGGGGTTAAACGCCTCGTTATTTATATAATACACCCTCGAACATAAACGTGTTATATACGCACAGAATATCGTAATATACCTCCCCCGCTCTGCGCACGAGATGGAGGAAACCGGTTCAATGGAACGCACTATCACAACACAACAATACTATTTTTTTCGAGTTTATTATACGTCGTGTATATTTTATACGGTACACACGTCTTACAAAAAACAGAACAGCGTTACACGCAGGTACGCAGAAGCGGAAATCACAGAGATCGCTCTATTAGGTAGTTCGACGGACATGGCGAATGCGCTTCGGGCGGGTGGGTGTCTAGAAGGTTTAGAAGCTGTGGTTCAAACGCGTTATTTTTATCCGAAAGCAATGTTCGAAAATACGACCCCGAACGAGCTCAGTATAGTTCCGTAGTTCCGTAATACACCGTAGTATGTCACGTCGTTATGGTAAAAACCGAAAAATCTAACGATAAAAATCGTCCGGGTGTTCCGAAAAACGTGTCGACGCGCGTAAAGAATCTTAATTTAAATGACGCGTGGGGCCATTTCGAACCGTTATACTTCGAAGAGTCGATACGATTAGTTACGATAGTGACAATCGCACGAAAATATGTGAAAAATAGCCCTAAAATTGAACGAGACTTTTTGACAATTTTTCTCGTAGTTTTACTACAGTACAAAGATACGTTTTTGTTAAAAATTTCAAGACAACGGAATGATTATTTTCGAAGATTTCAACAAAATCTTGTGTGTCGTTAAAAGTCTTAAAACCAATACCGGTAGATCAAAAACCTGTGCGATTTTCCACACTTTTGGTACATAGTTAGAGTGAAGTTTGATACACGCTGTGTTTAGATTTCAAGTCGAAAAACCCAAAATTAACCCATTCACGAATGAAAAACCTCAACATCTAAAAATGGCCTAAGATTAAATGAAAATTTTTGAAATTTTTTTTTTTTAAGATACATTACTGTCTAAAATTTCAAGACTCCTCGATAATTATTTTCGAAATTATGGAGAGATAACGGTACGCGCTGTTGACAAAATGCCGTTTTAAGCGGTTTTTTTTTTTTCGGTGGTTTTCCCCGTCGCGTTAAAAAACTATTGAGAAAATCGAAAAATCACCTCTATTGAGTACCATCTTGATCCGATTTTCTCAAACAGAAGTTACTGTGTGCACAAATCTCGCTCTTTTCGGTAGAAATGTTGTCAACAGTAGAAAACATAAAAATAACATCATAACCACTCCGCTCTGAATCTAAAAAACCGGAGCCACCTCTAGAAATCGCGTGAGTTGTTTGACGGAGTAGCGATCACGTACGAGTGGATTTAGAAGTCGTGGTTCAAACGTGAAGTACCCGTTTAATATCCGAATGATAAATCGTCGCTTTAGAAAAAAAAAACCGAGCGAATTCAGTTGTCTGGTATAGGTCCTGGTAAAAACCGTACTGATACATTTAAACAAAAAATATCAGTTTTATTAAACTATACCCATGTATACTACCCGAAACACGACGGTTTTACGTACACCGAACAACTTCTCACCGACCTCGAAGTATGTACACCCTTTCTTTCTTTCATTTCTTTTTTTTTTTATGCAGTACTAAACGTTTACTACACGTTACGTTGTACTTTATAGTTCATTATTTAACACACTAACAAGTGACCTACTAAGATGTGTCTAGATTTCTTCCAAACATCCGAAATAAATAAATAAATCACATTAGATAAATGTTGAATTTTGAACTGTCCACCGCGGTCATCGTCAGCGGCGCAACAAACGGCGGCCGGAACTTTTGACAAATGTTTGAAAATTTAAAAAAAATCCGTTATCATTCAACCGTCCTTATCGATCGGCCGGCTTTTACACGCTTGTAGTTTGTTTCGAATCGACGCTTCTACACAGTGTGTCAATAGTTTTTTTTTTCAAACAAACTGAGCATATAATTAAAGAAAAAAAAAAAATCGATTTACATGCGTCGAAATCGTACGCGACCGCGGGAGAATAGGCGAAATGAATTATTTATTATGGGACACACTTTGACGCACCGTATTACGCGCGACGGAGCTTTCCCGCGGCATAAAACGTTACGTGTAACAACTAGTGTAACGTACTATTGTACGCAGTACCGTTTATTATTGTCATGTTTACGCACAGGGGGATGACGGGGGATCGCGTGCCAAACACACTGCGTACGTTCCGTGTAACATCGTCGTCGCGTATACATCATCGATATAAAAAGGCGTATTTCTTCCGAAGACACTGCACGCACGCACAATTATTACTGTTTCGTATATAAAAAATAAAAATAAATCACAATATAGGTTCGTTATTGTATAACACATATACGTACGGTCGTTCCCCGTCTCCGAACGGCGGTTTTTTTTTAATGTTTCCCAGTCATGACCGCGACGATAAAACCGTACGTTACGCTTTATTCGTATATCGTAATACGCAGCAAGACGCCGGGGATGGGTGGTGGTACACGCCGTACGAGAAATCGCGTTTTATTCGTTTTACTAAATGCCGCGCGTACGATGATAAAACGCGCGTACGAAATACCACGGGTGTGTCCGAACGTGTCCTGGTGTCTTTTTTAGGACTTTCGAGAGTTTGAAACTATTAAAAGCAATCTCCAAAAGTGTGGGGTGGAAAACGGAAAGTTAAAATTAAGTACACACTACTGGTCGCGGGTAACCTGTGTGGCGTGATGATGATATCATGACGAATCAAAACGATACGGGTGCGCGTGAGTTTGTGAGTTTGTCGCGGTGAAACGAGAGCGTTGTTTTTCGTTGTTTCGATCGCGCGTCGAGAACCGTGTGAAATCAAACTTTTCTTCACCGTAACACACGCGATCAACGTTATTTTATTTCGTTTAAACGGGACGAAACACACAGTATTTGTACGGTTATTATTGTACGTTTGCAACGTAAATCTGTTTGACCGAGAACATTATTATCGTGCACACTGAATCACTAATATTGCCTATTCGGTACGCCTTGCTTAATATCGCCAGTTTAATGGCGTCTCGCCGCATTTACGGTCGTGTTTTTAAACGTTTTCTGCTCGGTGCACAAATCGAGACGTTTTTATTTCGAGTAAAGCTCCCGGACAATTTGTCCGTCTCGTTTTCAAAAAAAAAATAACGGCAAAATTTTTCCGAAAAATAATTCCAGGAAGGAACCGATAGTGTAACGTATGGAACGTTTACGATATCTCTCGGTCGAGATGGTTGAGATTTCCCGAAATCGCTCGATTTTCGCACATTATCGCGATCGTTGGGAACAGTTACACAGAAACGGGTTCGAGACGGGGTTTCAACGATTTTTTTTACCGAATTTTAAAAATTGGCCAACGACAGTGTACAACGATAAAGTCACAGACTTTTAACTACAAAACTAAACCTAACTGGTTGAGCAGTGTTGTTGTAACTAAAATGTAATAAAAATTATACAGGGATAAATGGGCGAGCCGGTCACTATTTTAGGAAAGTCCGACGACCCGTTTGGCGCCGTATTATGTTAGCGCATTTATACATTGGACAAAATTAAACTGTCGTGACTGTAATTGTTGTATTATATTCGGAGATTTGAAATTCGCTAAAAACACCGTATATATTATGCGTATAACGATTTATAAAAGTCGTATATATATGTAACATATGTATGTAATATAGTTTAGTTTTTTTTTTTTTTTCTGCACTATTTCAACATAATTTATAATGTAATGACGATAATATATCACAAGTACTCTGCAACGCGCGTATACTATCATCGTTTGTCTCTTCTTCTCCTCCCGCGCCGTTCTCTGCGTATAATGTGTAATTCTGAGTTTGAAACTCCGCTTGCTTCATACTTAAACACATACATGTATATACGAATTATTCGGGGCCGATGTACACAAAATGTCGATCGAAGCCATAAAACCGTGCTGCCTCGTATCGTGTGTGTGTTAGTTATATTATATTTTCTGTTTTTTCTTCGCTCCTCTCGTCCGCAAAAGTTTTACCCGCCCGTTTTACAGCATAACGGGATAACGGCCGCGCGTAAAGGCCATTTATTTATACATTATTTTTCTAACTGCGCGGTCGTTCGGATGGCGCCGACGTCTCACTCACTCACTCTCTCACTCCTCGAATCGAGCCGTTTTCCGTTGAGTAAGGTTAGTCTTGGCAGAACCCAGCTCCCCGATTAGTATGTTTGTATTATAAGCTCGTCGTACGGACTTTTCTCGAATTTGGAACCGTATCAATAAATAGCGGTATAAATTTGCGCGCGCGTCGCGTCTAGACGGGTGTAATAGAACGTCTCCTCTCCTCGCCGCCGCCGCCGCCGACGTGGTGGTGGCGGAGACGACGACGACGGCGGCGGCGTTTTGCGAATGGTAGACGACGGACGTTTCGCTCATTAATATACACGCGTGTACAACTAATGACAACAATGTTAAAAGTCGATATCGAAGAAGCGAAAAGTCAAAAATTGATTTTTCAAACTCATCAAATTCAACGTATGAGCCGACAAAAAAAAAAAAATATAAAATAAATTCACTCGAAATAAAAATAACGTATTTTTAATTCGCACACTATACAGTTTTACAGTGCGTAATACAGTGGCGTCAGACGTTTCCTCCACTATAAACGTTTTTTTTTTTTTTTGGTATTTTCTTTTCATTCTTACTGCACTATAGTCCTTTTTTATCTAGAAAGATTATTAAAAAAAAATATGTTTAATCGTCGCAACTTATAATATTAAATCATCGTTGAATTAAAAGACTTGTCGAGTTGTATAAACGGAAAAATGCGTTGGTCGACTTGACCTTTTCGACTTTTGACTTGAGCCCACCACGTTGGCGACGTGACATACGTTAAAAATTTTTTAGAAAAAATTTCCACCGTCGCTTCAGATTTTTCGTATGCAATTCAAATCGAGATTTAGCGTGCAGCTGATGGACACTTTCGTTTCTCGCATCGCTCACTCGTTGACAGAGAATAGGGTACAATAGGCGCGTGTTAATTAAAAAAATAAAATGCGTGTTAAAATAAGAGAAAAAAACGTTAAAACTGTCGTTCGTATCATTAATCCGGCGTTTTAGTTTTTTTCATACTCGCTTATAACCAGCAGGGGCGCACGCGGAGAATATTTTCAGGGGGTGAACGTAAATATTCATAATTTTTTTATGTCAATCTTTCTCTTGGCCATAACGTCCAATACTGCGTCACTCCCAGATCCCGGCGAGTTCGTCGCGAGTTGTACGATATAACATATCACATCATAATTTTTCATGTTATCGGTAGTTTACTCCGTTTTTGTCAGTGGCGCTCTGCCGGCGCTCTGCCGAAACTAGTATGAACACGGCGGAATGAACTGAATTGAATTGATATTTTTCATTTAATTTTTTCATAAAACATTAGGTACAGTTCATCGCCGCGACTCGTCAGCTTTAGTATATTGAATATAGTTGTATCAACATTGATATATTACAGAACTCATGTTGCGTTCACATCCCATACACTTACGCAATAGTCGCAAATGTTTATTGTGTGTAGGTTAAAAAAAAAAACAATATAATATATGTATATATTGTACGAGTGGTGCATAAACCACGTACGTGTTCTTTCTCTCTCCGGATATCATCACTTTAAAAACCGAGTGTGACACTTTATATAAATACGAGTGTACAATATGTACCGAGTTATAATATATATACATTATTAATTTGGTGTATCGCAATTATTCGGACACGCGGACATTCAACACATGCGACCGTTCACCGTTCGTGGGAGCTCGTAAAGTTAAATGACACATTTACATTTTTTAATGTGCGCGATTGTAACAATATTCGTATATTATAATATTGTACGTTTGTTTATTACGCCCGCAGACAATGTGCCTAGCTCTAAGCACTCGACTCAACAATATAACACGTATAGGCGATGAAAAAATTTCACATCGATATTTTATATTCGGTCTCTGCCTATGTGTGTATGTATGTGTACAGTCTGTATACGGTCAAAAATGTCAAACGCGAAGTCTAAAGAAATATTTACCACTCGAATTGATTACGAGTGAAATGTATCGTACATAAGTCGGGGGGACGTAGAACGAAAAATGACGAGCAGTAAGAACGATTAAATAAAGAACGGTACCACTACAGGGAAAGGTGTCTCTACTTTACGCTTAGGGTGGGTCATTGGTTTCAAAGTTGCGGTTTATTCGTATTATTTGATATCTGAGAACGACGATAAATCATTGCATTCAAAAAAGTTCTGAGCGAGTTATCTAATATAAGTGGGTGGAAATAAATAATCGTGCATTATCCATAGAAAAAAACTTTTTTAACATTTTTCACAACGTATCAAACTAATTTAGTACATCATACGAGTTTGGAAACGACGAGGAATAATTTTTTATAACGTCACTTTAATGCCGTTCTGGCGCCGGACGTGGCGTCATTTTCGTGTCGTTTTCGGCACATAACTCGGAAAATAATCAACAAATGAACAAAAAAGCCCAACTCTTATGTGGTGGTATCCGACGTAACGATTTTGGAGCACTCCCTCTGCCCGAAAACGTCAACATACGAACATTTCAAATTTTTCGCCGTAAAATTCTCAATTTCTTTTGGTTTTTCGCGTAAAACTCAAACAATACTTCAGCCAAAGTACCACCGGTGTCCATCTCATGCCTTTGAGAAAAGTTACCGACTTTGAAAGTCGGAGCATTACTTCTATACGGAAAGTTGTTTACAGAAAAAAAAACAACATCGTTCTGTAAAAAAACAAAGCAAAAATTAAGGAAAATACGTTAAAAATTACGGCAAACGTGTTTTTGACATCGATTATTGATTATATTGGTCGTAACGTCCACAATAACGATCGGAACAAGCTGAAACTTTCACATAATATTAAAATTGGTACGATACGAATCTGACACTTGAGCTAAGTATAGAACTTTGAATTTCCAAAAAAAATTTTATTTTTTTTGTAATTTTCGTTCGACGAAAAATTTAACTCTCTACAAAAAGTTTTGAAAATTTTATACAAGACATCGTACAACGCGTAGATGCCGCTAAAAAATTTCGGATATCCGCGGTCACAGTTTTTGTATTCGGGTATTTTAAATTGGAATACTTTTGAAAATCGGTCATTCTATTTTTGGAAAAAATTCGTAACTCGCACAAGTTTGATGTTCAAAAATGAAAACGTACACGTCGTGTAAACAAAAAATTTCCGACTTTCGAAAAAATCCACCCGATAGACTGCGTACGAAAAAAGTATTGAAAAACGGTGTTATGTTTATTATTCGTGTGACTAGTATTCCTTTATTTCTCTATTTGAGTCACCGAGCTCACTCATAATCGTTATTTTCGTACTTACAGATATTTTAACTTACAACTTTTGTATACCTTCCAAAAATAGTGACCCGCAGCGTGAAACCCGCGCGACCCAGAGTAGAGATTCCGGCTTTTTTTTCTCGTTTATCCCAGGTACTTAAATATTTAAACGCTTTTTCAAAAACGCAAGATTCTACTTGAAGTCATTACCGACGTTTCGTGAGACACACACGTATTATTATTATTATGTTGTATACATGCCCCGGTCGACTTTCTAGACGTACGATTAATACGTCGTACATTTTACATTCCTATACAAAACCATTGGTATATCGAACGCTCGCGACGATCCAGTTTCTCCGTCATTTCGGTACAAAATGTTAATTTGCTTTGCAGCTTTAACCGCGAGCTCGGTCGTACATGAAATTTCGTTATGTTTCAATAATCACACATGCGGCCTTAAACCGTGTACGTACTATAGTGAATATATACACGTATATAATACCAAAATATTTCGATAGCGGCGGCGGCGTGTTGAACACTAGAGTGAACACCGACATTATGACGGTACATTATTTGTTATGGTGTTTTTAAAATACCTACGAGATACAACGTTATTGCGGGCGCGCGCGGACGAGATTTGTACGTAATTTTCCAATTATTCCGATTCAGACGATGCGTGTCCCCGCGGACGGAAAAAAAAAGGCAGATGCTGTGTCCGGATCATTAGATCGTGGACTCGAAACGGTACAGCGATGTATACACACGTAGGTCGTATTATATGTATGTATATATGTATTGACATGGGGTTTGAGCAGCACAAAAAGTAAAAAATGTATACGCATTGTAATAATTCCGAGAATAACGTTTTCCATTTGTTGTGTTGTCGACGACTACCTCCTGTATAGAGAGCGGTACACCGATTTTTAATTTGTCCCTATCACGTTATTATAACGCGTATTAACGAAATTTCTATTTTTATACACCGCATTATTGTGTGTATTTTTTTGTAGTTTAATAATGGTCGTATGCGGTGACTTTCGATTTTTTTTGCTCCATATCACGTATTATACAAATGTATGTTTAGCACTCAACAACGACAATACGGGCATTACGGCCTTTTCCAACGAAAAAGATGTTTCTAACTAAACCGTGATAATGCACGTGTATGATATACCTATAATGTACACGGTTAGGTATTTCTTATAGTTTTTTTCTTCTCTCCGGGGTGTAATAACAATGTTTGTGTGTAATATACAGGTACAAATGTGTAGTTGTTGTTGTTGTTGGTTCTCCGCAGTTACACCGGGTTTTAAACGATTCGGCGTGACACACAAAGTCGCGAACTGGTAGCGACCTGCAGCACGGGTACAATAATACATATACTACATGGTTGTGCATAAATCATACAATTTACTTTCAATCGCTTTATTACGGTTGCCGAACATTTAATTCGTCTTTTCATTTCGAATATCCGACCCACCGATATGTACATATAATAGACCAGATTCTCGTGTCGCGTAGCGTATTATTCGCAAATAGTCCCATCCCCGCAGGCGTACACCGCGCATTATGTATATGTCATTAGGGATGAATGCAGCAGTGGTCAAGCTGTGAAGGAAGTTTTTTTTTTTACAACCCGCTAACTACGTATATACGCGTCGTCCAAGACGTTGGGTCACATATTTGTTGCTTTTTTATATTTTTAAGGTATTTTTTTTATTGAATTCCGCGTGTAAAGGCAAACCGTGTGTGTGTGTGTGTGTGGTGGGATGTCCTGCAAACGCGCGCAGGACTCTGCGTTGTGTAGAGGAAATTCTTGAAAAAAAAACGAAACGAAACGAAATCAGTTCAGTTGCCGATTAACAACAGTTACGAATGTGTTCTTTCCGTGCCAAGTCGAGAGTGTACGCGACAGTATTATAATATAAGTCTGTGCATCGAGTTTTTTTTCCCCGCGGTCAACTGCAGCCGTGTCTCATAACAGCGACATGTGCGATATTCAAGTTTTGACCGTCAAAATGTACATCAAACCCGCGGATACCGTTCGTAAAGGAGGTAAACTGATTTTTATTTAACTAGAGATACCCGTTAAAAAGAAATTGCCGTGTAGCGCCCGCGCACGTTATATTTTATCGTACACGTGGCCGGTGGTGGTATATCATTAGTTCGTGTGGAAATACAGTGCAGATCTATCCGTAAAGATGCTACTTTAGATGTAAGTTACATTGTAAGTTTTAGATTGTTATATTGTTACTACGCGTTATAATAACGGTGAAAAACTTTTATTAAAAATGGTACGGTCCATCAGTAGTGGTGCAGAAACAAAAAAGGTTCGTTGAAAATCCATACCGACTCGATATAGTTTTCGGGACGAACGTTCCTCACATTTTATAATAACGTAAGACGACATTGTACAATAACGATGTTTTACTATTATTTTTGTTTTTATTCTATACTGTATGTACAACTGCATTATACGTGTAATATTTATACATATAGTATAGCTGTTATACAATATAGCTGTTATAAAACACGTTATATACCTCATATTATAATATTACGGTAATTTTATCATTTTTAATAAACGCTCGAATCGACACGGTTCGATTGTGGTGTAAATTTAATTAGGTAGAAATTTTTTCGTTAATCATATTGTTCGTGAACTGTAATTAATGTGTTTCACCATTTAACATGATATCTATACGTTTGATTTTTATCGTTAACGATTTTTAATTTTATTAATTAATGAAAAAATAATCATAAACATTATCGTTTATTATTACGCTAGAATTTAGGTACGAGTATGTATATATCTACCAACACGTGTAACTTTTTTTCTTCAAATTTTACAGATAATTACGTAGAAAAACATTGTTTAATGTCAATGAAGTCAACTAGAGTTAAATGTATTACGTAACATCCATTAGGATCCATTAATTTTTTTAAGTACGATTTGTTTTCAAATTATCCTTTTTTCACAACGTTTTCGAATTGTGTTTTCAAAAGTTTGTGTAATAATTACAGATACTTGAATTTTTTTTTTAAAAATTATTTTTGTACCGCATCTACATTAGGATTAACTTATATGTGAATTTAAATTCATTCTTGTTCGTAAAAACTGTGTGTAAAATAAGCATTTAATTTTAATTTTTTTACTGCAAAACATTGTATTTTTCGAAAAATTGAAAATCTACAAAATACGTTTTTTTATTCACTTATGGTTATTTAGCAAAGGATAGTATACTAATGAGTGATAGCATCATCTTATAGCATTTAAATCTGTTGACTAATTGTCTATATTATTTATTAAACTCGTAAGTGTACGTACTGCGCGTGCTTATTGTATACATTTAACCTTATACACTATATATCATATTAATTCACATATTATTTGTATCCAAATTGAATTCTTTGTAAGGATTAGGTGCTGAGAAAACTTAAAATGTTTAAAAATAATTATGAAACGAAAAATGTGAAATTTGAATAATTTTCATGTTGTGTATGGATGTACAATAATAGTTGTCTAGTTTAGAGTTCAAGGGCCCAACAATTACATAAAATAGGTACTTATCTCTATGCTTATCTCTATACTGCCAAATCCTAATAGATAGTATACATAATAATAATGTGTATTTAAAGTTTACTTAAATGATATTTTATCTTTATTAGTTTGGATCGAGTTGAGAAATTTTGATATTTTTGATTTGCATAAAACAAAATCAAGTCTTGCGCATTTTTACGTTGGAAATATATAATAATACGTTTTCTGATAAAACCAGTAATACGCCGTTAATTATTCAATTTTACGTTGATTGTACAGTGAACAGCGCGGAAGTATTATAATGCATTATGATAAGTTTTGAAACGGAAATTTACTCTCTATAAGACTCTAATATTATAAATATGTTTTCTCCATTGAATTTAGAGTATATTTTTTATCATAGTACAAATATTTCCAATTCTACCAATTAATATTTAACACGCTATCAATAAAATATTGGTAACTTTTTTGTGGTATTCAAAACACATAATTTTCCATTTTAAGGTCATCCTATATAATTCTTAATGTGTTCAAATGTGTTGGGATATTAGACGAAGTTTAAATACGTCATAAAAATTCCAAACGATTTTGAGAAAATATTGAAGTAGTACTATAACCTACTATTTTTTTTTTTTTTATCGAGTAAAGATTTTAAATTTAGTGTACGAGTTTTTATTATTGATTTTTTTGTAGTTAAAATCGTTTTTAGAATACATTTTTTATATTGAATTCCATTTTTCATTTTGTATAAAACAGTACATGCTTTGAACGGTTATTTATATATATACGTAACCTTTACAAGATTTATCGAGTCTTGTAATATTAGATTAGCAAATTTATCAATTTCTACTATAAATAAAAAATAAATATTAAGATACTAAGAAATTGCAAAGCTAGCACCGTCTTGCTCTCAAAACGCACCCTTCAAACTCAAACCTAAGTCTCGGATTTTTTATTCTACGTAGTTAATTAGATACCAAGCATTTTTTCTTTTTTGCGGAATAAGCACATTTTCAAGATCGATCGCGTTGTGAATGATTCAGAGTCGATAAAAGAATTTTGAATATCTCGCAGTAGCACGTAGGTACCTCGAGTATAAAATCGGGGGACCGAAACACAGCGCAAAAAAATTGCGGGGGGAACTCTTACGCCGAACAAATTCGAAGCGTTTTATGTTATCCTCGATGAAGTTCACTGTAAGTATAGAGGGTGTCCTATGTTGTTTGTGTGCCCGTTCCCCTCAATATTTGTTGATTCCGAGGGTATCTTTGATCTTTTGATTTAGCAGGTACCTTTCATGTTACAGATTGTTGAATAATACTTTGTCCGAAGTCAGTTTAGCTTCTGAGTTCTTAGGATTTTCTTTGTTTTTTTTGTCATTCTGACGTGTCATCATAACTCCTCTAAAAGTTTTGAGATAATTATTTTAGCGACAATTTTCGACACATTTTACGTTCAATTCGTGGCAATCACTCTATAGATTACGTCCTGTCCTCCGTTGTAGTATAATGTAAATCATTTAAAAAAAACATCTAGATTTTGAAAATATATCACGGGGATAAAATGGATTATTTCTGCTTGATTTTGGGCACTCTAGCTTTCAAAATCGGTTAAACGGGACCTACCGTGAACACAGAGGCGAATAGGGGGACCGAGTCCTCCTGCGTCCCCCCTCGCTTCGACCCCTAAACACCACCCTTTTCCTACATTTTTGAATCGTCTTCGTTCTCATCGAGACCCAACACACATTTCGACGGTATAACGTACAGTCATCACCCTCGTCCGCATCTTGTCGAGACGATCGCGTTTGGCGCCGCGGGGCTGATTCTAATCGTACACATTTAATTTTTACGTCGTTTCCTCTAGTGCCGTTTCGTGTTCGACACGCGCGTAAAAAGTAATATTGAAATAAAACGTTGGAAAAAAAAAAAAAACTATCCACGTTTTTTAACACCGCAGTTTAATACGTTCGCGCCGTCTACAATGTTGACAACGGATAATTAATTACTCGATACGACACTCTAATCGCGCGCGCCGTTTACCACCGGGTTCTCGAGAGTCGTATGGTCGTGCGCCGCTCGTCGCGATGTTATCGTTATTTATTGTAAATAATTATAACAATAATGTGTCATATTTATCGACACCGTCTCCGCCGTACAGATTGAAACTCGGCGGTAAATCAGCAACGCGCGTAATAATTTGTGTACGACACAAACGCCGAATATATTGAAAATTCAACGGGGGAAATATCCCATAATTTTTTAGCTGTTAACGCCAGGTTTACGCGACGATCATAAAAAAAAAATTTTAATATTCAGTGTTACTACTACTTACGGTTTAAAAATCGAAATTTTGAAGTTCGCTTTCCCAACGTTTAGTTTACACTACGATGTTTTGTAGTTAGGAGTCTTTTGAGTGTACAATCTTTCTCGTGTACCGTCGTCGTCCGATTTTTAAAAATCGTTTTTCAAAATTATTCGGGCTTAAAATGATCGACCTCGTTGTCGAACAATACCGTTTTTAACAATCGAAATTCCACAGAAAAATAAAATGTCAGAATATCAATACCAGCCGAATCGTAATCATTTTTCAAAACAAAAATTAGTCAATTGTTGTTTCATTTGTGATGGAACCAATAGATAGCCTATTGCTATAATACAGTATAGAACGCGCTCTGGCGGAATTCGATAGTAATACTCTATCGGATATTAAACGGCGGAACTCGAAAAATAAGTTGAGTTATAATATGTTATATAAACGAATGCGACTATACTCCGTGAAACCTAATTGATGTCGTTATTTGTGTGTGTGAGTATACAATATTGTTCTCTTGAGATTTGTTAAATAATTTAACGATAGAAACAATATTTAGGTATCTATTAGAATACGAGCAGTACTAAATGGCGGATAGGCAGTCTTTTGTCATGGGCCCCCATAAAAAAAAAAATTTTTAAAAAAATATCGGAACTTACCAACGTTCAACATACCATTTGTTCATAACAAATAAGAAACTCACGAGCGCGTTTAGAATTCTGACTTGTTAAGATAATACAAGTTTATTCGAGTGTAGAATATCTCTCAGCTATTATGAATATTAAAAGTTATGTACGAGCAGAGTGTATGGTAGTTTGCGGTTTATTACTATTGTCTTATGACGAAAAAGTTATAGAACAGATTTATAAGTCCGCAGTTTAAAGTATCAACCAGTGAACCGGAAAATCAGAAAACAAATCTATCCACGTTTCTCAGTTCCAATTGTTTTGTTTTCACTTCTTACCTGGGTGTTGTGCAGGAGGCGTTAATGCGTAGTAAACATATGTGATATTATGTTGAACCTTTTTTATCGTTCTCTATTTTTTTGGTGACAAACAATAATAACGTGTTTGACCCAGGTTTATAACCACTGACCAGTGAATAATGTATAAAACCACGCGTAGTCCATATTTAGGTGACATTGTGGGCAACACATATTATTGCGTGTGTATATTTAACATGACGTTGTGTCGGCTTACACGTACGTGAAAGAATGTCATCGAACCTTAAAATATTCAACGGACTTTTAAACACCAAATAGTGATCCCCAACAGTTTTTGTTGATCCGTTTATGGACTCGTTTATTTCGCTGAACTTTTTTCGCAATTTGAATATTATTTTGTCGTCAAGATGATTTCAAATTTTTGTTTTGCATGAATTATAATTTGTCGGGGTACAGATAGTTAGTATTGTTGTAAACTGTCTCTATATGTGATGATAACATTTTTGTGGCGAGAGAGCCATGAAACAGGATCATGTGATACACAGGTCCTGTGCGATTCTCTTCAGTCTTTCTGTATACTACAATGGTGTATGGTTAGGTATATTTTAAAAAAATGTACTCTCAATTTTTTTTTTATTGCAAATTGCGTGAGGTTAGGTTTATCGTATAGGTTTTATATTTTAACGAGTGTTTATTAACATATATCGACCGATTGCAGCATTTTATTTTAAAACACAAAAAAAACTACGACTTGTATGTACAGTAATACCTATTGCCGTTGATAATAATGTAAGTAGTAAAGTTGAGTAAATTATGCAAATTAAGATTGTTTCCAAGGTTAAGTGCTTATACTTCTTGACTTTTTATGGTTTACGGTTCATATATAATAGGTATATTATATTGAATAGGTACGTTTAATAATTATTGCTCGGTAAAAATATTACGTGTAAATGTTTTCTATACAACACGTACGTATTTACTCACGTTTTTAACGATAAAAATCGTAATTTGCGAATAAAAATTAATACTATGAAATAGAACTCAATATCATAATTTTTGGTGACAATAACTAACCCAAGATATTATAGGCCTACCAAAAAATTGCCAATTTTCCGATGGGGCTATCCACCCGTGCCTATTTAAATAGTATAAAGTGTTATTTACGCATTACTTGTAGACGGGACATTTGTCTCAAGGATCGCATTGGCGCCATTTCAGATTTGTAATAGGAGTTTACAAACTGCGAACATTCGACGCAGACCGAATTAATTCGAAAGAAATAAAACGCAAACTCTCGCAGTCAACGACTCTTCAAAATCTGTTATTTTGTTTAAAAAAAAAATTAATCTATCCTCCAATATTTTTAGACTAACCATTCTGCCCAAAGCGCCACTAGAATTCTCGAATAAAATTTATTACCTTTATTCCCATATATATAGTAGTCGGGCCAATATTTATAAGTAAAAAAAAATTGGGTTCCCAAAAGACACCCCTCAAATGGCGCCTCTGATTTGCTTGCTGACAAACTGGGAGATTCGGATCGAGAGAGATGCATAGTGTTCAAAGATAAGAGAGAGAAACTACCGCGTTCCGAGGACAGCGATCATGAAATCCGTTGTGATAACAGTTCCCTCTCTTGTCAGACCATAGATAATCACACGGGAATAAACATTTAGACGTTTTGAGATTTTAATAATAATAATAATTGTTCAAGTGGTCTTATCGCAGTAGCTATCAATGATCGATTTTGAATGTTGATCTTGTGATTGGTATTTTTTAACACAACTTACATTTATTTATGTCATTACGAAATTAAAACTTGACGATGTAAAGTAATTATTTATAAACACCTATGTAATACGCAACCGAGATCCATAACGATAATATATTAATTATACAAGTAATGTTACTCGTGATTGAAACGAATGAATTATGCCCGGGTACGTTTTTCCTATTATGGTCTTAATTTTTCTTATTTCATAAAAACGTCGACAAATTTCTCGATGATTGAACTTGTTAAAGTGTTCCTTTGTCTATTGCCGTTTAAAAAAGAGTGACGGTCAGGCGCAATATGGAGGTGTTTCTTCGTTATCTTTGTTTCTCGGCTGATCGAATGGAGCTCCTGAAAATCTTTTCTGTTACTTGGACCGCCTTATCCCCCCCGGACACAGTAATCCTCCTCCGTTTTTTTATACCGAACAAAACACAGACAAAAATGACCAAACAATACCGATTGTCGTACGTGTAAAAAAACAATTATTGCTCAATTTATTAAGATATTGACGCAAAACAAAAAAATCACATTTTCGATATCATTGCGAAATATTCATTGTGACAGGACCGAAGCGAGAGCGCTGTCTTTCTCCGTTCCAAGACCACTCGTGTTGTACAGTGTTATCCATTCTTGTACATTGTTCATGTGCCGTCAGACTCAATCTTGTCCGTGCGAGACACATTGATGCGAACGTCCCCGAATACGGACAGCGCGTGTTTCTCACTCGGGCGAAATACAATTTTTATGCTCTGTTATTTTCCGCCCACGAAAAATCACGGTTCTATCCGAATCTAGGCTTATCGTATTGCTCGTGTACTTTCTTCAATCGATCATTTTTCATCCATTTCCACACGTTCATTTGGGCGACCACGTAACAGTTTTGTTGTCTGCGGTTATTCACGTTGGACTCCGTGTGGCGCCTGCAGCGCGTCGTTTCTTCTTATCGAGCGTGTACAATAAAAAACCCAACAATCGGAGAGTCGTCCGGTGGTGTAAACGTAATCGCGATTTTACATTTATAATAATAATATAAACGTGTGTGTGTGGCCGTCCAGCGAAGTCGCACACCACCAAACGTGTAATGATTTATCGCGACGATTTACCGGCGATTCGCGTTCCCGAAGGGTCGATTTACCGTGCGCGGGTAGTAGTAAAAAAAATGACATAAAAACGATAAACAGACCGGCTCGCACCATCCGGTTCGGGCACGGTCGCCGCCGGTCGGGAGCCGGTTGGCGGCCCGGTCGCCGCCGCCGCGGCTACGACGACGACACCCGCGCGCCGCGCACGTCAGTAGTAGTAGTCAGTCAGTCAGTCAGTCAGTCGGACGTTCGTCGCTCGGTTACGTCGCGCCGCCACTCGTTCGTTCGTGCGTCCGCGCGCGCTCTCGATTTTATTTATTTATTTATTTTTCGCCGTCTACGGGCCCGCGCGATTCGTAATACGCGCCGTGTATCGTATATAATAACGACATTGCCGACCCGATCGCACGAATTGTTACCGCGCGTCGTTTGTGCGTGTGTTGTGGTACCGTTTTAATTGGAGGGCCGTCGCGTTATCACGCTTTTGGAAAACCCGACGCGTTGAGCTTCTCGTCGTCGTCGTCGTAGTGCAATGCAACCTTCGCCTCGACAGTAAACACGACACGTCGTTACAGTGCGTCGTTTTTTTTCGTTTTGAAATCGCGACGCTTTTCACGCGTTTGCGTAAACATTTTTTGACCGGCGGAGAACGCGGAAGCTTCTTACAATTCGCGGCGTGCGCGCGCGAGATGTAGCAGTGCGCCGCGCGGGAAGGTGGGTGCGCGCGCGTTTTCGCCGGTAGTGACGATGCGACGATGTCGTCGTACGAACCGTTGTTGCGCTGAAACGATGTTTGCACCACACGCTGCTGTCACGACGGCACCCGTCGAGAACGTCTGAGAACGAACGCGCCGGCCGAGAAGAAGTACACGCGGTGTAGCAGCAGCAGCAGCAGCAAAAGTCGCCGCAGAGTCAACGAGAACGAGACCATGACGACGACGACAACGACTGTGGCGGTAGATCGAATGGAAACGGATTGCAACATGCCGCCGCAGGGCTCCTGTTGGTCCACGGTGTATTCCGGGTTTTATTTGTTTCTCGCCAGGCACTCAGGTAGTACGCGCTTTTTAAATTAAAAATTCATCATCGGGCGGGCGAACCAATAAGCTATGTGTATTGAAAAGTCCAATCAAATACGAACAGAGTAACGGCGCGCTTTCGACGTCGCCGCCGCGTCTAAACTACAACAATCGGTCCGAACGACGACGTACCAAAAGCGTTTTGCCCACGCTTTCTAGACGATTTTTCTATTCGTACTTTTGTAATTGGCCGCTACGTCTTCGAGGAGAATGAATCCGACGAAAAGTGAGCACTTTTTCCGCGTCCTGTCGATAGTCCGTTTAATACTCGATAAATAACGTTATAAACGTATCGTACGGTACGGCGATTCCGACGAAACCTGGTCGACAAACTCTTCTTTCAAACGGCGTATGATAATATCCCTGCAGCGTCGTAGACTTCGTATTACTGAAGTACTTCAAATCGTTCAAATCGTTTTCGTAACAATCAAAATTTGTACAGCGCTCGGAAACGCGGTTGGCGCAATCGTAGTGGCGTCCAAAACATCTCGTAGGTAGGCTCTCTCGATCGCGCGCTATCACTCGCGTAGAATTGAAAATGATAACGCGCGTTTATTTTTAAAATTATTCCGAGTGCCCATATAATAATAATGTCGTGCCCTCTCAACGTATAAAATTGCCCGTATTGTATAGTCGATAATTTATAGACTCCGCCGGTTATGTAATCGAGATCGTGCGATAATTCGTTCATTGAAATGATTTTCAACGTGTGCAACAAAGCCGCCTCGTCAGCAAAGCACCGGTAGCCGCCCGCGGTTAACTTCGCACACACACACACGATGTACACACACATTTATATTATAACGCGAGTATTATTATTTGTATAGGAACGCGTATGAAACGAAATCGTATAGTAGTAGTAGTGTGTGGGGTTGATGCTGTGTGTAAAGGGGCAAAAAACAATGATGTCTACCGAAAATAATGAAACCGGCCCGAAATCGAATAACGAATAACCCGGAACGCGCGGGGCTAATTTGACCGGAATTTTTTTATTTCCACCGAACCAACGGGTCGGCCGTTTTTATTTTTCGGAGGGCCTAAAACAATAGTGCGTTAAAAAAAAAACGCGTTCTGATGTTTTAAAATAATAATAATAATATTCTCGTTGGCATTTGCACGCACGCACACTTTGCTGGCGGGTTTCCGCATTGCTAGACGTATTTTATTTTTTTTTATACTCGGCAGAATCGGAGAAAGTACTATATGTACCTACGTGTATACTTTCGTAATTAGGTCTATTGATAGCTAACTTAATAACGAACATGAGCAGTCGCGTGAACTCGAGCATTTAAAAATACGTAGACGCGTTTCTAATACCGCGTGTAACATACATAATATGGTCGGCCGTAGTAGTAGATAATATTGTACCGTGTATAATTTGTTCGGCCGAATTTCCTTCTTTCCCATATAATATATGCTTTTATTTTAATATTTTTTTTGAAAACCTCGTTGAAAACCCACTGAATTATTCGCGTCCTCGTGTTCGTCGTACATCGCAATGCATCGTAGGTATACACGTAGGTACACAAGTACCTATAGTCAGTACAATGTATAGTGCGCAATTCTGAGTGGTATACGTTCAAACGCATTATCGAAAATCAAGTGTGTAATATACCGGATTACCGGATATTCAAACGTCGCAGAAATGTCATCTCGAATTTTATGTCGCGTTTGTTTGGTTTTCAAACTTGGAACGCTTCTTATTGAACTCACAAACATCATAACCGTAACGAAATTTCGGATTGAGTGTATAAAACGCTTGGTCAGTATCTTTGAAACATTCTACAAACCTGTTATGTTCCGTATGGAACGTTTACATCTTCGATCGAACGAAATAATACGATGGTAGCGATTTGCGGATTTAAACACATATGTAGATGAAACGACGTTGGCACCGATGAGGTACCTTCACAGGGATGGACTGGAAATGAAAATCACCCCGGGAAAATTCGGCCTCCAGGAAATCAAAAATGTGGTCCGAATTGTCAGGGATAGTACCAAAACAAGGTTTTTTTTTCGTAAATAATTTCGCTTGGCGTACACTCCTTTTTTTTAGTTTTTACGACACCACGATTCTAGTTAAAAAAATTATACAGTTCGATTGAACCTACGCGTACCTACCTATATAATTTATAATTTATAAGATTTACACACAGTCTATCGAAATCGCTATATCGTCATTATGGACGTTATAATCGTTTAAGTACTTGAATTTTGATCTTCACGCACAGACCATAGGACTTGCCAATAACGACTTTCCTATACGTTTTCGGTTGTCTTGTTTTTCAAAAATTAAATTTTTTCAAATTTGGTTTATACGAATTAAGAGGACAAAAAAATGTGGAAAAGTCGTTTTCAATTGTTAGACTATTATAATTCACGAGTTTAAATCGTCAGTTTCCAGAATTCTTATTCGCCCCGTCAATCGGCGCCTATCGTTCGGCAAGAGTTTAAATTCCTATGGTTTTGCGGTGCGTATTTGATATATAGACTGCGCGATACGTACAAAATTCGAAATCGCATTAATATATTTTAACCACGCGAATATTTTACGATCGTACAAAATAATATACGAATAATAAAAAAAATTTCGTCGCGCGTGTGTGTGATTCATCGAGACATTTATTGTTGACGGCGTCGTCGTCTCCGGGAGCGTTGTGTGTGTGTGTGGTGCATCCGGTCTGGACACGAAGTGTTTTGACAATGAGAGCTTTAAAATAATAATATATAATAATAATAATCAACGAGCACGTATCCTCGCGATTTCCGATTGTTCATTCCGTTTTTCCGAACGAATCTTTCAACGTTTCATTGTCATCGCGCGCTGCGAAACGATTTATCGTGTTTTTATGGCTCGTGTTTTTTGACAAACCGCGCGTGTATTACTGGCCGATCGTGATGGAAAGAAACACGTTCGTTTAGTCCGGAAAATAAATAATATTTGTTTTTCTTCGCGCGTTGTATGAAATGACCGGTCGATTCGCGCGGTTAAAAGTTAGTCGTACGGCGAAGAGAGCCACTGTTTTCGTGTTCCTACGGAGAGAGAGAAAAAAATGGCAACAGCTATAATGGTATATGATACAACGGACACGGCGATTAAATGTAGGAAATTCTAAAATAGAGGAAGACTCCTCTCCTCGGCGGCGGAACGGGTTCAAGGTCAACGGACCTCCAACGCCGCGGCAGCCAATCAACAACGGTGCGACCGCGAGAGTATTAGTTTATGACATGTTGTTCCGCCGGTACATCGCGTGTATTTTCGTACAAATGTACGAAAACATTTTCCATATTCGGTAAATAGGTATTTATAAAATAACGGGCGGGATTTTTCAAACCACTATTTTTTTTGTTTTCCGATTGAAAAAAAAATCCTTTTCATCAATGTCGTCGCCGCCGTCGTCAGATTGTGTGACTCTGTTCGCGCTTGTTGCTCTCTCTCTCTCTCCCCGTGTCTATCCATTTGTAACTCGCAGTTTTTCTGTGCGTTTCGAACCGCTCTTACGAGAACGTTGCACTGTTATAAACACTGTTGGTGGGAGCGGCAGGTCCATCGGTGGCGCAGCGTCACGGATGGAGGACTGGAAATAAATAAATATAAAAAAAAAAAAACGTACGTACACATTTATCCGTGAATACGTACGTCCGCGCGTCGTAATGTTATAAAAAAAAAATAGAGAAAAAAAAAAAAGTACGCAACAACAAAACACCGGGCGGCGAAAGACGAGAACTCCTCGGCGCGCCGTCATCATTATACCGGGGGTATATATGCGCGTGTACAATGGTGTGCGCATTATACGTTTCGGAAATTTGTCAACCGGACCGTATCGCTCGCGTCACGACCGCCGCCGCCGCCGCCGCCGTCATATCTCGCGCGCGCTCGCTCCAGAACAATATCGGACCGAAAGTAATGGAAAAAAGTGTATTATTTTATTAAGTGGCGGCGACGTGCAGCACCTCGCGGACCGAAATCCGCCAAAAAAAAAAAAAAAAAGTATAATACAATTTAACGAATAATTCGTATCTGTGTCGTATTATAATAATAGTAGCGGTGGCACATCGGCGCAAGCAGCCGCCCGGCCGATGATACGGTTAGGAGGTGGTTCGTTGCGCCTTCGGTCAATTAACCTTCCTTTCCTCATCAGCGGGTATTTAATTTCCCACGCAAGACAGCTGTCGTCCGCGTCACCATTTTTCATCTTCGATATTGTTGCGCGCGCGCGCGTTTTACCGAAGAGAGAGAGAGAGAGGAGGGCACCGTACCGATATAATAATGTTCTACTCTGCCGTCTGTGTGCAATGCGTGTATATATTATAACCGCGTCTTTTTTTTTTTCGTCTACGACGAATCCGTACAAAAAACGAGCGGCGAACAGCCGCTGTGGGGTGAAAAAATGTGAAAAAAAAACAAAAGGGAAGTTGACTTTTTTTTTTTTTACCACGCGCGCTGTCGTCGTCTCCGCCGCCGCCGACACCGCAGCCAGCGCGTCTCCCCGACCGCGCGCACGACAGTCGTAACGATACAAGATGTATCGTGTGAACATCGTCGAAATCAATAAACGTTCGTCACTGGCCGGCGTTGTAAAAACCACTCGTACGGCGCAGCGAACGGACGACGACGACGTTCGATGGACGATCGTGTGTGTATAATCGTTAGTTGACGCGGGAGAGACGGCGCGAAAAATGTGTCGCGAAAAATATTGCGCACGCCGAGATAGAGAAGAGGCGAGAAAAACTCGCGAAAACGTTTGCGAAACACACCAAAAAAAACCCCGTTCAACTCGCGTTTCGGCGCGTAAAATATTTTAATAATAATCACGGAGACTGCAGGTGATGATAATGATCGAGCGTGACGTGTCCGATAAAAACTCGACGTTTGTAATAATAATATATATGTATACAGAGATTTGAGAGGGTACTTTCACTGACAATGAGCACAAAAAGGAAGCGTGGTGTAATCCAAAGCGGTATAATACCGTCAATTATCCTCACTCGGTTAATTCGGCGTACCTTTTAAAAAAACATCGCCGGCGGCCTCGTATTTTTCTGGCCGGTTAAAAATCTGCACCGCTCACGTCCCCGTTCCTGCCGTACGCGGCACAGTGTTATACCGTCTGTACACGTTCCTGAACGCAGTTCGGTCAAAAGTCTGGGTACCGAGAAACGAGTATGTTTTGTAATGAACAATGATTATATTTTCGTCTCGGCAGGGTTCTCTCTCTTCTATTTGTGGATCCTACGCTGAAAGAACAGCGATTGTGTCACGATAGTGACGTTATTAACGCGTTTTTTAATTTTTATTTTCGCCGTCCGCAGGTCGAAGACGCGCGGCGGAATCCTCCGAAGCAGGAGCAGTGAGGAGGAGGCGGCAAGGCGGCTGCGGCAGGCCGTCACAAAGCCTGCACCGCGCCGCCACGTTCACCATGTTCAATTTCCTTCTGCTAGTCTCTGTATGCCTTTCGTCAACCACACGTGAGTACAACAATTTATATTACCAGTTTAGTGTCAAATTAGTTTATAAGTTTTCGTCAATAGCGTTGGAATATTCTGTAACGTATCATCACACGGTGTGTGAATAATATTATAATAGAGCAGCGTGGAAAAAAAAACGGATCGCCAGCTGCGGGACGATTTAAGGGCTTCGAACGTCCCCGTCGATTCATAACATTATTACAGTATAGATAAAAAAACCGATTATATTTAGGATGATTTCGGTCCCCGGCAGCGCTTGATTACCTACGATCATGCACGTACAAAGTATTAACTATATCACCGCTCGCGCATACTTTTCCTCGTGCGCAGACAAACGCGAGACCGGCGTCTCTATGACACTTTTTATGGATTCTGAGCGACGAATGTATTGTGTTTTTTTTTCTTTTCACAACGATGTTTTTCTTTCTGTCGACAACTTTTTTTCGTACAGAAAGAATGCTCCGATTTTCAAAGTCAGTATTTTTTTTTTTTTCCGTAAGGTTTTTACGCATTCCAGCGGTACTGTGGTTAAAGCTTTTTTTGTTTTCCGAGTATTTTGCATATTTTTTGAGTTTTTCCCCTCACAAAAAAAAAAAAACTCGAGAATTTTACGGCGAAAAATTTGAATTTCCAGGTTCGTCCAACCGTCGCGTCACGCGTTGAGTACCACGTAAAAAATGGGATTTCGCCTTCATTTTTTATTTCAACTGAAGCGTTTTACGATTATTTTCCGAGTTGTGCGCGAAATAGCAAAGTCCGGCGTCAGACATATCGATTTAGCTTTTTTTTTGGTATCACATCCAAAATAATGATGTTCAAATGGATAAGATACGAATTTGATAAAAAAAAGTTTCAAAGGATTTCGAAAATTTTTGACCTAAGTACAGAATTTTGAAATTCTCGAAACGTTTACCGGGACGTGTACTAGTAGACAACCGAGCTCGCTCGGAATCGTTTTTTCGAAGGCAACGGGGATTTATCATCGCTTTCGGATATTAATATATAATACGTTTGGATCATAACTTATCCGAACCAATGACTCATCCAAAGCGTAGTCGGTACTGCACTTTTACCTTTCTTTTTTTTAGAATATATTTTCTTAAATTTTTGAGATTATCTCAATTAATTTCTGTTTAGATAGTAACCTAATTATGTAACACAGTATCCAACGATTACTATAGAGAGACAATACGTTTTGTTTGTAAAGTATAATATGTATATTTTTTTATAAAAGGAAATGAGTAATAACTGCGTAATATTTTAATGTATAGGGTTAATTTGTTTTAACTGTTACGCGTAATTGATTTCTAATTGAGTATTGGTTTTTTTCTTCATTAACCAGATGATCATAATTATTTTTTATTTACGATTATCGTACCGAATGATTCATCGGATACCATTTTATTATGGTCCGTGTTATTATAATCTTAATTCGAATGAATTAGCGACGGAAAAATTATCCGTTCTTTACCTATTGATTGCGTCTAAGTGGGGTTTTCATCGCCGACCGTATTGTTTAGATAACTCAAATAACAAAGTAATAATATATCTATAAAATAGGTCTCGTTACTACAAATCTCCACTTAAAAATACTCTGTACGAACGTGAAATTTGAACAGTACAATTAGCTTTTATGTGTCAATTAATTTTGTTATCTACTTTATAATCTATAATTGTTGTTAATTCGATTCGTCCCGTTTCATACAGTGTTAAGTGGCGTGAGCATATATACCTGTGGTATACAGTTTTCTAATGGTACGACTTACGTGGGAATCGGGAATTTACATGTCTCACCTCGGTTAAGTGACAAAACTATACCTACACGTTTCTTAGATGTAACTCAAGATTGTCGATCGTGTGTGTTATTGGATATTATACCCGTAGGTATATTTTTATTTCATTTTAAATTCTTTCACACCCATCGAACTAAAAAAAAAACAAAGATATTCGATTGTGACCACGCGCCATTGTCGTTTTTGAACTATTCTTGTTGGACCTTATAAACGTAATGACATAGTTAAGTATTTTTCATTTATTTTGGCTCGTAACTATGACTTTAGATGAATGTATACTTGCAGTGTTTGTATATAATATTATTGTGGTACTAAATAGAAAAATAAAACATATTGCCGTTCAAATGAGACTCGTGTCGAGAAAAAAACTACGCGTACAAAATCAACAGTTTTAAAGTCTATTTCGTATTGAATATTGTTAGAAAAATAAAATAGGCTTATAACTTATTAGAAAATGACAAAATATGCAAATATAATGCTTTTACTCAAAATAAATTTAATAGGTATTTTTGACAAACATAGATAGAAAAGAAAAAAATAATATACAAATATCTTATTAGTTTTGTAGTTACTCGGATGGTAAAATAAAAAAAATATGTACAATATTAGTATTCGTATAAAAACATAATACAATTAAAATAGGCTCTTTAGATTCTTGGCTTCATTTTTCGTTCGTCCTGTGAATTCCACCTTTTATCCACCCTCAAATCCCTGTATTGTGCCCTGGTCCGTCCTACCCTCGAATACTCTGTTCTTTGGGATCCCTCTACCCGCGCTTTAGTGTTCGGAGGACATTCCTCCGGATCGCCGCGGCTCACAGACTTGACATTCCTCATCCTCCTCACAATATTATACTTCACGCCCTTAGTATATTCTCTAGCTGACCGTCGTCGGCATTCGTCCGATTCCTCTCCAATCTTCTTTCTGGCAAAATCGACTCTCCTTCTCTCCTCTTATCCTCATTAAGTCTCAGCGTCCCATCTCGCACCGCTCGTTGTTCTATCTATTATCCATTTCCTCGCTCCTCTTCCTAGTTTATTTGATAATAACTCCCCTACGTTATTCGTCTCGTGCGATCCCGTACCATCGCGAGGCTTGTCCCGTGCATTAAATTGAAATACGTAAATCCATCCGTATGGAGCGGTGTTCGTACGGATCGCCGAACATCTTGTAAACTTGCGCACCGCTCGCGATAAACGAAATATACCATGCGAAATCATCACCCAGCCCTCCGCAGCTCGTTATTGTAACGTACCCAGTTATAGAGTAGTTATTACGTGTTTTTTTTACACCCGGAGAGAATAAATCCGCCGCCGTCGCGTCGTCATCGTCGCGTGCGCTCACGAGCAGACCGACGGCGCTGCACGCGACGACAACGTGGGCTAAAAAGTTGGCGGCCGCGCGTGGGCTATGTAGACGCGCAGAGAGAGAGCGAGACAGGGCATCACGGGCACTAGACGTCGCGGTATGTTGACACGGTGCCAGAGTGCCGGCGTCCGAGCGTGTTTCCGGTGTCGGCGGCGGCGCGGCAATGTGTGTAGTACGCGCGTCCTCGCTGATGAACGTCGCGCGAGACGCAGCTGAAAAATTGCAACGCGACGTGACGCTGCCGCCGTGCACTTCTCTGACACTGCATCCCCGAAAACGCCCGTGCAGATCATCGAACATTTCGAACGTTTTGATCATTCGGTAGTTGAAAAAAAAAAAAATTCTACGGAGTGAAATTTCTAATATTATGAGAACCTATCGATAATTGTCGTCGTGTTACAATTGTTCTCTTTTTTTCCCATTTTTTTTTTTTTACGCGATAGAAGCCCTCGTCGAATGGCGGCGGGCTCAGAGATCTTCTTCCGCGCGCGTAGGAAGTACGCGTAATAATACCCGTACGGTTTCTCGCGAAACGCGTTAGTAGTGCGCGAAATTTTATCGCCGAAAATTTACCGTCCTGTTTGTTTGCTGACTGTTCGGTGGATTCGCCTGTCCGCGTATGAGAGAATCAAGTACGTCTCCCGCCCACTACTTTGCGCGTTTTCTTCCTGCCCACCAAAATCGGGAGTTCCGTCGCTTTTTTGTTCTTCTTCTTTTTTCAAACGTTCGACGACGACCCAACTCGTATTTTACTGCCTAATCGAAATTCCATTATTAATTGCCCGAACCTCGGAGGTGACACACGTGGTGGTGGTCATCCTTATACTATCGTACCGTTGTAAATAATACGATCTGTACGTGCCTGCCTGCCCGCCGCGTTGTTGTAGGTGGTCTTTTTTTTTTTACGGCGGCGGCGCTAATAAAGATCCGTCTTGTTCTCTCCCCGTGCGGCGTTAGCAACGTGTGGTGTACGCGATCACACGAAATAACAATACGATAATAAGATTATCGGCTGTGTATAATATTATAGAGAGAAACGCGCGCGCGCGCGTCATTAGCGGTCTGGACGAGATACCGATCTCTCCGATCCGTATAAAATCCGGCCGTTTGTCCAGGCTACACCTACCATATAATATATTGTTACGTCGTGTGTGTATAATAATAATAATAATAATCGTTCGGTGGTTTTTTTGACTGTTTTCTCGCTGCTCCAAGATGGATAAGGATCCCGCCGCCCCTGAAACGCGTCGCGTCGTAATAATATTATTATCTCTCGCAACAGCTGCTGCTAACTCGGACAAATCGATCCGTTGTGCGCGTTTTGATTGATTCTGTGCGTGTGATAAACATGTTGTTATAACGTCAAAAATATACAAGAGGGCGACTTTTTTTTCTTTTAGATCGTTATTGCCGCGAAAAAGCTATTTATTCGAGGTAACGCCCGTTCAGTTTTTCACCCGGGGGAAAAACAACAATCCGAAACAATATGAGACAAAATATGTCGAAACGGTGGTTCGGAGGGAATAATATTGTATAAAGGTTTTGACGCCGACGGTATTCATGCAATACGAGCAAACGCCGCGATATTTATACGCGTCGCACTCTCGCTATCACCGAGGTGTTGCTGCGTGTATGACGGCGGCCGCAAGTGGTGAAATTTAAAATATCGTTTCGTCGCGGTTCTATTGAACTGACCGAAAAAAAAAGTCGAGGGAGTACAATCCATACCGCAGTGGCGGCCGTCCAAATTTATTTTACGGTCGCTTATCAGCCGTGTTTGTTGTGACCGATTTGTCTGCAGCTCGACGACTTTTTTACGTCCCTATATTTGGTCGTCGGAAACGGCGTTTATACGTGAAAACGACATTGTTACAACGACGAACAATAATAATACGATGTACACACGGTTTTATAGTATTTTACGCGCGGTACACGGCAGCAGCAGCGGAGACCAGTTTCGCCAACGCGCGCGTTCGTCCCACGCGCACCACCTCGCATCCGTCGTTTGCTGTTTATAGTGTTATTTTAAACAGTGTTTACCCACCGACTTAGGCGCCACTCGTCGTGGATGGACCAGGGAAGCTACACGTATTATTATTTACTGTTGTGTATACATCATCGCAGTGTATGCGCATTTTCTAGTCAACGTAAATAATTACACTCGACTCTAAGCACCGGCTTTTTTTTCTTAAAATATTTTTCAATACTTTCCGCCGCATACGCGTGAGATTGTTTAACGCTCGATATTCCTATTGTAACGCGGACACGGGTGGTCGTGGGCGCAGAGTATCGGAAAAGTTTTGTGGAGTATTCACGTTAGAGTCATCATAAAATATTTTACTTTAGTCGCTCCAAAATTTTTACTCCAGCCCGTGAAAGTTGAGCGTTGAGCGGCGGGCGTTACTTAATACGCCGCGGTATCTCGTCCAGCATGGTCTGCATTCTTTTGAAAATTCGTATTTTGGTTTTATGATCGCTTTTAAGTGACGACACGTCACAACGTTTTCTCTAACGTCTCGTTTGTATATAAAAAAAATAATAAACTCGTATAAATTATTACTGTACTGTGTTATTTATGGTGCACGTGTTTGAACGCAATTGTTGTATTCGAAACCAGACACAATCTATACGTACACGCGGTGTATTTTAAAAGAATTGGATTTTCGAATCGGTTGTACGCATACGTGAGTCATGTGGGCCTTAAAGTGACAATTGGTCGACTGCAGTTTTGGCGACTCCTGATTTATCAATGCGCAACGTTATACCCGGCCAGGTTGCGTACATTTACGAATTGAGAAAAAATATGATGGGAACGTAATGCCCTAATATTATGGTGTTTTTCTGAAAGAGAAAACGTAAAAATGCGTATACCTGTAGTGACGAGTATTTGTAATGTGCAGAAAATAACCTCCTATTGAATATTACACAGTTCCGAATCTTAAAGCGTGTGACGGGTCGGCGGGGGGATCGTGTACGTATAATAATGCGTACTTCACATTCGCTTGGGCAAAACGTTCGTAGAAAATGTAACCCTCAAAGGGAAAACCGCAGTGGTGGGTACGTTATTGGTTTTTAATGAAACACGTCTGTCGTGCAGTTCATGTAGGTATGTAAGACATTCTTCGCTTTGCTCAGAATTTAATACAACATAATATATCGTATTATAAAGAGATACTTAAGTCGCGTTTTTATGTGTACGTGCAGTGCGGAACAACAAACGCGTAAAGAATGCAATATGTATTTTTTTTGTTCCCTCGTAAGTTATTTACGAAACCTTTAGTGTAACACAAAAGTGTCCGAGAACGTGTGAGGATAAAATATGTACCTTTTACGCCGCTGCTGCTGCGGTATTAAAACGTTTCAACAGTCGTGAATACGGTACCTATATTTTTGTTGTGTAACTAAACGTTTGTATACATCGTAACACACTGTATTATTGTAGAAATGGCATTTTACGTGCATTGTGTTCGGTAATGCGTGTGCCGTTTTTTTTTTTTTTGTGTGTACCTGTAACGTGCCGCGATAAATTCGTAGGTATTTTTACCAATTGAGTACAACTTGACGTTTTCGGACCGTTTTCGAAAAAAATTTCCGCGAAACTACGTCGGTACAATTGAATTTGAAACGTGATGTCAGTTTCTGCTGCAGATATTCGAACGGAATCGCGTATTGTCGTATAAAATATTTTGGATTTCGTCCCATCGACAATAATGATTGTTCTCGGACGCGTTTTTTGTTCGTGTGTGACGGACGCGCGATACCGACCGAATGCCGCCGTATTACACTGATTCGCGACGTCGTCTGCGGTACACGAATTTCCCGCGTTTTAAATTTGTTCGTCGTTAAGTTTTCCAGAAATCGAAAACGCCGTGCGGTCGTAAAGTGACCACACAGTGTTTACAACATTTTTGTCCAACGGTATAAGGATAAAAAGAAAAGGGCACATTGTTCAGTTTTGTTAACCACGCGAGCCCACCCGGAAACCTCAGACCGCGCGCGGTCCATTTCTTCGTCGGTCGCGATCGCGTTCGACGGCGTATATTGTTGTAATGATGCGGCGAAACTTTTATATCTCATTATTGGACAGCGCGTTTCGTGCAAAAGGTGGTGTGCGCGGAATAACAACAGTACGTGCGTTTAAACGGGCCAATATATACTGTCTCCGTATAGGAGGATTACCGTAGCACACACACGTCGTCCTAACCGTGTATTATTTGTAATATCAATACGACAGAATGTGTGCAGCAGCCTCCTCTCCTGTCTCTCGTAAATCGGATTAAATTTACGCGACGTGTTTCGAGTGTGTCATTGTGCGGCGCGCGCGCGCGCGCGTTTTATTCCGTCTCTCGGCTGTCAGCTGCCGAAAGGATTGTGCGAAAAATCCGCCGGCCCGTTGCAAAAACACGTTTTGACGTATTTTCTCTGTCTCGCGGCGGCGGAGGAGGAGCAGGAGCAGGAGGTCGGTCAGCGGTCCTAATATTATTTTTATCGTTGTGTTCTCACGATCGGCGAGTCGGGCGGCGGGGGCGCGACAGACGGTATAAACGGGCGGTTATTAAATCGTCATTATAAAATAAAACACCGCCGCGGTCGCGTCGCCGCCGCTGTCACTCGAGAAGAAATTAATAAAAAAAAAGACATTATATATATATATAATACGCGGTGTCTTGTGTGTGTGTGTGTTGTAGTATAATATTAAAAACGAACGATGCCGGGGCCGCGTCCTTGTGGCGCCGCTATAATATCGGTTATATACAATATTATAACATCATCATTAACAAACCACCCAAAGCTGGCTGTGTGTGACCCGTCAAACGCCCTGCGTCGCGGCGTCGTCGTCGTCGTTGTTGTTCCCATCGCGGCTTTTCGGTGGACAGCCGCCGCCGCCGCAGCGGCAGCGATCGGACAGCGCGATAGAGAGACGAGCCGCGGGTGTGCCGCCGGGGTGCCGCAGCGAATGGGGGGGGTGGGGGCCGCGCGAGACCTCACACGTAACCCGTTTGACCCTCCGACGAAACCCGTGCCGCCGCCCCGCGTAAAACGTTGACGACGACGGAGTGTGCGCCGCTCTCTCCGGTGTGTACCACGACCGCGGTTAACGCCGCGCTAAACAATATTATCGTCGTCGATTATTTTTAAAAAACGACAACAACAACAATTATTACGAGGAATGCGGTCGTAAATCAATATACGTAATAATACGCGCCAACAATGGGACGACGACGCGGTAGTAGTAGTGGTGGTGAACCGTTAGCACGGTCGAAAAAACGAGAATAATGAAATCGTGTGTATATACGATAATACGGGGGATAATCGGTTTTCTCGACGGCGCTGACAAATCGATTACGGCGGTGTGCGCGCGGACACCGTGTCTGCCGCAGAGTTCGTCGTGTCGTCATTATTATTATTATTGGCCCGTGAAGAATATCCGTAAGATGAGATGAGATGAAAAAAATGGCAATCGAAAACGCAACGTTTCGGAAAACGCCTGTGCGTATTCGACGCATTTCGACGACGACGATGCGCCGCGCGCGTTTCGCCGACCAACCGAATCGTGAAAAACATCTCTCAAAGAGATCGGACGGAACAATATTAGGTATGTGTGTGTGTACATTCTTACCTCGGTAGTAGTCTTCGGATTTCGTTTTATTATATTGTTATTATTGTTGTTGTTGCTGCTGCTGCTGTCCCCCCGGCGCGCGGGGTGTGTACAAAAGGAAACGATCACAAAAACACAAAAACGGACAGAAAATACAATTTATTATATTGTACAAACCCGTGCGAACGAACAGAGCTCGAGTGGTCCTATACTTAGAGAAACGTCGTATTTTCATTTGTGTACCGCGGTTTTTCTTTTTATCCTAAACGCGGGCGTACAACCACAACGACGATAATATTGTTATTCGATTATATATCGTCGCCGTCTCGCGGGTGGAAACGGCCGCCGAGCTGTCGAGATGATATTTTCTCGTCTGTCGTTTGTGTGTTGTACACAAATTGTTGCGGCGCGCGTGTCTTTTGCTCAATTTTTACGCGTTCTAAAAATAATTATAAAACAAAACGACGAAAAAAAACCGTTTCCAAAAATCGGGTCTTCCGCTGTACAAGAGCATCGACTCGGAGATTTCAACCGCGCCGCTAACGATTAGAGCTCGGCAAACAATGGTTTGTGTGTCATCCAGTCTAAAAATTCGAAAATGTCAACGCGTACGGTGCAATATATTACCGTTTATTTTCGTATTCCCTCGATGGCCGAGCACAATACCGTACCGTTTTGATTTTATTTAGTTTCTAAAGTTTTACGGACGGGCGACGACGATATCCTCCTCGCCTCTCCGTTTATGTGTAATAAGCGGTAAACGGATTCTTCGAACGGTGGTCATTCGTTTTTTTTCCGCGTATGATTTAATTGTTACGTCTATTTTTTCTTTTTTTTAGGGAGACTTACCGTTTTTAGCTTCCTCGTGCCGGGTCGGATTCGGACGGGGGCGATTGCCGCCGTTCTGATAAAATGGGCTCGTTAAGACAATGGTCCGATTTCGAAAAGATTTTTAGCGGTTAAAAAAAAAATTGCACGCCCACTGACAGACCGATTTGTGTATGACCTTAACAATTTTCCGGGAGCTATTTATGATTTTGAGGAACTTTTGAGCCCACCCAAGTCCCATCTAGGATACACCGGGATACAGTGGCGGCGCTAGGCGTGGGCGAAATGGGCCATTGCCCACATCCTCGCAGGGCCTCGCGTTCCAAAGGGACTAACCATAGAAAAATATGGCCAAAAAAGGGCCTCTTTAAGTCTACTTCGCCCACGTATAAATTTTACCTCGCGCCGCCACTGCCGGGATACACCGTTCGTACACTGAAATCGCCGCCCACAATCCACGTCCGGCCCTCAATAATGCTCCTTCGACTTCCGCCGTTTATATGCAGTTTTGCCGCGTGATCGTGCCCGCGCAGAACCGATACAAAAAAAAAAAATTTGAGAGAAAACAATAATTATAATATATACACACGAAGAATCGTGTGGCACGCGTGACAATCGAAAATGAGGTGCCGCGCACGCGTTTTCGCGCGATAAAAGAAAACGGTTTTTTAATTTTATTTTCTGGTATGTAATAACAGTGTTCGGTGAAAACGTATTGAAACGAAATTATTGGTTTTTTTTTTCTTCTTCTTTCAAAATATCGTATTATAATATCGCGACGGCCACATGTGTCGAGAAAAAGACGAAAAAGACACGCTTCGCCGCCGGGATATACAGCTGCTATTTGCCGTATTTTTTTTTTCCCATTCTTTTCGTCGTTTTGTAATAATTATTAACGCCGCGGCTACTTTGTGTGTGTATTACGCCGGTTCCTTGACGTGTGTACCTATTGAAATAATTGTTCTACAATATGCGCGATTAGTTTTCGTTGTGTATTCGATTTTTGTGCGATGCCAAGTAATAAAAAAGCGCGCGGTTCAACAAATCGTCCGCTCGATTATTGTTGAAAACCTGACGTGTAGTTTTTCTCGGCTCTCCAACTCTTCAGCTACGATGGTATCACGTTTGGATTTCGTCCGCGGATACAATAATGTGTGTGTACCTACAACGGATTTCTTCTAGCCACCGTATAAATATTTATGTATTTTATTGTAGAGAACGACGAGTTCTTTTTTCATTTTTTCATAACAATTAACGCCGCTTTCTTCGAAATCGTTGACGGACAAACAGTTTGAATCGGTTTTCGTGGTTGGCCATCGTATAATGCCCAAGAACGCGTCCATCATTCCGGTAAAGTATAATAATATAGTCCAATCTGCGCCCCGACCACATTACCGTGTCAGCAGGGGTGGATTTATGTGAAGGGGCCAAGTGGCGGTCGTCCCCTTGGACTTTCGTAAACGTATTAGCTACGGGCGTATTTGTTTATGGTCGAGATTCGCATAGTTTAATTATTTAGATTCCGAACGTCGGCGAAGAACGTATTGGTATTGTTATTACAATGACGTTTTTCTGTGGACACCTTGTTTCACCTAGTAGAACGAATGCTCCGATTTCAACGTGTGTGTGATACCTCAAAAGATTGATCCGAGGTGGTTGTATATTGTATTTGAAGTTATCGTTTTTCGAAATTTCGATTATCTCTGGAGTCGCGGGCGAAAAAACAAAAAAATTTCTCCGTTCGAAATTTTTGCACGTCATTAGTTTTATGAGTATTATTAACTGCCGAAATTTCAGTCGATTTCGATCATTTTTCAGGGAGTTTTACGGAACTGTGAAATTTTCGGCTATTTCGAGCGGCCGTGTATTTCTTATGGGGGGGAGGACAAATAATTACGGGGAACGTGTTTTTTACACATCGGTTTAGATTTTTTCCATCGTAACAAAGACCCGGCCGAGCTTTACATTATACTGAAACAGGAAAGATTCGATAAAAGTTTTTGTTGTTAAATTTGTTTTTACCGTGGACGTATGCTAGACAACTGACTGCGGAGCTCGCTTAGAATCGTGTTTTCCAAGACAAATGATCTATCGTTGCTATTTCAGATGTAAAATAAAAACGAACCACAACTTGTAATCTTTCCAAACTTCTATAGCGACAAAAACGCAGTCGCTACCACCCCGTCAAACTGCCCACGCGAGACTTGTGGTGATGCCGGCTTTATAATTTTGCCGTTCTCTCCGTAGACCCGATTAAATCAGATCCGCCCCCGTAGTGTCACTGAGAATCCATCCAGGAATATAAAACCTCAATGATAACGGGCGACGAAAATAGGCCGAGGGGGTGTCATTTCATCACAATATTGGCCAGGGCGAGGCGAAAAAATGAGCGGCGCGACAAATCGAACTTTCCAATCGGCCCACGTACACACGCGAATGGTCCTGTCGAGCCGCCGGCCCGTTTCAAACGAATTCGGCGGATGTTCGCCCGAAAAACAATTTTTTTTTTCTTCTAAAAGCTAGGTACGAGCATAGTAGGATACTTCTGACCCCCAACCAATGCTGTCTAAGAGATGAAAAAATTTCCGTCCTTTTTCACACACGCCGTTTACAATAATAATAATATACGTACGTACCTATTACCTATATATACGTCTACATACGTATTATGTGTGTACAAGAATCGATGAAGACCCTTGGTATATACGGGGGTGACTCATACGCGATTTCCCTACGCACAAAATACGACAATAATAATATCCATTACACGCGTAAAACAAAGCAGCAGCAGCAGCCTGGGTGAAAATGTACACTACTGTTTGCTCGACGGTTTGGTGCTGCGACATATTATAAAATATTATTACGTACACCACAGCTGTGAGCACACGAACGATAAAGAATATTATACGCGTTATTATAATAATCCTACCTGGTTGTATTTCGAGTAGTATAAAAACTGACGAGATAAGGTCTCGTCGTGGTGTTTCTCGGTGACTATAAACAATGATTTTTTGTTTTTTTTTCGCCGAAATCTCGAGAACGGGTGTGGCTGAAGAAGAGACGGAACGGGGGGAGGTGTCCCAAAGTGTTAATAAATATTAAAGGCGACGACGTCGTATGCGCCGTTTCCGGTATCGTCGTCGGAGGCGAAGCGCGCGCGCACACACACAGGAAGCGGCGGCACGTTTTGGCTGCCGCGCGACGTCGTCGTGCTCGCTCGCCCCACGTATGCCAACCTAACGTCGTGACCGCGATCGCTTTACCCGCGTACGATGTTTTTTTTAATATTTTTTCAACACGTGAGCGTATTTAAAACGAAAGAGACAATAAGAACGAAAGAGACGAAAGAGACAATAAAAAGTAGTAAAAAGTCCGCGTAAAGGCGCGCGACGACGTCGTACAGTCTGCCGCTGACCGCCGCCACGTGGACGCGCGCGGAACGTCGTCCACCCACGCGTTCGATCTATTTCGATAATAATTGTAAATTGCGGACGATCAAATCAGCGATTATGACGTAAACGTGTATTTATTACACGGCGATACTTATACGAGATTTTAATGAATTCCGCGGTTTAATATCGTTGTTGTACCTACCGAATTCGCCTGTTTTTACGACAACGTCGCGGAGTTTTCTCGTTTATTTGGTATCAGCAAAGATAGTACAGGGGGGGCGATAACGCGGAGGGGGCCCCTCCACAGACAAATCACAGTGTCTTACTGAAAAAAACTAGTAATTTTTTTCGTATAAAAACAAAATATTTTAGTGTAAAAGAAGTATAGGTGTGTGTCATAAAATTTTCTCGGAGGATGTTTAAGGGCTCCCTACTAAACTCTACACAAACAATCAACCGGGAGTTTTTAAGCCCCTAACAAAAAAAAAATCCTGGATACGCCGCTGTTTTTGTACGACACATACGCCTACGAACTGCGCGTATCCAACACACGCCTACTTGTCACGCCAATCCAGTCGCCGATGAAAAATTTTTTTTTCCCAAGAAAAATAACGACTTTACCGATATTTAGACTTATCGTTTCTCGTACTTTTCGTACGGAACAATCGAATCATTTTACGGTTACCTACGTCGTTTATTTTGGCGATTCAGCGTCGCTCGGTCCGTATATTGTACGTCTGTGGTGTATAACACGATATTAACGTCAATTTTCAATATTTCACTCGTTATAGAACCGCCGCGCGTAAGGTGCGTGTGAATAATAACGTAGAAAGAACACCGTGTTCGCAGCGGAGAAAAGGTTTTCACGCGATATAAATATATATATTTTTTTGGATATATTTGTTGTTGACGAGTGTCATCGTCGTCATTGTGGTCACCGACCTTAAAAGTAAAAAAAAAAACGTCGCTGCGGTTGTCGTCTTCGTAACGATATATATTATAGTCGTAGACTGCAGTCGATAGTAAACAGTAAAAGTAGCAGTTGGGTTTAGTAGTATTTAGTGTGTTTACGATGATACTGCCGGTACGCCAGCACGTGTACCCGTTATTGTACGATAGTGCAGTGCGCGTACAATATATATACGTATGCAAATAAATTTATACTTTATAGTTTTTTAGTTCCTGTGTGTGTGTTTGGATTTAGAGCGCGAAATAGTCGAGACAGGTCATGCGAGTACATATTGTTATATATATTATGACCCCGCACTCGGTGTGCGCAGCACTTTTGAGAACATATCGCGCGAAACCGTCTCGCTCCGAAGGAAAAAACCGCGGCTGCTGTGCAGTACGGTCGCCCGGAGAATTGAATATTTTAAGTTCGCAGGCGCAGTAGTGGTAGTGAAATAATATAAAATATGACAAATTATCACTGCAACAGCGAAAATCATATATCCGTGTATCGCCGGAATACCAAAATTTAGTGTAAATTTCTTTGCAGTTCTGTACATATATGTATCAAACTTCCGAGTAGACAGCAATGTTTCCGACTCCCATCTTACGCGCGCGTCCGCGAAATCGGTCAAATGACCGACAACGCCGTGAGCGAAAACCCATTGTGTAACGTGGCCGGAACAAAAAAAAAAATTAAACATCCAGAAAATTGAACTTACAAAAATCCGATCGTATGCTTGCCGGCCTGACACAAGCTAAAATAGCTGTCATACGCAAGACGCAGGTGCGGTTTAAATAGCTGAAAACAAAATTTTTAAGGCCGCCAAAAGTGTTGCTCCAGAGGTGACGGTAATATAGCTCCTTAAATTTTTTCCCATAACTCGTACTCTCGTGACTCGACTACCACGAAGTCGTCAAAAAGCCTGTACAAAAATACAATGTGCATCGCATATGAAAAACGAGAAGGAAATGTTTTCTATGTTTTTCATTTTGGAAACCAATATTCGATAGTTGGTTTTAGTAATAATGTTGGAACGACGATACACGACATAAAATACGTTTAAAAAACCCTGATTCCAACAATACATGGCAAAAGTTCTCTTCTTTTAAACAATGTATAAAATAATTTATATCCTCGCGTGCCTTGTAGGCTTTGTATACTATTTGAAATACAAAACTACTATTTACTTTTTACAAAACTACTATTTTAGCGAAATCTTTTTGGGTATATCGTCCCCCTTAAGGAAGGCTAAACAGAAGGGGCTAAGCGTCCCTCTGACCACCTCCCCCCCGCCAAATTGTGCCTATGGCTATTTATGTGAACTGAGAAAACAATATATGGGGTTGATAGTAATAGCCGGTATACCAGCAGGCAGCAGCCGCTGAGGTGTTTTATTAGTGTTATCGTGTGACGTGATTACAAAATTCTATGTTTTAAAAATAGTTTGCGAGAAGTGATTGCTATACGCAGGAGTGAAATAAAAAAAATGCGATTACACAAAACTAACAGAACTACTTTATAAAATGAGTCTAGACTTTGCAGGAATTGGATAACAACGCCCATCGCGTTGTTGTAATATTTATGATTATTCGTTATACCGCGTTTGAGATATTTTCGTGTAAATACTTTGTTTTACAAAATATATTAACTGAAAATACCATTACCCGCGTATGAAATGTATTACGCTTTTCTTTCTGTTTACACCTATACTACTATTACGTAACCGCAACGGCGAACAGTTTTGAATGTACATCTTATTATGTGTAATATTTTAAGTGCAGATTACGGTTCGCCTGTAGTAAATGTCGTTCTTTATATTAGTTTTGAGACAATTTGTGTTTAGACTTTTTATTAAATGCACTATTAAACCTAGCTGCAGTATAATTACACGCATTCGAAACAAATTAATTAATGCTCGGGGCCACCTTGTTTCGTTTTGACATCTACGAACCGATTGAAGACTTTAACGTAAAAATTTGAAGAAAAAAAAAATTACGTAAAACAAGAATGTGACAATGTAGGTGTGTGTGTTTTATGTATAGTCATGAATCAAAAGAGAGCGGCGTCCCGTTGATGTTATTATATTATATAGCACGATTATTTTCTTCTACGCGCGCGGTTGTAGTACAGGTTTATATTTTCGCGTATTATTTTCTTGATGTGTGAAGAGGGTCGAAAACATATTTTAAAGCTCAATTCGCATTGGGGGAAAAAATGAAAATTCGCCAGTAGTATTGTAATGTAGGTATACTGTGTGTACTGCATGCGTACATAAAATACTACGATTGAATTGTTTTTTGTTCGCGTTGTAAGCACTCGCTCCGAAAAACCCGAAGCCATACACGCGGGAGCTGTACACGGTTTTGAGGGCGTCGTGTAACGTTAGAACTTGGGACGACGCCGTCGTCACGTTGAGGTTATGACACTTGTCCGCCGACCCTCCGGTAACATATTATACCTCTCTGGACGTCGTTGACAATGCGCGCAGTGGTCGCTTTATAGGCATCAAAGTAGACGTAGCTATATTACAGCATAAATCGAAAAATACAAGTTGTTTCGTGTTCCGTAATATTTTGGTTAGATTTTATATAATATTATCCGCATTAAATCGAAAAAAATTGTCCGAAACTTTTCTGAGCGTTGCCGTGTATGTAGATACAGTTAGGTGGCGTGCGCAGGGGGCAGGGAGGGAGGTGTTTAGTTAGTAAAGGTTATGTTATACTTGTATATTTATAACAAGCTTATAAAAATACCGATCATAGAGTATAAAAATGAAAAAACGTAAATTACGAATAGATCTTCCGAATCGTAGTATTGTATGCAAATTATGTGTAACATCTCAAACTCTCTCTGTATTCTTCCAATATTTCCTCTCACTGCTAGCTCTTGGTAGGTACTCTTTGAAAATGCGTCCGAAGGCTTTGGCGGCTGCACAATCTTAGTCGAATGCGGTTTAGGTTTGGCGAGGGATTGAAGCCGAAACATTGTACGACAAAAAGCTATACTTTCGGGAAGGACGTGAACGTTAAAAACAAAATTTCCGAGCTATTCGTGGTTTTAGGAGGTTAGGGTGTCTTCCTTGATTGGGTATCTTTACTGAGAGTTCCAATTCAGTATAATAATATAAGGAGGAATTAAAATGATTTATTTTTTCCATATTCACTCGCTTTGTGAATTTCAGGGCACGTCACTGTATATATATATACTGTAGGTATATTAGAACTATTAACTATTTTCGAGTTTTTTAATATTTTCGGCTGCTTTTGTCGCATAGCATACAATTTTCAGTTTAAGGACGCAAGATGAATTACGAGTCAAACGTCTGAACGTAGAGAAGGAGTGCATCTATGTAGTATAAACCGCTTGTATGTAGCTTTATATAATAGCCGCTTTGTATGTGAAAATGCATACAAAAATTATCTCTCACGGGTTGTTATTTTTTTCTTTTACTTTTTGGTGCTAATGCAATATGAAAAGACGCGACACAAGGGCTGCTGCAGTCAGCACTTACTTTTTTTTATTGACCGTGTTCAAAATAAACGAGTACAAAATTCAGAAACTGTATGGTTGTAAGAAAACTTGGCGGCGAACTTGAATAAATTTAAATCATGCGTGTTATACGCTATTACTATAACCTCGAGGTGATAATACGGAGCTGCCGTTTATTCGTAGGCATTTATTTATCTGAACTCGTTCGTTTTTGTGGAACGGACGACGATCGAATTCGCGTTTTTGTTGAAACGCTTGTAACGTTTTCGAAAAACCTCGTTTTATGGGTATAAACGTGGCCGATAGGTGATTTAAACGCAAACCGTCATCCGCAGCGATACAATTTTGTGCGGGGTCTACAGCTCCGGGGTACAAAATTGTGATATTCTTTGCATTCGCATACTTCTAAACCAAAGCACCCGTACAAATCGTTCTGCACTGTGTGTAATTTGAGCGTTTCTTACCACCCATATTTGCCAACTGTTATATTGTTTTAGTAAAAAAAATCATTACCGTGTTTACACACGTATAGACTTTAGTGACTTAAAAGTTATTACCGACGCGCTAATAACTTATTATAATTTGAACCGCGTATCGATTATAGATCGAACACATCAAACAAACGAATTTTAATCACAGATAACACGAATGCGCTGCTGCTGCTGTTATGATATATCATGTTGTTTCTGTGCTTGATCATCCGTATCGTTATAACATGAGACGAATGATGATCGAACGAGTATGTTTAAAAAAACAATTAATGAACGAGCGCGTGTATAATTTGACCGTGAAAACTTGTATCGTACAGGTGATCCGCGATAGAAATTTTTCAGACACATGAACGAGATACGGGTAAAAAAATAAAAACCAAACGTTTTTCTTCACCGGACGTATCGAAGTGCTGCTGCAGTTGTTTCTATACGGTTATAATAATAATTGCCGGATTACTCACATACTCTCTTCTAGTTATCCGACCCGTTAATGAATGAGCTGCAAAAGTTGATAATGCGTGCCACATTCGCTCTAAATAATAATTATTGTGATTTATGACCAAATTTTAATCTTTTATCAAAACGCTACTGACTAGTAATACAGGCTGTTTTTATGTAAAACGGGTTTGTGATATTTTGGCGGTTAGTTACCGCAAACTGCAGCCATCGATAATGAGCTGTGTGTGAGTATAATATACGCGTAAAGAATCGTACGGTTTTTACGGTCCGTGTTATTATAACGTATTTCTGCCTAGTATTTTTTTTTGTATTTAAAACTGTACATCCGCAATTAAAAAAAAAAAATCGAGTGAAAAACGTTCGTTTTTGTCGTGTTTAATGGTCGTGAAAATACAACGCTCACGGCGGTATTTATAAATCTTGGACTGTTTATCGCGAATTTCGAGAAAAATCGTTTTTTCCTTCCTCGCATTCGATGATGGCGCGCCAAAAATTGTTCATCGACCTTAGACCGAATAGTAGAGGTGTAACTTTTGCACTTTGAATTTCTATCACTTTTAAACCATAAGACGTGGTTGCAACTCTTGGTTCTGTTTGTGACTTCTCTGCATTCTTGTAAAACCATATACATATATTTAAATATTTTTTTGAGAACCTTTCCCAATGATTGTGACCATGCCACCCGATAACGTTGTAAAATTTTTAATACGGTCTGACAAACCTACGTATTATTATAACCGATAATATTGTAGGACCGCGGATTGAGAACGATTGAGAAAGTATTACATTTTTACGCGTGTAACACTTAACGCACACGTTTGAGCCAATAAGATTAGCGAGATATTATGTCGTTTTATTAAGTACGTAGAGATAATAATATTATATCATTACGTCGTCGGTGTTTGTCGGAAGCCCGTCGCGTTGCACCGCGCGTGTGTGTGACGGTATATCGTCATATAGATGCAAAGAGCAGCACGTGTAATCAAAACGTTTTTATTTTTTTTCCAACTCACGTCCTTGCATTTCCACACTCGGTGTTTTCCGAAATGTTTTACACGTTACGATTTGAGTTACAAATTTAGCCTTTAGACGAGTCCTTTACATACGTTGTTACGCGAATCGTCTGTGCCGCGTCTTTTACACACGTGATGTCAACCAATTTTCGTCGTTTCGTCACAATTCGTATAATAAATAATGCGGTATTATATAATAGGTATTTCGCTTTACGTGGTTTTCCATCAAGTTCCATCTTGCACCTCGTTGTAACTAAAAACCTTTAAAATATTTATAACTTTTACCTACAATACGCTCTCGGCGGTGATCATAGTAGTTATGACAAAAAATATTTTAAAAAAAAACACAAACAACGCTTGATCTTGACGCGGTTTTCTGCGCGTCGCTGTATCGACGCGGTTGTATAAACTTTGCAAAATTGGATAATATTATTACGAATCGACGTCGTTTCAACAAACACCGAAAATCCGTACGGAGCTGAGCAGCTGCAATCAAAATTAATACGTGTACCTAATTTGTAATTCTGGTTCATTCATTTATCAGTGTACGACCAGCGTAGGTGTATCGTATACTTCTGCGTGCATTCGACTTATGAAGAACAAAAAATTATACCTACAATATTGTGTTATTTACACGCAGAACAAACATCTGTTAAAAACAGATTTCGAGACGTCCGACGTATGCGAAAGATTAACCGGATGGATAGAAGTCGATGCAAAGTTACAGTTAACAAAAGGACTACACGTCATTAAAGCGAGAAAATTACGTTGGCTACGGGACATACAACTACTGACACATGATAGTCCTGTACAAGTATAGTCGTAGAAAGAAGGAATGGGGAAAAAAAGGAAGAGTAAGAAGAACACATTTTATATCGTGTGTGGAGAAACGGGCTTGTGTGGACGTGTTAAAAAAAAAAAACCGAGAGGAAAGACCGAACACAACCTGAAGAACATTGTAAACGTTTTATCGATTTTTCGACCGATCTTTTTTGTGTGTTCAGAGAATCGCTCTGTACATTCTGCGTTCTTAAAGTCCTTATACTTACCGTCCCCTCCCCACACATTTCGGTTCTGTTTCGTCTGTAAGACTATATATAATACATACGACACGATAATATACGTGTATTGTATGAACGATAATTGTCGAAATTAAACGTCTTATTGAGTGTCGTTTAATTAATGGTTTTCTAAAGAGTTGTAGGTTAGGTTAATTATTATAACTGTACACGTTGTATATTATACGTCCGATATTGAATTAATTAAACGGGTAATATATTATTTATGTGTATCTTGTACGCGCTTTATACGAGTAATTAAAAACGTCTGCGTAATATTATGTTTTTACGATTCGGCAGAGCTTCACGCTGATGATGATACTATTAGTCTGTTTCACCATTGGACACCTATTTTCGAGACGCGTGTATGATTCTGAGCGTAGCTATAATTTTTCGTGTATGATTTACGCGCACATTGTACGTATATAAAAAAGATGCAGACGATACATTGTCGTTTTAATCGTTCGTGTTACGTATCGGCGGCCGGTACTTGATCGGTCTGTAAAATAGTATTGTTTTTTACACTTTTCAATTACGTTGCCCGCTCGTAGTAAAAAAATCATACACGCCAGCGCGGCCGTGGTTTTGTTCTAGTGTGGGATGGTGATGAATAACTTTTTGGATAAATCCTCCTCGTCCACGTAAACGCTCGTGATTTTAAACTCTGAGCGCAGCGAGAGTTTTTCTTTTCTGTTAACACATTATGGCCCGACACTATTTACAGCTTAAAAAAAAAATGGATTCATTCGTTTGAAGCGTTTTTTTTTTCTCCATTCACGGATACCGTTTTCAAAAAAATTTGCTCCGATCGAAATTTTCCTTCCTGTATTCATTTTTTCTTCGGGCAGAAGAATCGTTCTGAATGTTGTAACTGTCGTAAGCAAATAAGGCGGCCCCCGGATCTATCTCTATCGTGTTTGACTCGTGTTTGCGGGG
>CM029360.1:35223572-35352749 GCA_017140985.1 Hormaphis cornu
TACATCTCTGTGTTGTGTATTAACTTTGGAATCGATTCAGACGCGTTAAAAATAAACGTGCGAAAATCACATCGTGTGTTTGTTACACCGCGAAAAATATGTACGTAGTATATGATTATCGTGTTGTCGCGTATATTGGATACGTGTTATCGTGGCAATGATTGCAAATAATGCAATCGTCGTGTACTGTGCTGACTGCAGAAGCGTTAACCCAAAAGTTTAGCTAAATTGCACTTGGAAATGTCCAAAAAATAAGAAAAACAGTCGAGTACTCGTTGTTAGCTCTCTCGCGAATTTCCGAAAAACCTTTCCCGATTCGTATGCAGCGTGGGTTATGCAATGCGTTCGAGGAAGTTTTTAAAATTCAATTCGTGTAGGTATTTAACCGAAGACGAGTTTATTAACAGCTCGTCGAAAACGCGCGCGCTTATTAATCGACAAAAGGAAAAATCCATTTTAAACGCTCGTGCATATTGTATTTCGAACGGTACAGCCGCCGAAACGTGTCCGGAGTGAGAGGAGAGTTATGAGTTAACAAAATAAAATAGAACGTCAACGATAATATTATACTATATATATAGGGGTGTACTCGACTTTATAACAGGGGTATGCAATAACCGTAGGAAAATGTTTCCCCGAATATCCGCGTACAACGTTCGAAAATTGTGCGAACTCATTTCAAAAAATCGTCGCGCATAATAGACAATTTCAATATTTTCATACGATCAGGTATATTGTGTAAAATTCAATCGGACTGCACAAACGACTTTGAAAGCGTATACATTTTTTGCTGCTCAAACGTTTAGGGACTTGTCGTCGATATTGTAAAATCGATTCGGTACAAGGTCGAGGCGGAATGTGGTAATTCTCCACGCTGGTGTGCGTATCAAATTCTTTCGCAGAGGCGTGCGTTTTAGATATGCTGTGTGCGGAGCGAGAAAGTTAGCGGTTTTACAACGACGTTTATTATTATTTTTTAACAACATTTCTACCAGGAAGAGTGCACCGATTATTATTACATACCTTTCATTTTAGAAAATTGGATCGAGGTGGTACTTTGAAGAGGTAATTTTTCGATTTTCTCAATGGATTTTTTTAACGCGACGGGAAAAAACACCGAAAAGCCGCTAAAAACGGCATTTTGTCCATGACGCGTATGATTATTTCTCCGTAATTTCGAAAATAATCACCGAGGAGTTTTGAAAAAAACTATAATATAAAAAAATTTATAGTATACAATATACGAGCATAACTATCTGGCCACAATAGATTATATTGAATTTAGCAGATTCGTAACAATTTGTATTTCTATAATAGAAATACAATTTGAATATATATATATACAAATAGAAATTCTATTATTGCTAAACGAGCAGCGTGTTGATATTTTATTACACGCGATAAAACGTATTCTCTCGACGCGTACGTTGGCTTAGCATTGATGACATGCGCTTTTCGTGTTTCAGGTGTCCAGACGGTTACATGGGGCAGAGATGCGAGTTCAAAAATTTGGACGGATCGTATACAAGTGAGTGTATAAGCATAACACAATGTTATATTAATACATCTATAAATATTAAAAACAATAGTTTACTTAAAATTTGCCCGAAACCTATTATTGTTCGCACCAATATGAAGTGCGATGTGGTATAACTTTAACAGATTGTAAACTTGAGCACTTTGTCGGCGCACAAACAGGGCGGTTTGTCAGTTTTAATTCTCTTAAAGTCTTATTTTCAAACGAATCTAGTTAGTTGTTTTTCTCTTGTAATCGCTCGCACTCGTGTGCGATACATAATATTATGTGTGTTGTGATCATCCGGTTCGTTCTGGATATATTTTACAGTCCGACCAAAGCCATTACTTTTTCCTGTGTTCGGCTTACCGCGCGTATGAGAAATAATGTGTTCAATCTCTTTTAAGCCCCGAGTTATAGACGTTGCGGAGAGAGTATAACACTATTTCTTCGCCTTTCTCCCGACCGTTTGAGGTCGGCCACCCTAGTCGTATCCCTCATCACTATCTCATATACATCCCCTACACGCGTACGTTTACTATACCCTCGTATCTTTTTTTTCAATTGCAGTTTCCGTCCATCTCTTTTTTGGTCCAACGCTCACTTTCACGACCGCTCCTTCGCTTATCCTGCTCCAGTTTCTCGTCTCCTCGTCACACGTCCAAACCGTCCCGGTCTCGTACACGTTCTCCCGTCGTTCGATCCACTATTGATCCAACCAAAGTACAGAGACCTCTCTATACACACGCTATATCGTGTTTCTCATTTCTGTCGTCTCTCGTCACTCCACTCGTCGTCCATCGTCATCAAGCATCAAGTATATCAATCGTTTCCGTGTTACACTCGCGTGTAGCCTCGTTGGGAAATTCTTTTGTCGATTAATTTTTTAATTCCAATCATAAGTAAAAACAAATATATTAGGTATATATTTCGATTATAATGATTGTACTCGTCGCGAGCGGTGAACGATAATACATTCGGATCGGTTCGTCTTTTTTGTGTGCAGTACGTTGCACAGCAGACGCAGTTATTTTTACAAAAGCGTTTTTGTTTCCGAAAATAATTGTTATGATATCGGTGGCGACGGTAGACACGCATACGTTATGAAACGACGGTTAAAAATCTCCTGGTACACGACGAATCGTATCAACACGCCATTTGTTTCCCGAACAACCATACGACCGCGATTTGGGTGTCGTCCAAGAGCGCGCGTGTAACACGGAACGTTGTATTAACAAAACAATAATAATAAAAAAAACGATAAAATCACGGCCGTTTCTGGGGGGGCCGAAAGGCGTGGGTATATAGTTTTCGACGTTTGATCGCCGTCCGCCGCCGATCTCTTGTTAAAATATAACAAAGTCGCCGTAAGATAAAAAAACCGCCCCGAAAACGTATCCGTCCGCGTAGGCGTAGAGGAGAAGTGTTGTCGGTACAATATTGTTAAAATGTTGATTTAAGAAAAAAACAAAATTTTCGTTTTGACTTTTTTCCCGCCGTGTTATACTCGCTCGATGGGAAATAAAACCCTTTCGCCCGAACTCGCGTTCACACCGAGCGACGACGACGTTCTGTCGGGAGTATTTTGAATAATAATAAAAAACACAATTCTTTTTTTGTACTACTGCCGCCGTAATGAAATTGTTGACGCACGTTGTAGTACGACGTTTGTGTCGTTGTACCGAAAAATAAAATATTTATTATACTCTTCTTTATACACACCAGTTTCGCGATTACGGGATATTACGACGTAGATTATATGCAGTTAATGTCGTATTTCGCGTAAGCTCGCGAACGAAAAATGTCGTACGCATTTTCCACGTGTTTTACGTACGTTTTTCGTCGATTTTCTCGTATTAGCCACGTTCGCTTCATTCGTTCAATCCAATCGCGATTCTCCTCCGCCATCGCCGTCTCTGGAGTCCTCTCTCGCGCCGTTTTTGTATTTTTGTATTAAACGATAATTCGTTTCACCTTCCGGTGCAGCAGCTCCGTCCTCGGCACTGTGCGACGTCGTCCGTTCGATGCATCGTTCGAAACCGTCCGCGTTCCTCCCCGGTGTATAATTCGTTCGTCGTGCCGAAATGACGCGTTTTCAATGAGCGTTTTCATCGCAACTGCGCTCTTATTACACACGCGGCAAGTCCGGCTTTTGAAAATAGAAAAAAACACCCCGTGCACATACATTTTAAACGCCGGTGTTTTCCGACTTTTAGGTACGTGTACGTATGAACAACGTATACGAAATACACGACGAAACGCGCGCGCGCAGGTGTAGTCGTGGTGGAGGATGAAGAAACGAGACCGCATACCGAACCCGTGCACACGGTCCGGCATACTAATGATTTACCATGTGTAACACACAGGCATCCTCCCCGCGCGTTATTAAAATAATATGATAATAAAATAAAAAAAAAACGACTCTTATGTGTGCGACGCGCCCGTATATATTATAAACAAAACGCCCGTGTGTAACGTACACACAACGATTTTCCCATTACTGATGCGCTATTACGGATCGCAGCGGTCGTGTAATAGGCGCATAACGATATTATATCGCGCGTGTTTCGTGGTCAGTGTTTCTTAAACTTGTTGAAAATCGTTATGGCTTTTACCACTTCGATGAAAAATGTACAAACGCGACGGTCAACGCGCGAAACGACGCGATACGCGCGCGGTAAAAATGTAATAAGAATATACATATATTTTTTCTAAAACAAAGTAGGTAACGTGTGATATCGTCTGACTTTTATCACGCTTTTGCAACAGTGCGAAATCGTTCAACTCTACTATTCGATCGGAATAACGAAACTAGCGCGAATCTTCTCGTCAAATCCAATCTAATTTCGATACTCATACGCGAGTCTTGGTCTGAAAATCCACTTTCACACGTTGAAGTGTGGTATGACTCTCGACGCCTTTTTTTTTTTCGCTTGGTAGTATTCGCTATGAACTATTTTTTTTTATCGTCCAGTGATAAATCGTTTTTTAAGTTTCTCAACGCGACGATGTCTGCCGAGGAAAGATCTGCCAACACACAACCTCTTCATTCGCAGAGAGAGAGAGAGAGAGCATTCGTTGAGCCATTGCAACCGAACGGATCCAAAACCATTTTATATCTAGTTTTGCTATTTCTTTTCGTTATCACGGAAGGTCGTTTTTCGCGTACGGTATTTTTACAAAATAATATCGTACGATTTACCCGAGTGTACATTTCGTACTGACTATTATGTAAAATTAAAATGTATCAATGTTCTTTGCACACGCCCAACACGACTTTTTCCCATTAGCTGATCTTTAGTTGGATTTTTCAAAGCGATTTTTTGAACATTTTGAAAAAAAAAACACTTTTGAGTTTCGCGGAACTCTGTGTGTGACGGAGCACGGTTTAAGAAACACTGATCTAAGGTACACGCATTGTGTGTCGCCGAGTTCGACGGGCGTGTTTTTTTTTATTTTTAAGTCTTTTTCCGTTGTTGATCATTTTTTCATCCGTTCGATTTTGTTGTTGTTGTTTTTCATCTAGCCGCCCGACGACAAGTCATGCTGGAATCGGCGAGCATAGCCTCGGGGGTTAGCGTGGCCGTACTGCTGGTGTTCATAATCTGCACCACGTTCTACGTCCGGTCCAAGAGACAGCGAAAACTCAAACTGAACGCCACCGACGTTTCGTAAGTATATCGTATATAATAATAATATTGATTACTTATGAAATGTTTAAACATTGAAATTATTAAACTAAATTATTCAACGCCCGTATTGGTTTACGGGAAATCTATCTAAAAATATTAGGTACGTATGATAAGTAGAATTTCTATAGTGAATCATTCGATCGAGGGTACGTTTCAAAGTATACGCCGTTTGTACCGGTTCGTTACGTTCTAGAGTTTGTGAATCAAGTATGGGCCCGGTACAACTAGACAAAACGCAAAGGCGTTTAGATTGAACACGATAGCGTAACCCGCGACCGATTGAAGTTGTCTAATTTAGACTTAAAGTGTCTAAAATCACACATTCGTTTTTACGACGATTTATCTATAAATTATAGCGAACGGTACAGTACGTAATCACCCGATCAATAGCATCCCTTTCGTAGTAGTAGTAGTACCCCCAAATAAGAACAATATATCAAACCGTCTTTTACGTGTTGTCTCCTCTCCTGCTCCGCCAACAGAACTGTACATTTTTATTCTTTGTCGATGGTTATGGAACCCACGTTATTAATTCGTTGTGTATTAAATTTGTAATACCACAGCTTATCACATAGGTGTTAATAAATAACGAATAATACGATTTATCGCAAAAGTTCAACAAGATTACGCACGGTTAGAGGTGGTAAAAAATAATGTAATCGTACCGTAGATTAAATTTCCAATTAATTATAAGACTTAACTGTTTCCATCGGTATAATAAACTTGTGGACCCCTTTCGTTTCTCTCGCGTACGTTTTGTGCAGTCGATACGGAAACGAATAATATTATTATTATTTAGTATTTCTAAAATACGCTGCGAAAATAATACGACGAGCTAAGTCAATGAATCGAAAGAAAGCCAAAAACGTACTGCACAGGTGGTGTATTCTTTCCTAAGAATTATATCAATAATTCTGAATTCATTTGATTTCCTATGTTTGCAGAGAACGGTAATTTTAGAAAAAGCGTTCTCGGAGTATTTTCTCGTGATTCGCGTAAAACACGATGTATACACGCGTTCTTAGGATTCGGGGATAGTTATACTGAAAAAAAAAACAAATGACCTAGTTGATTCATACTTTATATTATACTACCGGTCTTGTGCTATGTTTTTCAATCGTGCCGTTAATATTGTATAGTATTTTTGATTTCAAGTAACTCCTATGTATACGTTTTTTGGAAATGTCTTTTTTCCATGGCAATAACAACGAGGTGCTTTTTTCCACAGAATGGTTGACGGTAACTGGACGGACACGGAAAGGCGGCCGTTCTCATACCGGCCGAAACACACAATCGTCACGATTCCTCTGAAGACGCTAATCTCAGTGAGTATAATAGTATATAATTTATACGATTTCTATAAAAATATAAAAAAAAAAAAAGGAACGATACCGCGGGAAAGGTGCATTAGCGACTACACTTTGGCAACGATAAATGATCGCATTCGAAAAAAAACTATTCCGAGCGAGTTATCAAATCTAATTCCGAGTGAAAATAAAAAAGATCGCGAATTACTCCTTTTGTATAATACGTAAAAAAAAAAAATGTATCATATAGGACTCAGCAAAAACTTTTTTTGAATTTATTATATCGCATCAAATTACATTTTAGTGTGTTAAAATTTGAACCCGACGAGGGATAATTTTTGTATCGTTAGTTTGATACCGTATGGCCGTAATTCTGACGCCGGATTTGTTGATTTCGCCGTTTTCGGCAATCAGAAAATAATCAAAATATTATGCTTCAAATAAAATTTAAAGCCAAAATCCCAAATTTTATGTGGCATTCGACGGAGCGCTCATTCCACCCGAAAACGTCATGACAAACCTGAAAGTTTCAAATTTTTCGACGTAAAATTCTCGATTTTTGTTTTGGTCAAAACTTTCGGGGTGAAACTCAAAAGCGTAATTTAAAAATAGTTGCAACCAAAGTACCACCGGAGTCCGTATAAACCTTTCAGAAAAGTCACTGACTTTGAACGTCTCTTCCCGAAAAGTTGTTGACGGAATAAAACATCATTGTAAAAACAATATACGTCGCTCGGAATCTAAAAAACGACTTTTCTTCCTTCCGCGCGTACGAATAAAACCCACGCCCGTTTGTTTTATTTTTTTTAATAGTATTCCGGTCGTCGATTATTTTTAATGCGAGCGCGTTTGCCGTGTTTCGTTTATAGTTAAAAAAAAAAAAGTAACTTAAAAAACGATAATAACATTATGTACCCACAATCACCCGACCACCACCGCGCGGGTACATTTTCGTTTCCAAATATGGCGCGCAGGCGGGTGTATATAATAATAATAATATGCTAAGCAGCGCCAGGAGGATGCGAATTTGATCCGTACGGTATTATATTATATTGTTTTTTTTTTTTTTTTTTTACGATCTTTTTATAATGTTATACCTACTCTTATTAATTGTCGCCGTATTATACACACAGTATCATCTATTCTTTGCTGAGAAAAAAAAAAACATGATAAATATGCGTACGTGCGAGCGGCGGCGGTCTGTATCTAAAAAAAAAAAAAAACTATATAATATTAAGTACGTATAATGCTCATTGAAAAAAACAATTTTTTTTTTCTTTCTTTTTTTAACGTCGCCGAGAAAACACATCGTGCGCGTTGTGTGCGCCGTGTTGTTGTTGTTGTTGTTATAACTGTGTTCATCTGCCGCGGCGTCGCGGTAATTTCAGTATAGGTACGACGTTATAAATATTATACGAAAATCGTGGGCGAAATCATTGTAATTGAGTCGCGAGGTTTGTATTATACAATATATTATGTTAATGTCCGAGTTGTGTGTGTGTATAAAAAAAAGAGAATTAAAAAAACAGTCTATTACCGTATATCTACGACGATATCTCATGACTTAGGCGGCGACGACGACGTGTGTACACAATATAATGCGGTCGAACGGAAAAATGTGTAATGCAGAGAAAGCCGCGTTTATTATATACATTCCACGAGAGAATTAATCAGCCGGTCAAACTTTTCCTTCGGAAAAAAATAATAGGAATCGATTTGTTTTTCGAAAAGTTTGGCGACACATTATCGTTGAAAACACGCTCGGTGAAGGAAGTGTGACGTAACCGCGAGTTGAAAACCGATTATTACATCTCGTGAGTATAACCATTTCGAATCTCTCGATATAAACAGAACCAACTTTCAGATCACGTCCGTGTCGTAATCACAGACGTTTTTTGGGTGGCTGAAAGTGGAAAAATGTGTTGAGGGACGACGACGTCAACGACTGAGACACGTTTATGCTAAAAATTTTGAACCGTTCTACGCGATCCGAGATTTTCGTACCTATTATGTATTATGTTCTCAGTACATGGTGTCCTATTGTGTTCTGTGTCCTCTAAAATGCGATATCGTAGAGCTCAGCTATCTTTTCGTCAAAACGTATCTAGTACACACGTTAACACTTTATTTCGTAGTTGACTTTTTGAGTTACGGTCTAAAGTTTCGAAAAACACTTCGAAATCTGTGCACGATTTAATGATTTTGTAGATTTAAGAACCTCTGATCTTGTACCGTCGACACCACGTCGCGCAGACAAACAAAACGCACTCGCGTTTCACAGGATCTTTTTCGCGCGATACGCGTTTTGAACGGACGAGAGGGCAGCGAGACATTTGTTTCGGCGGCCGTCGTAACGCGACGATACGGCTTGTACGATTTCCGAGTGGAAAACTCTTAATGTATGGAGACCACTTTGGTCGTTTTCGCTCGTATGATGTCACAAACAGCGTAAAAACGGTCTCGATGATAGAGCGCGGGGGATTTCAGCAGCGTTTCTTCGCTCGTACGTCTTGCTCGCGGTATAAAATACATCGCGGCCTATAGTATCTGAACGTTTTAAAAAAATCCGCGAAAAATTCCGACGCGAATTCACCACTCGCGCCAAACGAATTATTCGACGCAGCGACAACGCGAAAAACCTGTCGCGTTTGAACATTGCACAGTTTTGCATTGACAGTCGCAACGCGCGTTTTGAAGGTTCTTTTTTATCTCGATATTTTCAGTTTTGTTTGGCGCGTTTAACGCCTCTCGTGTGAACTAGCCCTTAATATATGTAATATTTATAAAACACGAACGTTTGTTTTTCCGCAGGAACGACCGACGCCGCCCGTAGTCGTCGTGGACGGTCGCCGCGGCCCGGTGGACAGCTCGCGACCCGAACCGCTGCTGATCGTATGAGAAACGACGGACGCGTACGTTTCACTACTATCTGCACCATATATTTTACACCGCCGCCCGTCGTCGTCGTGTACGTAACCGCATAACCGCATTGTTGTTACGCCGAACGTGTCGCGAGGAGAAGAGGACGACAACACCACCAGGACACCACCAGGACACCACTTTTGCGATCGTCAAAATAAATAAAAAAAGTCAACGAGACCGGATCAATCGTGTGACTTTTTCGCACAACGCGTCAACCCTGCACACACACGCACACACAAAATAATAATAAGTGTTACGCGTGGTGAGCGAAAGGAAAATTTTCTGTTCCAAAAATTTTTTAAACGAAATTATACGTGTATGTTTTTATTTTCTGAACCCGTAGTTTTTCGGTGACGGTTTTGCTGCGGGTGTCAGGACGTGTAAATCGTGTTTTTTTTTTTTCGTACGTTGTGAATTTTTCCCACCGTTTTTCCACGGTATTTCCTCTCTCTTTCCCCCCCGGTTTTACAAAAATTTTACCGTTTTTAACGTGTGCGCGTGTGTGGCATCGTGTGATTTCTCGCGACATTTTATAATAAAACGCGTTTATTTATACACAACTTGCGTATAGATCCTAGATTCTTATATATATATATATTTATATGTACTTTGTTACCGTAATGTTTCAGTGATTTTTATTAATCTGTAATTTTAAAAACAACGATAAAAAAACATATTTTTTCGCTTTCTTCCACACGCGCGCGACAGATAACGTTATGATTTATACCCGTATAAATATTTTTATAAATCGTATATTGTGTATAGTAACGCTGTTTTTTTTTTAAACGGGTTTAATTCGCGCGACGCCCCGATCGCGTTTTATAATAATAATAATCGTTTGTTTTACCAGTTTTTAAAAAATCGTCGTTTTAATAAACCGTTTCGCCCCCAACGCAATCGTCTACGTGCGTGTGTGTGTGTATCCTACGCATTACCCGTTTTTTTTCCTCCCCGTGCACACAGTGTACTATACGTCCGAATAACAAAACCGTATAGCGAAAGCGATTAAAATATAATCGTATTTACGTACATATACATTGTTTGTAAACGAATTTTTTTCTCATTTACGTCACGTTATTATACGCGTGCGTGTGTGTATGTATCATAATTGTTTAAAAGAAAATCGTGTAAAGTGGTAAAATTTGAAATTTTTACGCGTTTTTATATTTCATATTATTATACAGTTATTTATTTATTATTATTATTTTTTAAATGTAAATTATCGCTGTTATTCTCTGTTGAAGATGTAGAGATTTGTATTGTTTCCTTCGAGCACACCTACTACTATTACTATTATTTATGTACCCCCTGTGTAGGCCACCCGATCGTTGTTATCCGTAGCTTCCTACTCCGTGTGTGTATTACGAAAAATGTTCCCTCCCCATGCAGCAGCATATATATATATTATGTATGTACATAATATGTACCTTACCTATTATACATTATTATTATTATTATTATAATTATAACCGATGTGGAAAAACGAAAAGTTTTCACGAGAGAGAAAAAAAAAAAAAAATAACAGAGAAATCTACCAGTTCCTATAAATTTTTTTTTTTTTTTTTTTTAATTGTAATAATTTAATATTAATAATAAAAATGGTAAGAAATAAGAGAAAAAAAAAAAAAAAGTATGCTATATATAGTAAATTTACGATATATATTTTTTAGTTGTTGTAAATAAAAATAAACTCAAAACATACCAAACGCTCGTTGTTGTTGTAGCGTTGTGTATTATAACGCCGTAGATTATATATACTTGCGACGGTTTTTTCGACGTTTCTAATATAAATTTATTCGCTCTCACGCTGGTGCAGGGCGTGAAAAAAAAAATTGTCTTGTCGCGAACCGGGACGGACGTCAAAATCAAACCAAAAGACGAAAAACGAGTTTTTTTTTTTTTAGTGTTTTTCAATTTTGTGTTTACACTCTTTTGTGTCGAACACCCAAACGGGCGGGCCATCCTCTGAAACGGTGCGAAAACTGTTTGTTCGTAGCGAAATCGCCCATCGGTATGGCGTACGACCAGCCGTAATATTATTGTTGTTTGACGTCGGTTAAAAAATCGCGCGAATAAACAAAAGACTGTAGGTGGAAAATAATTACAGGTACCCCCGCGACATTCGACGGTAACACCTTTTTTCGTGCGGATCAAACGTCGAAAAACCGCGGTCAAACACAAGGTTACACACCGTTCTCGAGTTTTAACGTTTTTTTCATTTACATTTTATTCTTTTGCACTGTTTACACCGCGATGTCGCACATAAATCACATCGGTTATCTCTGGACGAGCACACTGCAAGGTCGCGTACGTCACGCGAATATCATTGTTTATTACGAATTAATAGATTCACAAAAACCGATCGAATAATTCGTTTTTGACAGCTTAAACACGACTCGAGGGACCGAAAACGAAAAATACAAACATAATTGTAACGGTTGAATTAAAAGCGACGATCGCGACGGTACGTCACGTCGCGTAGTATATCAATTATTATTATTAATGTTCGTATTACGGTTTATGATATGGTAAATACTGCACAATATAGTAAAATATACAGTATTGAATCGTCGTCGTCGTCCGTTCATATTCAGATTGTATCGCGGTACAAAACGAAGTCTGTGTCGTGAACGTAAAAAAAAAGTGTAATCAATTAATTACACTTTTTATTCGTTCGCAAAGTCGTCAAATCGCGCGCGGCGACAAACGACTTCAAAATAAAAACAACTCTACACGCGATTTTAATGAAATCTAACACGTCGTTAAAAGTCGTGTTCAAATTTCGAGTCAAAAAACCCGAAATTTGTGACTGAAAGACCTCAAAATCTAAAAATTGCTATAAATAGCCTAAAATTTAATGAAACTTCAATCAGCGTGAAAAAACAAAAATTAAAATAAAAAAAAAAACCGGGATCACTCTAGATCGTGTGGGCAGTTTGACGGAGTAGCGATTATACGTTTTGGGTGGGTCACAAGGTTTGCAAGTTGTGGTGCAAACGTATTGTTTAATATCTTTAAAAATATTTAAAAAAAGATTCCGAGCGAGCTTCCAGTCGTCTGTAGTAATCGTCCTGGTAAACTTTTCGACAATCCCAACGTTCTATACTTAGCTCAAAAATTTTCGAGATTAACATTTACAAGCCTGTACCTATCATACGTATTTCAATATCATGTAAAAGTTTCAGCTTGTTCCGATCATTATTTTGGATGTTATTGCCAAAAAACTAAATCGATACTGCACGTTTGCCGTTTCTTGATGGTAACATTTTCAGGTACTGACTTTAAAAATTCGGAGCATACCCTAAAAAGTTTTCACACTAAACGAACGAAAAAAAAAGTGAATTCTCGGCTGCGCTCAGAACAAAAAATAAAATCTTAAAATTCACCTAAACTAGTTTAATGCCAATTAATGTTGGTTCTAAAGTTCGGTTTTGGTTTTTTTTTTTTGATTGGGCAACAAAAATATTGGGCTGTAAGAACGTTTCAATTTTTTTTTTTTTTGTCGGACGAGTGGCGGAAATTCAAAGTCTTAAGTCACAACAAACAACAGCCAAAAACTTTCGATACGTGCGTATATGTTACTACCTCCGCGGAGATTTGTTAAAATTTTTCGACAAAGTGGTTATTTCTTATAAAATTGACTTGTATTAGACCTCCTATCTCCACCTACGATGTACTGTCTCCGCGGGGACGCTCAATTTTCCTTTTGGTTTTTTTTCTTTATTTTTCTTCTTTTACTCTGCCGGATTCTCGGCCGGTCCGAGCGATAATTGAAACGAGAAAACCGCAGACGAGAATCGTTTTACGATAATTGTGCAGTCGCGGGACATTTACGTGTGCGAAAACACGAGTTCGTTGACACTTTCGACCGAAAATGTGCTGCAGGAAAACGTTGTTGTATATTTTAATATATCAACGATAATATTATACTACGTTAAATTGACGTGGCCGCGGTGTGGGTGTGTATCGACGACGGTAATGACATAATTCTCGTGTAATTGATTCGACGAAATAGGTTCATAAAAAGGTACAAAAACATTAAAATAAAACTACTATATCGGTCATAGCGGTTGTAGCGCCGCGGCGTCTCGGAATATCGGTTTACTATGTGATGCGTAAGTTCCCACACTCGCGCTTCCCGGCCGCGAATAACATAATAAGGGGTCGCGAGTAGGCAATTACTTTAACGAATCGGTCGAAAAATTGCCGAGTTGGTGTGTTCCAAAACGATCCGACCGCAAAAACGAAAACGGTTTTTCATTTAGAGCTCCCCATTAATTTTTTTATTGAATTTATTTTAGCTTATGAATTGATTGTGTACGCTAATAATAATAAAAAAAAAAAAATCCAACAAAAACAACCCGTTTATCATTTTTACCTTCATTTTCAATCACGTTAGGGAATTTCGAAAACGATGTACGACTATAGTGCGTTACCCGCTGATAACGGTCGCGTAGCCTTTGAAAGGATTTTTTAGATCTGTTTCATCGTAGTATATAGTTTTCGAGATTGTCCGTTGTGTACAATATACAAACGAACAAAAAGAACGCAAATCTTTTCTCTTTGAATTTCATATATTAGCTATAATAATATACGTACACGAAGAATTACGCAACCATTTACCGGCCATAACAACCGCAGTACCTAAACAATCGTTATTTATTGACTTTTTTTGTTCACTTACACATGCACCTATCGCGTTTGATTTGTTGTTCTGAATTTCCGTAAATCAATCCACATCGATTCATCGGCGTTTCACAATAATCGATTACGACGTAAAAAGATGCAGTTATACGACCCAACACCCATCGGATCGGTGACGGCCGGCGGAATCGTCGTCTGGTCGTTTTGGATTTCACTCGTCCAATGTCGGCCGATACGTAATTATTCTTTTCGTGTTTTATACATTTTTCGACAAATCTGTCGGCAACGGCGTTAAGAAGAATTGTAAAACGAGTTTACAGCAGAAATTTTAATCAATTTTTTTGAGGGACTTTGATGTTTATCGATTTGTTTTTTCACGAAAGTTTTTTGTTCCATAGATACACGCTGGTAGGCGTGAGTATTCTATGTAAAAAAGACTATTAGGTCTCAGTTTTTGTTTAAAACACCGATGATGCATAAACGTTGTTTTACACCGCGCGTATTCGTTGTAATAAAAACAACATTTTTCGTACAAAGTGATTTTATATTTTTATGGTACGTTTGTTCGTGCGGCTTGAACAGTTGAAAAAAAAAAGAAAAAGTTACAAACGTTTCGTTATTCGCGCGATAGAAATGATGTTGTCTCTGTCCGTTCCGACAGCTCCTCTGCAGACGCGCGTCGTCCGTCCGAGCGTCGTCCTCGACGAACGACAGTCGTCCGCTGCAGAAGAGTGGCCAGCCGCGGGTTCTGGTGCGCTGAGGGACGCCATCGTCTTGACGTCGCGGCCGGTCGCGGGCCACATGCAGTGGCGGCGGCCGGTTAGCTCGGACATTGGTGATCCGGAGCAGCCGCCAAACTCGGACGACCCGGTGCGGCTGACGCGGTGGTCCGAGGCCGAAGCGCTGGGCAGAGTGGAGGTGGCGCTGAAGCGCTGTCGCGACCCCGCCGACCTGGCCGACTTGGAGAAGCGGATCGCCGCGATGGTCCGAAACAAAGCGGCGGCCGCGGCCAGGACGAGCGCCGGACCGTCGTCGAGAGATAAACGTCCGGGACACAGAGGCCCACCCTGGAGATTGAGAAAAAAATTTTCAAATATTTTCAAATCAAATATTTAGACGTTATTAGTATATTTATATTTAATACTGTTTGAAACGCCCCCGTGTACGATGTACGCGACGCGTAAGAAAACGGTCGTTTTTTTCGGTTATTCGTTAACAACTAAATATACGCGCCATTCGCGGCTGTGAATTAGAAATTGTAAACCTCTTTTTTTTTTGGACTTTTGGTTCAAATACCCGTAGAACACCCCCGTCCCACTCGACGGCCCTGAGACCAACCGACCCGTTATCGGAATTATCGATATTTTTTGTATATAATACATTGAAGGATGAGGCAACGTGTCGTTAGCATACCCTTTAACGATTGTTGTACATATTCGTTTAACACGCATCACAAGTCCGTTGTTAACCATCGTTCGAAGGAAATGTTTCACGTTTTTTGTAATTGGCGAATGCTATACGTATTATTAACCGTAAATTTTTTTTACGTTGAACGTACCGCGACCGCGGTAACCGTGAACACGACTGAGCATAACGTACAATTGCAATTTTTGGTTTCACGATATTGAGCACAAAAAGTAAACACAACCACGAAAAGCGTTCGAAAATTTAATAATTTTATTTAAAGAAATACCGTGCGGTTTCCGTGAGCAACCGTTACCTTGACGACGGGGTTTCAAAATTATTTTTATTTATTATCGATTTAGATTTTTTACGTCCAAAATAAAGATCGGACCGAGCTGAAAGTCTTACATAACACTAAAATAGAAAGGATATTATAGGTACGATAAAAATTTTTATCGTTAAATTTGTTATTCCCAAAACGTATATATACTAGATAACTGAGCTCGCTCAGAGTCGTATTTTAGAAGACACCGTTGCTTTCAGGAGCTCGCTCAGAGTCGTATTTTAGAAGACACCGTTGCTTTCAGATAATGCGTTCAAACCACAAATTCTAAACTGGTGACCCGCCCGAAGCGTAGTCGCTACTCCGTCAAACTACGCGACCAAGACCGATCACGGCTTTTTCAGGATTCAATTCAAGGCGAAAAATTCGATACAAAGTGTACGTTGTAACAAACTTAAATCGGTTTTCTCATCGCGCATCAATAATCACAGATCGAGAAAACAAATCGACGATTCTGATCCCCTTAAATCCTCCCCATTCGCTCAGAATCTAAAATGTTCCAAGAGTTTGATCGATTCACGTCTCCGTGCAGTGTCGCAACGACTTTAACGTGCAAAACTTTCAATCTTTACACGCGTATTAATGTATTAGCAGCAGTAATTATTACGGTAACGCGCGCAAAGTAATAGAATGATTTTTTTCAAACGCGCGTTAATTTTAATTTCTAATAGTAATATTGTTAAAAGTTATACGCGCCGCCGGTTATTGCACTCTCATTTTTTACGCGTGACATTTTCGTCTTAATCTTAATAGTATTATCATTATTATTATTTCGGCGATAAACACGACGCGATACGAATATGCGTTTTAAAAATTTTTCAAAATCGTTTTTATTCAAACATTCAAGTTCCCTCGGCGAATTAACCGCGGCACCGTTACGCGACAAATGTGTATATATGCGTTTTTTAGGTGCCTTTTCCGCCAAATCAAAAAGATCTATGCTATATACCTACCCAAAGTCGAGAGTCCGTGTCGAAAATGATTTTATACTTACAAAACGTGAATAGGTACGCAGAATTTTCCGTTTCGCCGTAACACTAAAAAAATTATTATTCTCCGACGCATAGGTATACTTTTAGCGCAAACTGAAAATGCAAATGTCGCGGTGGCCGAGCGATAATTGAAACGAGAAAACCGCAGACGAGAATCGCTATTACTCACACTGTTATTGTGCGGGACATTTACGTGTGCGAAAACACGAGTTCGTTGACACTTTCGACCGTTCAAATGTGCTGCAGGAAAACGTTGTTGTATATTTTAATAAAAAAACGATAATATTATACTACGTTAACTTGACGTGGCCGCGGTGTGGGTGTGTATCGACGACGGTGATGACATAATTCTCGTGTATTTGATTCGACGAAATAGGTTCGTAAAAAGGTGCAAAAACATTAAAATAAAACTACTGTATCGGTCATAGCGGTTGTAGCGCCGCGACGTCTCGGAATATTTTCTATGTGATGCGTAAGTTCCCACACTCGCGCTTCCCGGCCGCGGATAACATAATAATAAGGGGTCGCGAGTAGGCAATTACTTCTACGAATCGGTCGAAAAATTGCCGCCGAGTGGGTGTGTTCCAAAACGATGCGACCGCAAAAACGAAAACGGTTTTTCATTCACACACATAAGATGTGTGTTTAAAAAAAAAACACTCGCCTTGGGTATTGCTCCGACATTAATGGTCCAAACATTTTCCGAAAGGCAGACTTATATCCTTGTTTTCGTATGATTTTCAATTCCAAAAAAAAGTTCATGAAAATAAGGATAATCACGCGTTTTAGACACATCGATTTCTAGCTTTTTGACCGTAACTTCCAAAATAATGATCGGAACGAGCTAGACACGATTAAAATAAGTAAGCTACATGCAGATCTGATAAAAGTTTCAAGTGATTTCAAAAATTTTCGAGCCAAGTATAGTACTTTTAAATTCTCGACAAACTAGACAACTGCAAGCTCGCTCAAAATCGTTTTTTCGAAGGCAATGGTTTACAATAATTGCTTTCACATATTGAATAATACGTTTGAACCGCAACTTCCAAACCAGCGACCCACCCAAAGCATAGTCGCCACTCCGTTAAACTACCCCCTACGTGACCTAGAGTGATTTTTATGCATGTATATTATGTACACTTGTCAACTGTCAATGAAGTGTTCTCGAAGTCTTCATCGATAGTTCATAAATCGAGTTCGTCTATAGTTGGACAAAAACTGATAAAAATTCGACAAACTCTTTTTTAATAAAACAACGTACCGCCGAGGAGTGCGGAGACGTCGTGAATGTGATAAACCGTAATAGAATCGCGGATATTTCGGGAGATTCGAATTTGTTCATATGAATGGATACAAAAATTGAATAAAACAAACCAAACAACCGAGTATAATCGCATAATTCAATTTTACTTAAAATTCCAAGTTCCTACAGTATTTTTGAATATACTGCTTATTACTTTTTGCGCGAAACGTTTCCAAACATATAGAAACCAAACCAATTATATTGTTATAAACTACGCGTTTTTCGTGATGACCACTACCGTTTTTGGGTTTCTCACGAGTGTCCGTCACGAACCGTTCAAACAATCTTCCAAATTTATACTGAGTAAACAAAAAAAAAGTTTAAAACTATCCCCAGAAATAAAACTGGAATCGTAAATTTGAAATTCGCTGTACAACATATTACATCCGATAAATAAGTTTTTGTCGTTGACATTTTCTCGTGTACAGTATATTATTATACGAAAAAACCGATCAATCGGTATGATATTATTATGCGCATAAACAATCGGATTTATTCTCAGAGTTTTGCACAAGATAAAACTCTCGGAATTTGACTGAAAATACTCTACCACGATGTTCGTAAAATGTACGTAATAATATGCGTTTTTTTTTTCCGCGATATAAAAGTAAACGATACGACGAATACGATGCTTTTTTTTCCTTTTTTAAAAGAAAAAGATCCGTTTCTGTAAAAATATTTGAGTAGGTCAACGACTTTACTACGTTTTGTAGGAAACACAATTTTGATTTTTTTCAACCAAACTTATTAATAATACATGATAAAAATTTTTAAAAAAATATCAACCTTTTTTTTAATTATTGTTCGAGATAAATTTAGGTAAAAAGAATAAAAGTAATTCTGATTCTTAGAAAACATAAAAAACAAGTAAACAAGTGCGTTATAATCTGGGTACCCAAACCCGGATTATTCGTCTACAGTGTGCTCGAAATTTGATTTGTGGTTCACGTATATTTCGGCGTTTATTCGGCCGAGATAACAAAACGGAGGACGCGTTTACGCGTTGGGAATTGGTTATTTTTAACTTGATCTGAAGGGTACAACTGGTGACGGAAAACTTAACAAAATGTGTGATAAGTTGCCTATACAATATCTCCTTAGGTTCATTGGGTGGCCCAATCCAACGCCCGGGAAAAAAAACGTTAACATTTTGGGGTTGAAAAACGTAAGATACTCAATAGATTATAATGCATACATTTTATAAAAACGGTAATTTTTTTTTTGTTGAAACTTTGTGTATACAATTCGAAATAATTATAAAAAAATCAACTACACAAGAACGACATTATATTATCTAATACGAATTCATACGCGTACAATATCGATTGTAGTAATTTGTATCGGTCTTTTGGAAAACCATCGGAAAGGTGTTAAAACTTCAAAAAATTGAATTATAATTACTAGGTTCGGAGTAAAATAGTTGGTTGAAGTATACAACGATATAAAACACGTGTTTTAGCCGGGGCGGGAAAGTGTTGTGTGGTTTAAACAAATTATAACGTTATAACGTCTGCAGAAAGTGACCGGTAATAAGACGTTTTCAAAATTGTATACATTATTATTGTCTACGAAACACAGTTTTTATTTCTCGCTTTTACGTATTTGAAAATTTTATAGTGGTTGTTGATGTATTTCGCCTTCTGTCGAGTTTTTCGTTGGTAATTATTGTTGAATATTCGTTTACGCGAAAACCGAGCACGCTGCACATCATACGGACGAATTTCTTTTCCTAATAAACGAAAACTGTCGTATCTTTACTACGAATAAACAAATAGAAAACCTGTAAAATTGCTTATATTTTCCGGAGCGACGTCGTCGTATCTTTTATTTCTCGTCGATATACACGACGAGTTTTATGCGCGGTTCCTCCTCGACGAATATTCTCCGCGCAAAAAACGTCCGAATCTACCAAATTTAACGAAGAATCGTTTCATTTTCCTTTTTTTGTTAAAATACTAGTATATCGTACAATATACGTATCATCATACGCAACGTATATCTCACATCACAGCGTGCGGTACGCGGCAAAGAATCGAACGTCAAAATTTCGTTCGCGTTTTCTGCAATCTAATCACGGTTTATTGAACGCTGTTCTGTCATTAGCGTTTCACGACGATTTATTTTTATTGAAACAGCGTGACAGCATTTCGAGAAGAAGAATTCGCGCAGCAGTTATCAACTCGACCGAACAGTTTTCAAACATACCTAATTATTATTTTATTATAAAACTATTAATTTTTCAATTCTTTTTAGACATACCGATTTTACTTAAAAGTTATTATATTTTACTAAAAATATAGGTTCGATAAAAGTTTTAAATTTGTGTTTACCACGACGTCGTATACTGACGCGGACAACTGAGCTCAATCGTATTTTCCGATTTATCTTTGCTTTCAGATATAAATTAACGCGTTCAAAACTTCTAAACTAGTGAACTCACCCAAAGCGTAGTGTCCGTCAAACTACCCACGCGACCTAGAGTGGTGAGCCCGGACATTTCATTTTTTTATTCACGGGGAAATTTGAAAATTTGTTCGCACGCATTCTGTAGCTGATCCATTTCGTTGCGACGGTAATTTAATTTTTTTATTGTTCGTTTGAATGGAAAGGTGAAACGATTGCGATCTTTATTTATAACGTACGAGTGTTGTTGTTGTACCCTTGACGATTTTTGCCGATTGGCGAAAATCGCTAGACCGTAAATGCCGCTGTGATGGCGCGATAATAATGATTAATAAAAAAAAAAACACAGCACGCATTAACCTGTAGTGATTTGAAAAAATTGCAAAGTTTCAAAACGATTTTCCCGATTTTCGCAGTAAATCGCGTTGATTGTTAAATATTAGCTGTTATAACAATAAATACAATAATAACCGTAGCGGACGTGACGCGTCGAGTGCACATCGATTAGACAACGATCATTAAAAATGTTATGCGATTTGCGATGCACAAATCGATCAAACTCCTCCGCGTGCGCCTTCGTTATCGCGTCTGTATGTTTGTAAAAATAATATTTCAAGGCTGGGAAATATTATAATAGTTATTGAGTTTTTTTTATCTAGTTGAAAAATCAAGTGACCAAGCTGTACCGATTCAATATTACACGTACCTACTGTGCTTATGAGAATAGCTTAATTTTGCTCGGTGCTTTACTTAGGAAAACAAACAGAATATCTGCGTTCAAATAAAAAATATATCTTGTAACCACATCGTCAATGGGACCGAATCATAGAGGTACACGCTAAATTATTCTCTTTTAAAGACAATCGTTGTTTTTGCTCCGATCGACTTTGCTGCTGTGCACGACATGTACAAACAGCTATACTGTCGAACGTCTCTATTATTCGAAACAATACCGTTTATAGCGCAACAATAAACTTTTACTATACGTTTCAAAATACGCCGCTGCGATCGGCACTAAAAACGAAACCGATAGATTTCAAATTTAATCTAAAATAAACTCAACGCGCGAACAAAGATCTTTAATTTTAAAGTCGTCATCACAAACAACATTTTTGTGTTCTGTGTTTAATCGAAGTTCGCGTTCCAGCGGTGTTATTACACCGCAAGCGTAGTAGAACGATTAAAATCGATAACTTGCCTCTGTAGCAGCTGTTTTCTTCGTTCACAAATGGAAAATTTTGAAAACCGATATTTTTTAATCTAGTATCGAAAGTTCTCTTCTTTTTTAAAAAAAAAAAGGCCTCGTTATCATAACATTGTTCAACCGATCTGGTTAGTTTGCAGTCGAGTGTTTCCTCTCTCGTACACGGGACGGACAGCGCACGAACGTCGATTTTATTTTTCGTTAAATCGGCTCGAGTGAAGAGCATCGTCGTTACCATATTTTATACCGAACGCAACCGTTCCGCTCGCAGTTATTTATAACAAAAAAAAGAATGATCGATAAACTTGATGATATTATTTACTGTACGACGGCATTGCACTATCGTCGATAACATTTTTACAGCTCGACAAAGCGATTCAAAGTGTTATCATCATACGCGTTCGTGTACAGGTATAACACAGAAATACGTACGATAACGTACTGATAATCACGCGTTATCGAACCGGCGGATCGACAAACGGTTCCCCTTCTCCTCCAGACGTACTTGTTTGTAATTGATTCTTTTTTAAAAATAATAATAATAATAATAGAAAAAAAAAGACTAAACAACAGAGTTGCGTTATAACAATACACGATTCACACAGGTCGTGTGAATTCCGCCAAGGTGATTTCCTCCCAAACGCCTAACACGAAGGTACACGTAATACACGGCTGTCGCCCCGTAAGTGTATACCGTTTGTTTATGCTGCGATTACTTAAAAAACAGAATAATAAAAAAAAATGTATATAAAGCGGATAATGACGTTTGTGTTTAGAGCCGATTTCGCCACGATGACCGACACAACCGTTCCGCTGGCGTTGCTCGTCTTCTCGGTCCACGTCGTGTTCGGCTGCGAAGTGCGTATAAACGAGTTTGACGTTATAAAATCGAAAGGGTTCGTTTTTTTCTTTCACCCGCAGTTTCTACCGCTTGAAATTTTCGTTTCAAAACGATTCGATGGCACATCAAAACAACAAAGCCGTGCCGCGGTGCAAAAATAAAACTACGCGTTTTTTGTAAGATGAAGTTTTCGCGATTTTTTGTAACGGTTTTCATTTTACGCCGACACCAGTTCCGCGGTTATAGCGACGCGTTTTCCAAACGCTTGTGGTAAAACTATTCTGCCCCGTCCTTCATTTTTATGTACTCCTATTTCACATGCGACGAATCGCGGCGATACGTACTGAAATTTGTTTTGAAAAAAACACGTCGGAGGTAAAAAAGGGGGAAAAACAACAACAACTGTACGATCTACACTTAGGATTTTACGTTTTTTGAAAAAAAAAAAAATGTGCGCAAACAATACAATTATGAAATCGATACGACATCGATATAAATGATATTATCGAAACGAAGTAAAAAATACGTTTCAGACGCCACCGTGGGTGCTGAAGAGGGCGGACCCGGGCAGCAGCGGCGTCGTGTCGTTCTTCAACAACACCGTCACCGACTCGTACATGGTGGTCAGATGGACCTGGAGAGACTCGTCCGGTGGCTTTTGGGACACGAGGATGAGGGTGTCGTTGAACAAAGACGGTGAGTGCGGGGTTAAACGGAACGATCGTAATATTGTTGTTAACTACGTAGTACGAACAATAAAGATACTTGTTTTTTTTTTATGTCTCTGGTGACGTATCCTTGACGTCTCCGGCAAAATTAGAAGAGTTACAACTTGCCCCGGTTCGATCGATCATTACAGGTTTACCCTTCCGGGGAGGGTCTCGTAATACGTACACACGCAGCTAAATCGAACCTCTTTTGAAAAACGTATTCTTTCGAACCGACGTTGCGCCCCGACACAAATATCCACAACGATCATTGTATTAATCATTCAAGTACATTACATTGTCCGTTTACAAAGAAATCGTCCACTCGCGTGGCTGTACGACACTCGTTTGGTGTCGTTCCTAAGAACAAATTTCAATCCACCGTACGTGTTTTGTAAGATCTGTTCCGTTTTAAAAATTAATTTGTCGGTAATGATTTCGCGTTGTTTAGATTTTTGTAATTTTTCCGTGTAATAACATTCGCTCTTGTTGTAAAACCTGATAATACTGCGGATAGTATTTATTTCCTCGTCTTTGTAATTATGAACCCTCTCACTCACAACACAGCCGTAGGCTTTTAAACCAATCAAACAAGTTTTATCGTCAAGTTCTAGATTTACCGTGTTGAATGAAATTGGTGATAAATAAATTTAAAAGAGTATCCGCAAGCGCACTGAGATTAATTTTTTTTTTTTAAAAAAGAATGCATATTCTTTTTTTTTTTTGCGTTCGGTTCAATTATTATCGATGAAAAGACCGTGCAGAATAATAGGTACACATCGTAACGAGATACATAACTAGGATCTTGAATTTGAAATTTCACTCGTTACGAATCACGTTTTTCTTATACATTTTAGGTAATGATACTTCTGTGTTTTTTGTTTGTATTCCGTCTTTAATCGAAACAGAATGCGTATTTTACTGAAACGTGAAACAAAAACGATTGATTTCACGAAAAACTCCAAATATAATTATAATCCTCACCTAACCCAAACTATAAATTCATTATTATATGTGTAACTATACAGAACATGAGAAATGTTTCCATAAATTGTACTTTAATTCTTCTTAATTAAAATAATCGCTACCTGCTCGCGGCAAAATCAGAATAAATACACGAACCCTTCGTTGAATACAATCAAACAAATTTTAGTAGTCGCGCCATTGTGTATCAAAAATATTTTGAAAAAATTATTCAAAACAATATTCGAATGGTACATTCGCACTTCTGATGTTACACAAAAAAATGTTTGGGTGTTTGATCGTTTGATGTTGGCAGTAATGCGGGATATGATCATAATCGAACAAATTTTTCCCCGGGAAAATCGATAAAAAACAGTTTTCGCATACTGTAGCTCGCAGAAACATTAAATATTAAAATATGTAAAAAAAAAAAAATAAAATAGCAAACATGGAAACAGTTCTACGAAGTTTGTTTTGCATGTCAAAAATATTCGGTTATCGAACGTACCGAAAAAGACCATAATTTACCTCGGTAACTACCGATTATAATAAATAGTATGTATACAAGTCGAGCATTCGTGGCTTCGTATATGTTGTATGCAAAATAATATAATTATTACTGACTACTATGCAAAACCATAAATCGTATTTTATATAACTTCCATACGTCGTGTACATGTTAAAAGGTCGTTTTTATTGTTTTGAAAATAAAACGACGATATTTGTTTTTCTCGAGGAAAAAACTCTATACGAATAAATATTTGAGATTTTCATTTTATCCGAACGTTCGTTTTATTATTATATTGTTTTTAATCGAGGAAACTCAGTGAGGACGCCGTTAAATATATTCCGAATAAACAAAGTGGCGTACAAAGGACCCGTGGCCCTAACCTCGTCGGATCAAGAAAATCGTATTTTAAATTTAAAATCGTATTCGCACCGTTCTAATCTCTATTAGGGTAAACCCTTTCGCTTACAGATTTAGAGTACAATTATATTAGTTTATTCCACGACTGTGCTCTCGCCCACGATATCGGATAATCATGCTTTTTTCATTTCAAGAGTGCTTGCGCAATTTTTTTTATACTTTAATAAGTTTTTTAAAACTCAAATTTAGTACATTATAATATACTAACCCGTCGATGTCCTTTTTGCTGTTAATTATATTGTTGTAATGATGTTACTATAGTTGGTGTACAACGCGTTTATAACCATAACTTGTTTCCGTTTATCAAGTCTAAAAGTTCTTTTCTGTTAAGGAGAATTGATCGATAATTACGATCAAAGATTTTGTGAAAATTTGAAATCGTACTAGGAGATTTCAAATTTTAGAGGGAGCCATTCGTTGGTTTTGTGGTTGCCAAGCTCTACTGAATTTTTGTATCTCGTCAAATCATTATCAAAATATCAGAATAATAGTATATATTTACTCGAACTTTGTGTTTTTTTTTTTCAAACTTTAGAACACGCAACGAAAAAATTCACTTTTTATCGATAATTTCTAGGGCAGAATATCAGTCGTAACGTCGAAACTACTGCAAAGTGGATCGAGCATTAAACGCGGTGCCTACGAAACGGTATTACGCAAGTACTTTTACCTACTTTTTTTTTTTCTGGAGGAATAGCGAGGTTTATAAAATAATAATAGGTATTGAATGATTTTTACCGTCGAGTCAAGTCAGATAACACTATAATTTCACCTTTTGCCTTATGAACAAATCCTATTTTTTTTTCCAAGTCTAATGTATTATTCACGTTAACGGTATTAATAAATTTGCGTTTTTTCGTTACGGTTAAAATGTTATCATTTAAACGCACCGCGTACAACACACACCAAAGTTTCGAGGGGTTCTGTAAAAGAAATGTTTGCAAAACATATTCAGAAAAAAAACGATCAAAATACAAAAAAAGTACGGTTTGAACGCGTATTATATATTTTACGAATACGTAGAGTGGAGCACGTGAGCCTCGCGCTCGTGCGACACGACTCGTTATCACGAAACAATATTAAACTCTGACCTTACGTTAAATTTAGCGATCGGTCTGTATAACCTTAGTTCAAAAAGAAAAAAACATACGCAATCGTATTGAAAACCGACACGATAAAAAATAATATAAAACTTAAACTGTGATGAAAATAAAACTTTCCGTTCGTGTGTGTGTTGAAGAATATATGATATCGATTACGCCGGGTTATCGTGGCGTTTTTCGTTATTGTTATCGTAATATTCGAACAGAATCCGTCACCGATCTTGCGGGTTGACGTTATAGCGATCTCAGGTTATAAAACGTTCTGTGTTTAAGTACAAACCGACAATGTACGTTTGTCTATTTTGGATTCTGAGCGTATTGTTTTTACGATGATGTATATTTTTTTTTTTTCTGTCGACAATTTTTCGCGGTACAGATATGGTGGAACGCTCCGATTTTTAAAGACAGTAACTTTTCTAAAAGGTCTATGGACTCCGGTGGTGTTTCGGTCGAAGCTTTTTTTGAACTTTTGCTTATACTTTTTGTGTTTTACCCTAAGAATCAAAATAACCGAGAATTATACGGCAAAAAAATTAAGATTTTCCGGTTTGTAACGACGTTTTCCGGCAGCAGGAGTGCTCTAGTCGTTACGTTGAACACCGCATAAAAGTTGCGATTTCGGCTTTAAATCGTATTTTATTTGAAGCGTTTTTCGATGGTATTTTGATTATGAGTGCCGAAAACGGAACGAAAATGGCGGCGAAATATCCGGCGTCAGAACGGCCATTAAACTAACTGTACGTTATAAAAAATTGTTCCTCGCCGTTTTCAAACTTTTACGCGCTAAATTAATTCAGTACGACGTAAAAGATTGAAAAAAAAGTTTTTGCAACATGTTTTTCATTACGTGTGTATACCTAATAGGAGTTATTCGCGATATTTTTCATTTATACCCAGGACTCGTTAGGTTGTTCAGAATCATTTTTTTTTCGAATGCAATGATTTATCGTTGCTTTCAGACATAAATAATACGACAATAAAACCGCAACTTTGAAACCAATGACCCGCCCAGTCGCCACTACGAATTTAGCGTGCTACCATTCTTTTTTTCTTTCAAATAAATGTTTTATTCGAGTTGGCAGAGGACGACGTTCCTGTTTCCGGGCAACGGCGAGTCGTGTGACCTATACATTTATAAACAATACGCCGCGTACATTCGATTTCAATCTTATAAGTACACACCTAATTATTATTATTTTTTTTTTTCGTTGAGGACGTATTTAAGTATGATAGCTGTACGCGATGTTTTCTAGGCCGCAAAATCGCGTAAAAATCATTCTCGCAACCAATTTAAACGTGCACCGTAGCAGGCGTACTGCGCTGACAAAATCACCTAAATGTAGGTGAAAAAATTTAAATCAAATGTTTTGAATCGACGTTTTTTTTTTCTCGCCCACGACGGACACGACACAAGCACATAGAAAATTAAAACAACAACAAAAGCTGTGTTTTCCGCGCTCCCTATCGTTACGCACCCGACTTGGCGTTTAGTCGACATCAGTATTTGGAGTATAGGAACCGGTGCATAACAAATTAAAGCTCTCTCCCACAAAACTAACTTTTTCAACTGGTTTCAAAATCAACAATCGGGGTCGACCGCGGTTTTGAACCGTACCGCCGCGAACTCTCAAACGGATATTTTAAGTTTTTGAAAAGTGGTTCGTTCATAATTTAAAATTAGCCGATGACGGTGGGCAACGGTTTAAAAATGTTTTTCAAGTTGAACGGTTTGTTCTTCCCCTCGCTCAGCGTATTCTCTTCGATACGTTTCCTTTAAATCTATATACCGAATTCGACCCGCATATTGAAGTGGAAGAAGTTTTTTAGCTACGCAATGAGCTAAACATGAGTACAACATTATGATGCACGTCCGAGAAAATCAGGTTTTCGTAAGACTTTACCTAAACTTAAAATAATATTACTTTTCTTCTTCGTCTTCCTACCTAACTGTTCACACACCAACAGCGCTCACATCATTTTCAATAGTTTCTATCCGTCTCTTCTAATTTTGATTGTCATATGCAACACTCGATTCCCATTAATTAATCGTTTCTAAACTTTCCGAACGTACACCTATTACCTATATGAATACCGAAATAGTATAGATCAAAAAACACTCGTACGAGTGCCGTTGGAACATACGCAATCGCGATAAATTCAAAGTGTTCTAAACCAGTTTTTTTGTTTTTTATTATAACCTATATAATATTATTGTCGACGTCGGTACTATAGGTATGATATAATAATGTACTACTTTGTTTGTTGTTTACCCGCGTTAAAAACAAATATTATTATTATTTTTTGTATAATTTTACCAACGGAAATATGAAAAAAAAAAAGAATCAAGGCTGCTGCAAATGACTCTTTATTTCAGTTTTTACACATTTCGCAATGGGGATTTCATGGCCACCGCGAATTATAATACGATTAATAAAAACTGACTACCGTTTGACCTGCAAAATACACTAAACGTATATATACATACATCTCGGATTCGTATTGTTTTGCATCGGTACAATATTATTTCTATGAACTCTGTTCGACTTTCTCGTCGTTTAAATTTTTAGTTTGTTCGTATTATTTTCGGTTGTGCCTAAAGCTGTATTTTATACTTCTGAGAGTACAACAGAGTAGATGTCCAAAAAAAGCGCTAAGGTCAAAACGCATTCCTATCGCTTACAAAAAAAATTGTAACTTAACGACCAGACAAGTTAGTGATTTATGATGGAAGCGATACCTGAAGTTTATCCGTCGGTTTCGTTAAATAACTACGATTTAATTAACGTCGTTAATCTCATCTCATCATTCGAAAAAACTTATTCGGTGAATGTAATTTTGGCGTAACATTGAATATGTTAACACTTACGTATTGCAGGTACACGATTTTTTTATAGTGAAAATTTTGTATCCTCGATGCCCAACAAATTAGTCACTGCACATTATACGTACCGTAACAATTATTATAAATGTATTAAATAAAAATCATAATTGAGTTTTACGCTGCGAAACGCTTATGACAATATAGGTATACATTTCGTTAATCGTTACAGGCGTGATCATCTAAGGTTTACTGGTGCTTTTATGATAAAAAAAAAAAAAAGTTTAATTTGCAGAAGTGATTTGACGGGCATAATTCGATTTTGTTTTTTATGCTGTGGGAGGTCGGCATTAGCCCAATTTTTACACAAAAAACAGAAAAATGTTGAGCAAGCGGTCGGACGCTTAAAAGATTTACGTCAGAAAAATTCGTAGCGTTTTTACCATCTACGGAAGCACGAACGAGATACAAAACGAAAACGTTGTTTTCCTCTCCGGTCGAGTTATCGTTCGTAATTAAACCAGTTTTTAATATATTTTTATTGGGATAGTAATATCTTAAGTACGATATATTTTGGCGTCGGCGCCTGAACACCGCCGTTTAATTATGAAGACCTCCCTTCTTCCTGTGTACGGTTAGAAAAAAAAAAAAAACGACATCTCCGGCCTCTAACGAAAATCTCATCTCAAAATCGCTTTAATGGCACCCATGTTGACACGACCGTGTCGTTTTACTGTACGACACCGCGGAGCGAAGTTTCATTACAAACAAGGTTTGACCGATATTCGCCGGCCATATTAGGGTTTATCGTCGAGAGTATAATATATAACATATTTGTGTTTTGCTCGTTCAACGAGCCAGAAAGTGTTGATCGCCTAGACCGAGCAAGGATAGCAAAAAAAATCAGGTACTTATTGTAATGGAATGAAGTGAAATGATTGGAATATTTTGAAACTTATTGGTATCGAACCCGTACGTTGTCCGTATAAACATCGTGTAAGGAGAAAAATCGTTATCGCGGAAGTTTGATGACCGTCAAACGAAATCGGCTTTGTCGAAATCGCGTTCGTCGTGCTTTTTACCCGGTTTTTCGGGTATAACTTTTTATGGAATTGAAAATTTTGTTGAATTACGATTAGAAAAAAGTTATACCATACACACACACATCGTAAAATCAACGACTTCCATAACTTTCTGTCGTTGCGCACGAACCCTTCGGCGCAAACAACCAGGTAGGTGTACATTTTTCCGCAGCCGACCGAAGCGTTAAATAGTGCTCTCGGATGTTTTTATTCCGACGGCGTTTAAATTGCGGTCGAAGAGCACACGAAAGTCCGTCTACTTCATTAGATTTGTCTGTTTTTCTACAAATTTCCCACCCAGTGACGAGTCCACACCCCGGCTAAGACTTTTTACAATTATTATTGATTGGTTATGAACTATTCCAATCGTACTCTGCGCGATGGGACGTTTTCGGCTATTTCAAAACGTTTTTTGGAGACTGTTTCGCGTCACAATACTTTCGGTGTTTCGCGCGTTCGTTAACCCGCGATGTAACAAGCGAAACCACTCGTTTCGCGTCCCTTTGACCACTGGCCCCGACCCTCCTCCGTCATCCGACTTTGGTCGACAACTTTTTTTTTAACTCGTTCGGTTGAAAAAAAACGTCGCGCAAAGTTAAATGTAAGTACTATTTCGATTCGTTTCACTAAAAGTTAACTCGAAAAATAAAGACAATAGTTCGCGTTAAGCACGGTACCCATTTTACGGTACGATACATTTTCGCTCAACTTCATCTCAGTAACACTATTTTTTTTTTTTTAAAGAGTTTTAAAAAAAAAATCTTATCGTCCCCCACCGATCAGTGTCGAGTTGGACCGCGTCGGATCGAAAAAAAAATTAACTTGTCGACGAAAAGTCGATTAAAATCGTCTGGACTTTTTCAAATTTAATTTTGACTTTTAACGATGCGTCTCCGGCGGACGTTTAATTCCGTATATACAGCTGTATATTAATATGAATTGAAAACGCAGAAATAGTCGGCGGCGGGTTCGCGTACTCCGATCGGTACGAGAACGAGCTGGCGTCGGCCCGGTGGTTCAGGACCAAAACGGACGGGCCGATCAGATGGAAGTACAGCACGGTCGCTACGCCGCCGGACAGCTGGTGGATGACGTCGGTGGTGCCGCGCGGTCACAACGTCACCTGGGGATTCAAAAATCAGATCACCGACGGTTCGTGGGTGTTCAAAGTCGGTAAGCTCCGCGATGATGTTTTTTTCCGGGACAACAGCAATAATGATAAAATCCGAAAAAATCCGGGATCGCTCCAGGTCGCGTGGGTAGTTCGACGGGTACACTATGGTTTTATAAGTTGTGGGCGCTTTTGTGCTGTTTTGGACGTAGGAGCTGTAGAGTTTCCTCAAAATGAACCGAATTCAGTTGATAATCGCCGTAAACGAACGAATCGGAAAAGCTCTGTCGTAACTCCCTCAAAAACGATCAAAACCTATTGGAATTTCAGCGGTAAACTCGTCAAGCCCCCCTTTTTTTTTTAATGACACGTATACATTTCAAATCGAACGATTCCGAACATCGGGACGTTTTCGTTTTTTGCCCGTAACTTCAAAAATAATCGAAATTTCCAAAAACGCTTCAAACAAAGTACCGTTTCGGATCGATATCGCTTGAGGTATCACGCGTAGTACTGAAAAAAAAAAGTCGTATCTACATTTGTATAATATGACACACGGTACACACGGTGACGTACAGCCACGGTAGAAATTACGTTTATGTGATATACCTAATGTGAACACGTGTTACGGTGAACAGTATTACTTTTTTTTTTATGTTGTATCGTATTGTGATCCGAGACGGTCGATTAAATTGAAAACTGGTTAAGACGTGTAAAAATCGATTCAACTACTTACCGGAAAATATTGAACACGCGTCATTTTAGAGGTTTAAATCGTTACTCTAGTGACAATAGTGTTGTTTTTATTTAAATGTTTCGGTTTTCTGTCTACAGGAAATGATACGCTGGAACCTAAAAACATCCAAAATGTAGACGGATGGTCGCAGGGAATCGGCCCGAGATGGAGGCGATCTTCGGAACGATCGAAGGTATGCCGCATGATACATCAATTTTTTCTCTCTAATTTATCAGGTACCGTTTTATAAATATAGCTCGCGCCGTTTTCAGCAGCAGCAAATCGTCTAAACAAAACGATCGATAAGACTGATTTGTTTTATGGGATTTTCGAACGAGTTTGATTCTTGCACGTCCCAGTGTAAAACATTCAATCGTTATCGTTTTTTTTTTTTTTGGTAAACTAATTTTGAAATAATCGTTACCGGATCTTGTGGATATGTGGCGTTTGACGCGCTATAATATACTCGAAATCGCCGTCAAGTATTGTGATGACGACAACCGTACGGTGTTGTTAAACACGGACCATTTTACAACATTCCGCCGCGTCTCGTCCGATTTCGATTGTGAGAACTTTGTTTTGATGTACTAACCAACCATAATACGCGTTTAGCCATTTACACTACTCGGGCGGATAAGTTCTTTTACAACGAAATTTTTTTATTTTTATCCATTACCGTTCTGAGAAATGATTCATTGAGACGTTCACATACTGTTTCAAACTGTTTCAAACACGGGAATACCATCAATTTCTAACGGAATCGACTGTTACACAATACGACCAAAAAACATAGGATTTCTGAGTCTTTCTTTTCGTAGATGTTCAAGAAACCATTTTTTCTTTTTTTCTTTCACTACACGCTTTCGCGTTTATTAAATTGCCTGCTCAAAACTCCTTACTCTCTAGTCTATTAAATCAAAATAATATACACGGTCTATGCGCTCTATCCGCGCGCATCACTTTTCGTTGTCGCTTTGTTAAGTTTGTGGCGTCCCCGCTAGATGGCGCTGCGCTCGTCGTTTCGTCCGGATGAAACAAAAACACAGTATCTGCACCGAACAATACGAACCGTATCGGCGGAACTAATCCGATCCAGATTTCCAGACGATTTTTGAACGATTTATAGATCTATAAATCGTTCAAAAATCGTCTGGAAACGGTTCGTCTTATACGTCGGTTGTGCCATTTGGTCCTCACGCGTGTGTTAGGTTTGAAGCATTTTCGGTAGTGACTTTTTTGTTTAGCCGGCTCATCAAACGTCGTCGTCGAGACCGCACTTTTCGCACTCGGAATCCGTGTTGTGTAAAATCAATACGCCGTTCTGAAAAAGTAATATCTAGAAAAAGAGAAACACGAGTCGTGTCGGAGTTTGAGAGGTCCTAATGTTAATATTACACGTGTTTTTTTCATTTTTTTTTGCTCTTTTTTTAGAACGACGCGAAGAGCGCGCGAACAAAACGAGAAGATCGATCAACAGACGACGCGTACGACGACGACGACGACGACGCGGAATCCTTTTTCCTAACGATAATGAGTACGTAAAAAATTTGTTTGCGGTTTCAAGTTGTTTTTTTGTCGACGACAATCGTTAGACAACGTTTTCTTCCAGTACGAAACTTCATAACTCCGCTGTGAAAACTGCGACCGCAAAGTCGGTTTTTTACCCAACCGAAATCGTTTCGCGATTGCACACGGACGCGAATATATTTAAAACACGAACACGGTAATCGTGATCAAATTCATTTTTCAAACGTTCGTGTAGATTCTCAAGAGTCGCCTACGCGCATTAAGAATAACTCGATTTTTTAACACCGTTTGTTGTCAATTTGCTAAAATATACTCGACACGAGTCCGAGGAGTAATGGGTATAACTAATTCGACCAAACCGATTTCGGTTTTTTGAATCAAACACTTTTTTTTACGCGGGGCTAGAATTTTACACGATTCGTCCGTTTTTTTTCTAAAGCCGTTCTTTATCGAGTTTCCAAAATACAAGATAACGTACACTATAACAGCGGGCACCTACCAACAAAATTCTCAAAAATTTACCCAATATGTTCACGTTTTATTTAAAATATTGAAGACAACTCGGAAAAAATTTGATTTACAGCGGTAAAATCTGACCATTGAGTTCAACTGAATTTTCGCCGGTACAAAACGTTGAAAAGAGATTTTTTCGTAAAATTTTAGAACAAATCATATCGTTCGCCCTAGTCTATATAAATTATGAAAACCTACTATGATATTCAAAAGCACATTGTTCGTCATCAACACAATATTCGAGTCCACTTTTTTTTTTCCACGCAAGACTCGTTTCAAGATTTTTTTTTGTCGCGTTTCTGTTGTACGCGTTACGAAAAAATCGAACGGGTCGGCTGTTTGTGAAACGCGAGAAATCGACTCTGTTCATTAGTTTAAAGTTAATATTTTTCAAAAATTTCTAATGAGAAATCTACTTGTTTACAGGTACTATATTGGATTATTTCCAAGTCTCAAAGATCAAAGACTTGTTATCGAGCGTCATGTCGAATAGCAGCCAACAGTTTCTGAACATATTTTAGTTTCCGGACGGCATTTGAACGCGGACCGTAATCAACAACACGGAACCTCGTCAACATTCGCTCGTACTGCGTGTTTCTTTGTTTCGAAATAAAAACTCGCCTACTGTTGTTTTTAACGCGATGCGGTACGAATATTGTATTGTTATAGAAATTATTTACAAAATTATATACACACGTAATGATACAAATGGGTTTTTTACTCGCTACGTAGTCTACTACAACAATATCTTAAGATTAGGTACAAAAATATATGGTTTTATGGGCATTTTTAGATACGAATAAAACGCGCGATTTTTTTCTCCAGTAAAACCGATAGCTTTACAAAAGCTGTTATACGTAATATTACAATGCGTTTTTTTTTAACACAATCGTGTCGTTTTGGTCACGTAAGTATTTACATTAATAATCTAAATAATAATGATAATAATAATAATGAAAAAAAAAGGCACAAAAACGATGCATAACACTCGACTTATCAATACATAATAATAATAATGTATGTTTAGGGTTTTGAGGGCAGTTCATCGTGGAAATTATGCCGTAACAATAGTATATTATATTCGCCTAATAGTAGCGACAAAACGGTACTGTTACAAATGTATGTACACGCACGAGGGCAGCAGTGATAATAGTATAGTTACAAAAGTATTATTATCTTACAAGAAACGATTGTGAGATCATAACAAAATAAACAAAACACAATATCATGTGGGGAAAAAAAACGTGGTTGTGGTTTTTAGTCTAGTGAGGATTGACTAGAAAACCGCGTGAAAAAAAAAAAAATGTTTGTATGATTCTACAATTATCGTTTCGTTTTTAAACGCCCGGTGGCGAACAGGTCAGGTTCGATGGATCCTGGCGAGCAGGACCTACGAAGGAGTTACGCGAACAGTACAATAGGTCGGGTTCGATGGATCCTCGTGAGCAGGACCTACGAAGGAGTTATGCGAACAGTACAATAATACGGTTTTGTGTGTAGTCGGTAGTCAGTCTTATCGACGATTTTCACACCGAATTTCGTCGTCGTCGTCGTCTGTCTCGCTCTCTCGCGCGTCCCTCCTCCTCCTCCTCTACACCATGGTGATGTTTCTCTTCTTTTTGTCGCCACTGCTGACCGAGCTCAACGATCCCTGCAGGCTCTGGTTGAACAGTATCAGGTTGTTCCGGTGATAGCCGTTGTACTGGCCAGGCGCCGGCAGCCCGTTTTGCTGCTGCTGCTGCTGCTGGTAGTGACCCGGCGCAGTGCCGTAAATGTTCTCCGCGTTCTGCTGCTGCTGCTGCTGGAGTTGTTGCTGCTGCTGCTGGAGTTGTTGTTGTTGCTGTTGCTGCTGTTGCTGTTGGTAAGCCGGGAGAGGCGGAACCGGCGGCGGGTACTGCGCGTCAAAGTCCCCTAGCTGTCCGTAAGGGCTGGTGCGGCGCTCGTGTTCGTGTAACAGCTGCGAGGCGGTCCACGACTGGTACGGGCTCAACGGTTTCGGCGCTCGGGTAAGCGTCGCCCCCGCGCCCACGACGCTCAGATGACCGTTACTCTGGTGATGGTAGGGCGCGTGCTGTTGCTGTTGCTGTTGTTGCTGTTGTTGTTGGTGCAATTGCTGCTGCTGCTGGTAATGGTGCTGGTCACTGTTGGCGACGGCCGTCCCGTACTGGGTGGACACGCTGTAACGTTTTTTCGCGTCGCCCGTGTCGATCAGACACGGCTCGAAGCGCGAGTCCAGCTCGGCCTTGACCGCGTTCATGGGCGCCGATATGTTCAGAGCGCCGCCGTTGCCGTTGGGTATGACGGACACGTTGAGCGACTTCTCCGGCAGTTTCGGCGAATGTTTTTCCGGTTTCCGGTCGCGTTTCACCACGCAGAAAAAGCAGTACGCGGACAGCACCAGCACCAGGAGCATGACGCCACCGGCGGCGGCCGGCAACAGAACGTCGTAGTTCATCTCGATGTCCCGGGCGATCCGGGGTATGACGTTGCCGTTGTGGTCGGCCGCGGTCCAGGACGGGTCGCCGCCGGACGACACGGACGAGTGGGTGGTGATCAGCGACGGCGGCGGCGGCGGCGACGGCACCAGCACCTTGGCCCAGTTGGACACGGGCCCAGGCACGGAGTTCGTCTCGACCTGACCGTAGCCCTTGAGGGCCACGAACACCGGCTGGTCCAGCAGCTCGGGGGCCTTGCTCATGTCCATGGTGAACGCGGTCTCGGAGCCCGGGGCCAACGGCAGCGGCGACCCGTGGGTCCACGCCGGCGCCGAGTCGAAGTTGTTGAGCAGCGATCTGAGCGACTGCGAGTACCGCACCTCGTACCGGGCCACGGAGTTGCCGCCCATGTCCGGAGACGTCCACGCGAGTCGCGCCCTCGGCTCGGACTTGACCGTCTCCGCCCTCAGATCGCCCACGCGGCCGACGTTCATCGACGACGACAGGTCGTCGGACGTGTACGTGACCGACAGCGGCGGCACGATCCGCTGAAACGGGTTCAGCTGTTCCACCGACGGCGACGTCATAAACGAACCGCAACAGTTGGACTCTGTTGGAAACGACAAAGATTTTTTAGGCGTCGTTGTAACAACGGTATAAAGTGTATTTTATTTTGCACGAGTCTAAATTATTGCCGCACGCCAACCGACTGCTATCGACTTACCGGAGTTGACGGCAGTCCGTTCCGCGTTCCGCAGACTGTTGTGCTGCCACGTGTACGCGATGCTTCCGCTGTCCGAGACGGTGATCTCGAACGTATAGGTCCCGGGGCCGCCGACCATCGGGTTGAAGTATCTCGAATAAATCCCGTCACCCTTCATAATATCCGGATCTGTAACGGTGTGCGCGACGAATGTTACAAACTACGAATACGAAAAGTGCCGTTTTTCGTTGCGCATAAAAATGTCGTGTTGTGTTACGCGGCGGTTTAACGAAACAATATTACGAAAAATAATACGGTGTCAGATTGAACGTTAGCGAAACTGTTATCGAAAACGATAAGTTTCGTGTTACGTTCGTTCTGCGATTACTCAAACACAAACGAAACGTGACTGACCTCCACTACCGGTGTCCAAGAGATCGAACTTCTCGCGGTGCTCGTTCGATCCGTTCAAGCCCGGCCGGACGACCGAAACTTCGACTTTGGCGCCGAGCACTGGGAAATCGCCTCGTTTCACTTCGGCGTAAATCGCCAACGGGTTGGTCGTTCCGCTCGTCCACGCTCTGGCCCTGACCACGGGCGAGTTTTTCGATGACGGTTTGGCCATCACTTGCACGTAATGCGGTTGCGGGCTCCCCGGGAACCGTTCGATGTGATACGTCCACGTACCGGTCTGTGGTGAAACACCGCCACGGGAAAAAAAAAAAAATGTAAGTACCTGCGTTTTTTTTTTTCTTCAAAAAAATCTACAAAAATTTAAACGGTACCTCGTTTATGGCCGCCGGCACGCTGAGCATTTTGAGCGACAGAAGCGAATCGGAGCGCGTCGAGTACGTCCGTTGCGACGGGCTGGTCAACGTGATGGCCCGGATCAGCGGGTTTTCCGTGTTGTGAGTGTAAACGGTGAACTTGGCCGGTTCTCCCATGTGGTCTTCTAACACGAAGCTACCGGTCACCGAGGTCCGACCGTCGTCGATCAGCTCGCGCCTGTGTATCTCCACCGACAGGTCGCCCTTGTTCCCCTGGTAATACGTCTCCATGATGTTGCGCATGACGTTGGTCAGCTTGAAGTACGTCGACAGATAGGACAGCGCCATGTTGTACCGGCTCTCCGTAACGGTGAACGCCGTTCCGCCGGTCTTCTCCGCGATCCAGTCCAGAGATTCGGCTCTTTTCAGCATCGGATACGTGACGGTCGCCACGCGTATGTTCTTCTCCCGGGCCTCGGCCACGCGTTTGTTCAACTCCGCGGTGCTCGCGTGCGTTCCCGGAGCGATCACCACGATCACCGAGCTGGCCGGACCGCCTTGGTTGGCCCGGGTTTCTAACATCTGCAACGGCAAAACAAACGCAGGATGAGCAGTGTACTACGAAACGAAACTACAGTGATATTTTGTGTAAAACAGCTTTGAGTTTAATACGTCTAGCGGTTTTTTCTTGCCGTTTATTTTACCTGGATGGCTTCTTTAAGCGCGCATTCTAAACACGCCGGCAGTCTTGAATCGCCGGGCGAGTACGGGATGTCGGACGCCACTTGGTCGCGGGCGTCGGACGTTTGCAACCGGCTGAGACCGTGCAGACGATTGGCCGAAGAGTCGTTGGCCGAGACCAGGCCGACCTCCGTGTTGATTGGCAAATCGTGGACGGCCCATTTACGGATGGCCAGTCGCAGGAAACTCCAAGACTCCTGTGTTCGACACAACAACAACGATTATCATCAACAAAATAACGCGTTTTGTGCGCGTCGAGCATACGTACCCTTTCCATCATGTCCTTCGTGTCTTCGATTACCACCACGTATCTGGTGAGCATCTCTCGCTTGTAAACGAACGTCGGCGTCAAATTTTGATTTCCGGACAAGTTGACCCTGCGCAAACGTGACGGAAATGAGTCGCGTTGAAAAAAAAAAAAAGGCGGACGTTTACGACGAACCGTCGCAGGTTCGTAAACGCGCTTACCCTCTGGTGAAATCCGGATGCGTGTTTATCACTTCCATGACGCTCCGCCGTCCGCACAGCGCGTTCTGTTTGGTCGGCGCGTAACGGTCGTGGCTGGAGGCGTCGCAGAACTTGGACACTTGGGCGGCCGCGGTGAACATGAGCGAGGTCTTCGCTTCCGGGTGTACCAAGTTGGTCGCGTTGACGGAGTCGCATGTCCTGCAACGGAGAGGAGAAAAAAAAAACGTGATATTTATGTTATGTTTTGTTCGTCGTCGCCGTCCAACGTAATATACACACGCAGGACACGTACTTGGTCTGGGCGATGGGCCGGTCGGAGCAGCCGTTCACGTCGCCGTGTGACGTTTCGGACGCGTAACAGGCCGGGTACACCGCGTCTCCGGCGTACCCGATCTCGTCGAACACGCCGTACCGGTACTTGGCCCACTGTCTGGTCAGCTCCTTGCCCAGGTCCCGCGGCTCCTGGAACAGCCTGTGGCTGACGTGTATGGCGTCGCCGGGACGCCCGCAGCCCTGCGACTGTTGCGTCCACAGCGCGTCCCCGTGCACCGGGTGCGGGAGCCCGACGTGCACGTCCGGCGCGTCTCCCTGGCTGGCGACGACGCCGCGCAGGTGTCCCACACACTTGTCCGGCCAGTTCAGCGGCAGCATCACGGTCACCGACCGGAAGTACGCCTTGCCGCCGAGCGCCTCGTGCAGCGATTTCGATCCGCTGATGAACGCCGCCTGCAAAAATCAAGAAAAAAACAACGTTTAAAACGTGGACGGCAGGGACGTAGTCGAAAAACCGTGGGTGTACGACGGAATTTGTTTTCGTTTTTACAGACAACGCGGACTAGAAATTCTTTATCTCGTACGCTGCGACCGTTGTTGAGCGCGTCGGTTTAAAATACGTCGTCTGCGACGATATCGTGACGCGTCAAACCTTACGTGTGCGCGTCGTCGTCGTCGTCGTCGTCGGGGTAATAGTGCAGCGCAAGGGCTTCTTTGCACGCACATAACCCCATTCGAAAATACGAACGAGATGTACAATAAATAAAAAAATACGATACCAACGTCCGTCACACAACGTTATCGGGGCTACAGTAATAATAATTCGGGGAAAAAAATCGTCGTACAACACCAAAATATCACGCTGAAGAAGCGGTCGGTCGGACGGCAATAATAACGACGATAATGGTGGCTGGTATTTATCGCGGGCCGTGCGGAGGAAAAGCGTACACGCGGCGGCGCGTCGTGCCCCGGGCGCGAGAATTGATTGCCAGTCGAACACCACAACCGGTCGTGATTTTTAAACACGTTATAAATCACCCGGCAGCTAATTCGTCCGTCCGTCAGAGTTTCGGCACCGAAAAATAATAAAAAATAATAATAATGACGACACGGCGTTCTTCGGGAACACGCGTAACGTGAAGTGAAATCCCCTATAGGCCCGTGGTTATTACGTAGACTAAGCGATCGGAATGTCCGGAAAAAAATTAAAAAAATCCGACCGCGTGTTTGTAAATATTTTTAAAAAAATCGACACGTACGCAAATATCGTACACGAAATATACGGAAATAGCGTCGGGCCGGTGCGCGTTTACCGCTGTTATTGAAAAATCGTTATTTTCTCCCCGAAAGCGTTGTTTTTTTCTCCCGTTTTTCTTCAATCTCAAACGTAGCACGCGCGTATTACGTGCGTTTACCGTCGAGGCCATGACGACGACGACGACGCAAAGAACACGAAAAGAATATTTTAACCGGAAAATCATAACAGTGTTCGTCGCAGCAAACGGTTGACATTTTTTTTACGGGTCGTTATTACTTACGCGCGTCGACGAACTCTATCGTCACGTTTATTTTCTTGCGGACGCGCAGAACCCATCTACCGAGCTACTCTCGACGAGAACATTTTATTTGAAAACGTCCGATTTTCCCCGCACGATAATCCCGACCGATCGGAATCGACTGCGGTGTCCCGCGCGTATCGATATATAGGTATTATTACTACTGTTTAGTTGCGTTTTTGTAATAACGGCACGGCTCACGATACCGGGGGGTTCGATGAAAATCACTTACGAAAAAACGATCGAGGTGTTCTCTTTATACGTTATTATCATATATATAAGTAGGCGCGCAGGTATAGTCTTCAGCGATTATAACACTATACTATATGTGTAAATATATGAAGAGTTTCGAAAACGCTGTCTTTGCGCTGGAGGGAAAGCGTATGAAAACAATGATCGCGTTTCGTCGTCACTGATCGGCGACGTGCTTAAAAAATAACAGAAAAATTTTGATTATATTTTATACGGCCGGGCGTATTCTTGACTGTCTTGTGCGGAAAATCGTGTACGACGACGTTCTTTTGTGGTCGTTTTAAATTCTCTTTTACAGGCCGGGAAACCCACCCGAATCGCAGAATTTCTCGTGTCCGGTTCGGATCAAATCGGGTTGTATTTTATGGCGCGGTCTTAAGAATTTTCAACACAACCTTTAATTTCTGAAGTAAATTTCTCTCGGTTATAGAAATTTTCTGGGAGAGCTTTAGAAATGTTTGAAACGTCCCCGGAGATCACCGCCACGCGCGTTGTCTTTTATACGTTTTCCCAAAACGACGACGTGTCGACAACGCGTGTTCGTAAAGTGATTTTATTACGAAAACACCGATGGTAATCAAGAGATTTATAATCACGCGTTATGTTTTCGTGCGAATTACAGCTGCCAGTATGTGTAACACCGTTCGACGTTCGAGTAAGTAATTACGAAAAATTAAACGGTGGTCACCACGGTGAAAAATACGTATAGTGGTGTAGCTGTCGTAACGAGGCGAGAAATAATCGAAAATGACGATTTTGCAGTCACGGAACACGTATTATATATTACGTACGCCCGTTATTTCGTCGAAACCCGCGGCACGAACGGTAAAATTATCGAATTTTCGTTTTTTCTATATACGTATAATTCGACGGTAAAAATAATTACCCCGGCGGATTTCAAAGAGCGCGGCCGGCGACCAGTCCGACTGGTTTCGCGCGGAGAATTTTTCTTCACTCTTTTCTTCTCGGACATTTTTTTCTCGACCGCGCGAGCCGACAAAAAGATCCAGCGATATTTGCATATAAACAGTAATCGTTTAACACGTATAGTAATACGTATAAACAACATCTCGTGACGACGACGACACACGAATGTGGATCGATTAAAAAAACGACGGACGCGACCGTTAAAGTCTCCGCGGACGTTTTTCACCCCGTGCAAATCGCATTAAAATAACTATAGAAATCTATCTCGAAAACTTAAATTATTACGATTATTTAAAAACAACTGTCACACGGCTATTTTTTTTTTCAATTCATAGAACGTTTCGAGCGATACGCCTACAATAATAACATGCACGTACTACAAACATCGGGAGAAAGCGTATTATACTATACTGTACCCCGTCGCGTCGTTATGATATAATATCGATACGGTTATTATAAAACTGTTTTTTTCGGACGTATCAAACGGGTGCGCGTTTTGCGAGCACAATCGACGGGAAAAAAAACGATAAAAAATACGCAATATACGTGATATTATATCGGCTCGTGCGTGACACCGCGAACTATAATATATACGTAGTCGTAATGGCAAACTAAATTGCGGCGGACGCGGATTTCGACACGTGCAGATCGACAGATATTGTATATAGGTGTAACAATACGGCAAACTATTTACGCGGCCCGGAACCTACGACGAGATTTCGATTGCGTTGTTTTCCGTTCTGCGAGATTCGAAATAACACCGTGTTCGGGTTACCTTAAATAAATAACGCGTGATCATCATGCTACGTATCGTATTCGCGTCCGATACGCACGCAGATCGCAGGAATTATATATCATTCGGAATGCAAAAAACTTGAAAAAAATAAAATATATAAAAAAAAATATTCATCATCGCTGTATATTAACCGACGGACATCGCGTCCCGTCCTGTCGCCTACAGCGAATCAAGGGGACCAGAGAACAGAGCGAATCATGGATTTTTATTATTTTCAAAGTTACACTGTTTCGTAGATTTTATTACGACAGATTTGTCTGCGGACGGTATAAAAGTATACCTATTACGTATATAGGGTAAATCGCTGGTGAAAACACTCGTCGCTTGTCGCATTTCGTCTAGCACTGCGGCGGCAGGACAAAACGTGTTCGGTGTACACGCGCGGAACGGCGATTTTGATATTTGTACAATTTTTTTCTTTCTCAGGATTCGACGAAGAAACAGAAGCTTTCCGACCGAATGTTTTTCTCACGGTAAACGTTTCTCCGTCGGCAACGTATGTTGCTGCTGGAATTCTCGCGAGCCGGTTATTATTATATATCATAGGTACCGAGCGATTACTACACAACGAGCATACGGGTCGACGTATTCGAAAAACCGAATCTCTTCCGATAGTATTGTGTTTCTATTGTGCGCGATCGGTTTATTTTTGATGATTGTTGTCTCGAGAAAAATAATATAGCATTGACATCTCTCAGACGGTGCCGCTTCGTTACCCGCGCGCGCGGCCGCAACAATCCGTATTACCGGACTCGAGTAATTATTACACCGATTCCGTGTAATGCGGTTCGCGCAGCATATATCGTAGTCTTTCTCGAGAAGCACACCGTAGCGTTTTATATATATATGTTTTTTTAGTGAAAAAAATTCCCGCTCGGGTACCCTGACAAAAAGCGGACATGACAAAACGACATCTTTGAAAATAATGTCTCAGAACACGTTGGTTTGAACAGTGTGATAAACCGACCGCTGTTTATGATGCGATAACATCGAAATGACGAAAACTCTGAGGCACAGAAAACGTATTATATACTGTAGCGAATACTTACTGTAGCGATTTCTGGCCAATCCAAATACCTATATATATATTATATTATAGAGTCGTTTGTGAGTGGAGCGTGGCGAGCGAACACGAGCTACGTTTCGACACGCGTTGACACCCCGGCCTGGACCGTCGGTCCGATTTACATATTATCGAGAGAGGAAAAAAAAAAAACGCGACCATAATAAAATGACGGCGTAGAAAGGTTTTTTTAACATTTTTTTTTCGATCGTCGTCATTATTTTTGTTCAATGTGCCCCCGCGAGAAATCCGCCGTACACTATCGATCGGACACGGTTTTATAATAACAACAACAACAATACGTATATTACGTGCGCGCGCTGGCCGCTCGCGTGTAGGCATTTCATATTTTTAATTCTTTTCGTTTTGTACCGTTTCGGATACGATCCAATACCGCGGGGGGAAAACGAGTTGTTCGTTATATATATCGTCATTATTATAATACATACGACGACGACGACAATGTATAATATAGTTGATGTCTCTACTGGATTAGGCTGCCGGGGTGTCACCGTCTGAGATACGTTCTTTTTGTGCGGCGGAAACCAAAAAAAAAAAAAAAATGTTTTAATAGAAATCGCCGCCGCCGCCAGAAATCAATTCGAAACTCTTTCGACAACGAAACGGTTGGGACACCTCTCCGCAACAACGATACGCGAGTGCAGCTCACGCGGCTGGTTTTTTAAATAAAAAAAGACTACGATAAAAAGTACAAAAAAAACAACTGCAGTCTGTTGGCGTTCTCGCGCGTCGAGCGCGTAATATTATTATCATCACGAATTTTAATTCGCAAAGTATTATTTTCCAGTAGCTCGCCGCGAGAGATAAACACACACGATTTTCGTCTGCACAAATCGCCGTTACACACGTAGTAGTGAAACGTTTCGCGCGAGCGAGAGAGTGCCTTTTGTACGGAGATATTTTCCTTTTATCGGACGAATTCCGACGATTGTTAATGTAATAAGTACACGTATATATATATATACGCGTCGTTTAGAGTCTCCAGGGTGTTAATGCGCCTCCTCCATTAGACTCTTCCTCTGGACCGCGCCAACACGATTATAATAATAATACGCGGTATATTGTGCGTTTGTTATACGGTTTTACACGGTGCAGCGAGTAGTGCCCGCGTATAATTAGCCTCTCGTGACGTGGCCGAGAGAGAAACTGCGGCCGGCCGAAACACGATTATTTTGCGCCAACTATATATGTACGTGTTTGAAAACGCGGACAGCAAAATATTTTGTCTGTTCATTCATTCGACGACGCAGTGCGTAAGTTACTCGGATGGAATTCGAAAACCCGACGACTGTGTAACACGGACAAGAATATACTCGTTCAATCGAAGTTCTCGACTATCAATCAGTCCTCGACTGATTAGCGGTCGTATACGCGCGAGAGCTGGATTGATTCTTCGTATAGATATAACGTGTCCGTGTGCGACTCGGGGGCGAGCCTATAAATAATGTAGGGAAGGAAGGGTGAATTTTTATCAAATTGCCGACTCACGATTGTAAGAATGGAAAAAATACTTCACGATATGAAGAAATCCTCCGTTTTTTTATCGACACGCTGTTGGTAAACATTGAGCTTAAAAATTTCGTCCGTAATTTTCGCTTTTAACGAATCGCTGGAGCGCGTGAGCTGCTTTTTTTTTCATAAACGTTTTAGTACGACTAATATAATTGTTGTCGGGAGGTCAAGACAAGTCCGCCCCCGAGTATTCTTCTTACCCTGCACACGAATACGGCTCGCCTCGTGCCGAACGCGCGAAAAATGATTTTCGAAACGGATTTTCTGCACATCGAATGTCCGCGATTAAAGCCGTTGAAAATTTCGTTTTTTTTTGTGTTCGACTTTTTAGTGTCGTCCCCGCGGTCGTCCTGTGCAGTGCGTGCGCGTAGAATATAACGACGATACGTTAAGTGAGGAAAAAAAAATCAAATAAATCCGTCTTAAAACGTTCGACGGGTGTCGGGTTGCACCAACGGCGACGACTGCGGTGCAGGGTTCCATCACGCGTGTACAGGATAATGGAAATGCTTATTACCCGTGTGTGTCGTCCAAGAAAATATCTCATAATGCACTCCACACCATAAGTGCGTATACCGGTTACTATTATTATTGTTATTACTGTTGTATTATTTTCCTCCGTCTGGTCCCACTGTCATTCTCGACAAACCCGATCCATTAACGGTCGACACGCCCTCTTACCGTATATTATTATCATAGCAGTGTCGGAGAACGAAAAAACCGAAACGAAAAAATTCGAAAATACAGGGAACGTTTATCGCGTCGCGAGTGCTCTACACGGATAAACGTCGAAAATCGGATTCACCGCACACCACGGTCTTGCGGTTTTCGAGCACCACACGGTATAGACCGCAATCGATTTTCGTTTCACACGTACGACGATGCGTGTAACGGCGCAGCAACGGACGGAAATTCGTCCGAGAGAGTATTGTTACGGACGATTTTTCTTTTTTTGTCAAATACGTAGGCGAGGAGCTTGGGGAAAAATCGCGAAACTCCATCATTGTACACCGCGAATAACTATCGTCGTATTTATACGTACTTATCGTGACAAAATGTATTGTGAGCTACGCAAATGTCATCGCAGGCAGCGTTCGAGTAAAAAAATACCGGGACGTTACAGTTTCGGTGTGCCGGACCACCGGGGGGGAACGAAAGGGAACGGTAAAATATTTTGAAAAAATAAACAGACACGCCGCGCCGAGCGCCGTTTTTTTCTCATCCGATTTTCACTACGTTCAGTCGTATTTTTTTGCATTACAGCGCGTGCATACGACGACTCGGCGAGATTATATTATATACCGCCTGGACGATACGATACCTATAATGTACGCGCGTGTCGTATTAAATATACACATATCGTTCGAATTACTATCGGCGAAAAAACAAAACTCACGCGCGAGACCGTCGGGATAATATCATATCGTACGGTGCGTGTTGTTTCCGAACGAGAATTGTATTCCAAAACGAATTCCACCCACGACGCGCGCGCATACACCTAACTATTCGCACGGGGATTTATGGGTTTCGCGTTATAAATGCGAGGTGCACTGCACACGAGCTGCGAGCGTGCGCACAAAGTATAAAGACGCTGCGGGAGAATGAAAATGGAAAAAAAAACAAATTCGATCGGAGAAGAAAAACGGTCTGTGTATAATAACACGTACGCGCAATCGGCGGACGCGTATTTCCAAACACTAACGAAAAAATGATAATTTTGTCTTAGCGTCAGCGAGGAAACGGCGTTACAAAGATGTTCACTTATACCGTTAACGAAACTTCTACCGGAAAGAAGCGTGCGCCGATTTCTACAGTGCCTTTTCTTTTATCGGTATTTTGACGGAGGTGATTTCTCGATTTTTTACAATAGTTTTTTTAACGCGACGGGAAAAAGCTGCTAAATACGGCATTTTGTGTCGATAACGCGTACGCGTAGGTGTTTCTACGAAAATAATCGTCGAAATTGTTTTAGACACCAATGTGTATCTTTGTACTATACAACTATACGAGAAAAATGTTCTAAAAGTTTCTTTACTTCGAGGAAAAAAAACACGACGTTCTTGACAATTTTTAACAAAAACGTACACTGCAAAACTACAAACGAACGTAGTTTTCAAAAAAAAGTTTCATTCGATAGTCGAATTTCAACTCCCGAAACAGCGCGCGACCCGCCCCAAAGCGCGGTCGACACCCCGTCAGACCGCCGCCCACGCGACCCCCAGAGTGATTTTTTATCGCTTTTTTTTTTTTTTTTTGTACTGCGTATTCTACAGCAACACGACGAAATCGTTCACAAATTATTTAGCTCAGTTAGGGTTCGGAAATACGCGTCGTCGTCGTTGTCGATTAGCCCCGCAGGATAGGTAATATTATGCGGCGTCGGTCACGACCGGAACGTGGACCGCGGCACGACACGGCGCGACCGTCATCGACCGCGGTACTATGGAATACGCGCAGTATAAATGAACGGCCGCGTAATATACGAAAACGCGTGATAAAGTCGACGGCGGTCGTGTTATAAATGTGCATTGGTCGAACGGATCGAATAATAAGAGACCAAACGAAACACCGACTACGGTTAGAATACTATCGTGATCATTTTTCAAACGACTTTGCGCGCAGTCCGTTGTATGATGATTATATCCGTTTTTGTCAAATCATTAACATCAAGTTGTACCGATACAATGGGGGTTTCGCGCCTTTGTCCTCAAATTTGATACGTCGAATACGTCTTGAAACAATGCCGCTAGTACTGTGATTAAAAATAAAAAAAAAATTTTTGTTTCGTTTAGAATTTTGCTTCCTATCACATATTGAATTAGAAGATGTCGAAACACGAAAGTGTAATTAATTTCGCACCTTTTGTACGGGAGAAATTCCGGGGCGTATCCCTCCTATATACGTACAAGACGCGGTGGCGCAACCGGAAATTTACAAGGGCAGCGGAAGTAAGTATAGGGGTAAGACAGTTCGTCCTACTTGGTATATTACATCCGATCTCGGGAATCGTTGCGCGAGGGAGTCTTAACATAGAGAGAGCTTAACAAGAGGGTGTATAAGGAGTTGATCAAAGTCAAAATTGGTCGATCTAAAGTTCGCGCAGAATGTCCGAGCATCGCGAAATACTTTTTGCACGTTTCGGTGCGCAATATTATGCACTTGACTTCTACCCGAAAACCGTTAAACGTCCACACGATATTACACAGTATATTATAAAGTATCGCCCAGGCGTGTAATAACAACAACGATGATGATATTGTGTATTGACGACGAACGACAAAAACCGAGCGCGTTATACAATTTAATAACGGCGACGATTACGAGAAGACGAAAAAAAAAAATGGGGAAAAAAACTCCGATGTAATAATTGTTGTCGCTGCAGACGTTGTGGTCGGTCGGTTCCGTAATACCGCCAAAGTCGCAGCGGCGATTGTACCAGGGGGGCCGGTGTAATGATAATTAATAATGATTGTAATACACAGTTGTTGTGAATCGAGCTGGTTCTCGATGGCGAGCACAAAAGAGAAGAAGAAACGGCGTAATAACGATTCGTCTCGGTTCGCCAAAGGGTATTTTGTGCCCGTTTCTTTCTACTTTTTTTCCTTCTTATTTTCGCGGACGATCCTTTTCCGGCAAGCGCCGTGGGGGGACGCACGGTCGTTTCGCCATTTCAGCATAATTTTATGTACTAACGACGCGCGCGGGCGCGCCGACACAAAATATTAATAACTGTTTAATCGATAATCCCGTGACGACGAAAACCCGCATGCGAGTATCACACCACGTGGGTACGATACGACGGGGAAAAACAAATTACCTCGAAAATCGATACAGCCGCAAGTAACGAAATCTGCGGTTTCCAGTTCGGTTTTTAGGGTTTCGGGGCGGACGGCGCGGCTCGTGCTCGAATTTACACGCGGACTTTCACTCGGCCGGACGCGGCCCGCGACGCATTAGTTGGGAAGCCTTCGCGACAGCAGGACCGCCACATGTCTGACACTCCAGCAGCAGCAGAAGCCTGATGTTCGTTTTCTCGCATAATTATGCCCGTATGTGTGACGTTTCGGGCACAACCCCGTTGTCGTGTCGCGGTGTAACCGGCCGTAAACGCCGTGTAACAACACTGTTACAGCGGGACCGACCGCAAGACTGCATCGCGTCCGTGCAAGGAGCCACGAACGCGGGTCTCCTTAATACGCGTTTAAAACAACGGTTTACGGAGAGAACCTTACCCCGAGGAGAGGTAACCTGCGACGTGCGGTATCTGGTTACACGCTCAAAACACCGACGGCGGCCCGTGTTTCCTCGGTCGGCCGTGAAACGCGATCCGTCCGCGTTTAACCTCCTAACCTAACGCGGTAGTTTGTAATAATAAACACAATGTAAAAATATTATATTAACGCGATCTGCCGTAAGACGATAATGCGGTACGAATATTGACTATAGGTTTCTCTCCCTAACACCGTTTAACAACACTACGTTATTTGTGCACTTGCTAGTAGATTCTCGTTAACCCCGTGCACGGCGCGGTGTAAAAACGTTCGGTCGCGTACCGATTCCGTTTGAAAACAAATGTTTTTTTCATTAACGCGCGTTTTTTTAACAACGATAGTCGTATATCATCCCGTAACAGTGCAATACTTGTCATAAGTTTTGTTTTCACTACCCAACTAGTCTTTATCAGTTGTTTGGCGCCTATACCCGAAGCGTTTGTCGCGTTTTGTCGTACATCGGATGAAATAAAAATACATTTTAAATAACTATTTACAAAAAAAAAACCATCATCGTCGTACACGATCGCTTCTGCGCGATTTACATTTTTCTGTTTGTAGCTTTACGGATGCGTTATGTGCGCGGAAGGGGAAGGAAGCAAAAATGAAGGGTTTTGATTTCGTGCAGTATTTATATAAATGACATTGGGTCGTAGCAACCAACAAGCGTATAAATTATAATATCGCGAAACGATAAGGTTTTCAGAAATTTTTTTTTTTTAAACAAAAATCATGCCGTTGCCAATCGGCTACGAAACGGTAAAAACGGGTAGATTAAAACACATTTTTTTTCGGTCGTCGTTTTCAGCATCGAATTCCTGCCTCGAGGAAATATTTCGCAGCGTATAAAATATACTAGGAAAACGCAGTGAACTCGTACGTCCTACGTAACAATGTTTGTGTTGCGTAGAGTTTCTGATATCGCTAATAACGTGTTTGAATCGCCCCCGTCGGTAGGCCACTGGGAAAAGGTGACTTTTATAGTGACTTTTATATAATACACACTGCAAATGTAACAGGGTTCGTAAAGGTTTTAAATCACGTATACTATAGAATTTTTTTTTTTTCTTACGCTAGTTTCGTGCACGAAAAGGGTATGTAGTAATTATTTTTTTTTTTTCCCGGCTCCACCGATTCTTATAAGTATATAAAACATATATCATCACGTCCGTTCTTTCTAACAAATCATAGGCGCGTACAAAACGAAAAATGACAGCGGCGCGTTTAAAACGCACTCGCGGTGTTTTTTAAAAAAAACTAAAAAAATTCCGTTCGGTCGCGTCGCCGTAATAATATTCGTCGTGTATTACCGTCGGCCGAGGCGACTTACCGAGGTACTTTCACTGTTACGCCGCATTGGGTACGCCGCGTTTGTACGTACGGTACGCTGCCTTCTGCTACCGGTTCGGCACCAAACACGACCTCGCGGCCGAAAGGGTCGGTTATTATGTTGGAGATTTGAACTTTCGGATTGAAAACCATCAATCGTCAGCAATACACAAACCGCGTTGGCGTACCTGCGTTTATTTATTTTTGACGATAAAATCGTACAAAGTAGTACTAACCCCCGTGCTGTTCTCGTTATCAGTTACAAACATTCGTCGCGAATCGTGAGCTGCGAGTACGCGGGCGGACGTACGCGATATTCGGTGGAGGGATATCGATGGTGCGGCGACCCGCGAGTGAATTTTTTCGGGGGACGACCACCAACCGGACGATAATCGGAAGCGGTTCTGAAGAGCGCCGCTCGGTCGAGTTGTAGAACACGACGTGTCCCCATCGTTTACGAGACGATACCAACAATAATTGTCCGCGGTATTATTATTCCGGGAGCGTCGCGAGAAGAAACGTCGGCCGGCGTCTCGAGGAATGCACAGCGCGACGTGGCGCCGACGCGACGTTTTTCCGCGAAACCGCGGCGGCCAGTGCGACTGCGGAAGAATCCGAGCGATGCTGCACACATACGCGAGTTCTTAAAAAGACGAAGCCTCCCCGCGAGGGCATAATGCAACATAAAAATACGGATTGTAGACGAAAAACGCAGAGAAAAAAAAAAACACGCGTCGGAGGAGGAAAAATAAAAAACCGACGCGTACAACAATGACGCGTTTATAAATTATTCGTATGATTAACTGCGCGCGATATTTATAAAATATATATATATACACGTCCACCGTGAGGTTTTTATAACATTATAGATCGCATATTACAAAAAAAAAAATACATACAATACGCGGCGGCGGCCGGTAAGTCATCATTAATTATCGTGCGCGCGTACGGTAAAAACGCGAACGTTGGCCGCGCGGTATTTAAAAAAATAATATTTATATTACGAGGACCGTATATTACTTGTTGTTGTTGTTATAATATTACTATATCGTTGTATTATTGTTCGTGCGCTTGTATATGTGTGTGCGTATACAATGGTATAAATGTGCAGTACGCACTTGAAAGAAATCCGTCAGTACGGCGAGTGTTTAAAGAAAGAAAGGAAGAACCGGGGAGTGCAGGGCGCCGTTTGATTAATAACGTATTATTATTGCCTATCCGGGATGCTGCCAATACCCACTTCTTTTACGAGTTGTTTACCGTAGCGCGCGCGCGTCCGAGTCAAGTGGGTTAATGATGGAATCACGGGCTTAAAAAGCGTATCGCACACATAAACACGTCGTATTGTACGGGCAAGTCTCCACTGTAAAGTAACTTCCACATGTATATTATTATAGGTACGTAACATAGTAGATACCCCATATAGCTCAAAATATATAGGTACTTATACCATATTACAAGCGAGGAAAACAATATTGTCGCGTTGACGATAAATCATTCCGTCGCGTTTTGCTCAATTCGAATTACTTGATTTCTATACATCGGTGGCGGCTATGCATAAAAAAAGAGCTGTTCGTTCGGTATAGCGTTTACCCCCCGATTCTCGCCCGCACACCCACGACCCGCCCGTCAAAAAAATTAAAATTTTCATCTACACATAAGACAGCAGCCGCCGCCGACACGAATAAAGTAGGCGAAGCACGGGATATTCACATTTTTTCGCCGACTAGACGAGCATTTCGATGCGTATAATGTCTATCATCGTATGTCGCCCGGTAGCCACGTCTAAAATCTTGTAAATTACGGATTATCCTCTAAGGACGGATGGAAAAACAACGTGGAGTTTACGACAAGTGTGTGTGTTATGCTCGCAAGGTCGATCGCGGGTCGTGACGGTCCAAGCGATGATCGCGAGCGAACCAAATCACTCGCAGGTCGAGTATATATATATACGTATAAAAATATAAACGTTTTTTTTTTTGTTTCCGTCGCGCGCGACGTCCGCCCGACGTGAAATCATGTGGAAACGAGGCGACCTTCGGGCGCGTCACAGCGGACGACCCATGCAGGGGTACTCGAAAACACAATATAATAATGACGATAATTACTCTCGTATCCGAGCAAAAGAGCTAGAGAACAGCGCGATACGTGTTCTTCCCCTGCCTTCCAACGATTCAGAACGAACCTATTATTACGTTCGTCCGTCCGATAAAACACGAGGCGCTTGTTGGAGTCTTCATAGGCTGTACGATATCGTGAGCAGTGCTTGAAACACTATGGGAACGCAGTTGAACGCAAAACTGAAATTTGTGCCGAATATCAGAACGGCCGGGTAAAATTTTTTCTTTCCCCGAAATCGAGCGCTAATAACACAAGCCGTTTATATTATAATACGAATAACCGTCGTGGAAAAAAACCGTTTTGTCCGAATAAAAATATTGTATGTATGTATATTGTATTCCTGGAGCGGCGGCGGCGGCGACCGGTTTACGAGCCGACTCGTCTTTTTCACGTCTTCGGCCGGAGGATGGAAAGAAAGAGGCCACGCGCGCAACAACAATTAGCGCGGCGCGGGGCGGAACCCGAGTCCGGCTCTGCGCGGCTACCGGTGTTGGCGCGCGCGGTGACATCGTCCGCGGGAGTCAGGTCCGGTGGAGTTTTCAGGAGGGCAGAACTTGAACCAAAAACATTTTAGACGGTTTCGAATTTTTCAGTATAGTGGTATTTTCGGTGTACATACGTCGGCCAACAAACAATATTACAATAGTAAAGAGTACGATCACCGTTGCTGCGGCTTTCGTTCTTTGGAAAAAAAAAAAATAACCGTATCGTTTGTCAACTGGAGATTTTTATGTTTCATACGAGATGATTGGTACATATTATTTTAGTATCGTATTTGTTCGACTTAATACCCTCCATAAACGTATTACTCCGTATCAGTGGGCATCGTATAGGCGTGAAATGAACTCGACGAACAATTTTTTAAAAACTAGATCGAGCGACAAAATTTATTTTTCTGTTAACGTTATATACTGATGGTCTATCTGCACCGTACGATTTTTTTAGAAGAAACGCGTTTTAATCGGTTAGGTTAAAAAGTGCGGGTATATAATATAATATACAGGTTAACGTATAGTAAACGTTTAATACGCTTATAAAAGTATAAATAAATACATAAACAAAGTCTTGTATGTTATTAACAGACTCTGAAAAAGAATAAAACGGTCGTGCGTTAATTTTAACACGGACGGAACAGCATAACGAATATCTACTGTTTTCTCGGCACCTTTCTGCAGAATCTCCACCGCCAGTCGTCAAATAAAAATTCGTAATGGGGAAACGCTTAAAAATCATATTATACATTTTAAACTCGAAATATTGATTAGAATATATTTTAAAGAAAATTTGCCTCAAGTTCTACGCGCCACTATTATACACAATATCCAGTAGAGCTGCGTGTATGCGGTCACACTAGATAATTACGTTCTAATTGTTGCGTAGAGAAGACCACTTTTCTCTTTAACGTAGATACATTGAGTATTTTCAACGTTTTAAAGCTATCATAAAGTATTGGTAAAGCATACACCTGTATAGATAACGGTTAGTCGTTATGGTTAGGTAAAACGTACGTACTTAAAAAAATTTCGCAAAATTATGAAAGCGAAAAATTGACAAATTCGTCCTTTTTCTTTCTACTTTTATACGTTTGTTGAGATGAGAATGATGCGAGAATTATTTTAAAGTATAGCAAATTCGATTTGCAATAACTTATTTTTATAAGTTCTATATAGACACAAAATTATCGTATAATAAGTATGTATTTTTTTTTTTTTTGTTAAGACGAGGTATAGTGTAGTATAACATCATAACGTGACGTGTTCGATTAAAAAACAACAAAATAATATCGATTTATTTATAGTATCAAGATGAAATTCTTGTTTATTTTTTTATAGTTTATAGCGAAAAAAATAAATAATAATATTAATAACAAAACGGTGTTTCAACTATACCTATACATATCATGTATTTACTGCAAATAAGAAATATTTTGTACACATAATAGGTAATTTATACGTATAGCTATGACGTACTAACTTTGACGTTGAAAATATTAAACCGTCGGCACCTATATATTATATATTATACATTTTTATAGATTCGTAATTACGATTTTCAATTTTTTTGTGTTGATAAATTTATGCGTGTTACAGTCTATAATCAATATATTATTCAGGTTTTGACTGGTAACGCTTTTTTTTTTTTTTTCTTAGTATCTTTCTTCTCCATATTTTTTTTACATAATAACACAGTACGGTGATTCGGGCAAAATGTATACACATACCGGAACACGCAAACTCAAGTACTCATATGTAATTTTTAGAGTATAAAAAAAGTAGTAAATTAATACCGCGGCGATCGGTTCTCCTGCGGGCAGCGCGTGCATCATCATAGGCAAGTCAGTTCCGGGGAAAAATATATTTTTTTTCCGTCAAAAATGATATATTTTAAACGCCGAGCGGAGCGAGTTGTAGTGGTTTTACAATGACGTTTATTTTTTTTTTTTTTATACTGTTAACAAAATTTCTACCGGAAAGAGTGCACCGATTTCTACACACAGTACCTTTTATTTTGGCAAATCGGATCGAGATGGTATTTTAGAAAGGTCATTTTTCGATTTTTTCAAAAGTTTTTTAACGCGACGGGAAAAACCTAACCGAAAAATTGCGAAAAACCGCTAAAAACGGCTTTTTGTCAATACAACGCGTACGCAGTTATTTCTCCACGATTTCGAAAAGAATCATCGAGGAGTCTTGAAATTTTAGACAATAACGTACCTTTGTAGCGTACGACTTCAAAAAAATTCGATTGTATTTTATACTATTCATAGCCGTTTTTAGATGTCGAGGGTTTTCATTTATATTATATGGGTTGATTTCGGGTTTTTTGACTCGAAATTTGAACGCAACATCAGTCGTACGTTAAAAATTTAATTTTTACCAGGACGTATATACTACGTAGATAACTGAGCTCGGTCAGAATCGTTCATTCGAAGACAATGATTTATAAAGGTAAAAACGGCGTAAAAATTAAAATCCAAACGTCCGACACAAACTGCGCTGCGCACGACGGGAGTCTGGAAGCGGTTTACTGCAGAATATTATCATAAATAACGTTATAGGCCCGTTGAAATTACCCAAAACATTATGTTCATTACTATAGTAATAATACATCGTATACAAACGAGGTACCAATATTTAAATTTTACGACAAGACTTTGGGGTACATAAATTCCGTTATTCTGTCCGGTACAACCTCGTTGCCTGCCTATCATCATCATCATAATATTACGTCGGAAACTGCGGGTTAACCGGTTTTCGTCGATGTTTATAGTGATTATACACACCGCGTATTTTTTTTTTTAATATATCGATATTAACATGGCAGTATATCCGATCGAACCAATTATCCGTGATTATAAGCGCGTTATTTAATGGTCTCGAGATCGATAAATAAATCATAACATAATATATTGTTTCGTATCGCGACGTATACGTACTACACGAGTCAATTTTTCGTTTTGTTTTTACGAACGGTGTATGTTTCTAATAGTTACAGGCGGGTTTATAGTTGCACACGACGACATATCGTGTACCGTAATACAATACACGGGAATCGCGAGGTTTTCGTCGCATCGCGATTCTGTACGAACCGTTAGACTGCAGTTGAGAATTCCACTTGGCCTAAACTATAATAACATATACTTCGAACAGTTTTTCGTAAATTTGAATTAAATAAAATTACGCGTTTGAACGCAGCTGGATTCTGTTTACCTCGAGAAGCGAACCACCAAAGTACGAAGTTCCATATATACAACAACGGTTATATTTATTTATTTCGGCGTTGATCTTTTCGTACGATGTGCGCACGTGGGGAACGACGTAAAAGCGTCGCTTCACAAACAGTCTATATAATATTATAATGCGTATTACAGAATCGGCTATTCTGAATAGACTATACCAGTGCGGAATGACAGATTCTTTTTTATTATCCGGTACGAGAAAAAAAAAAACGGATCTAAAAATGGACGCGATAGTAAATATATACATATATATATTGTTTGGAATTCTTCGTTCCAGACACTGCGGTGATTTTGACCAGTTTTTCTGATCAATAATAATCGAATATATTTAAATATGCGTTTACAAACCAGTTTTGACCCGTATGATTTTGACGTGTACGACGGCCGCGTCAGCGCGGGACGTAAAAAAAGAAAGAAAGAACGCACGGTAATTACGAGACAGGAATAAAATTATAAAGAAAAACGTTCTCGTTTTATACGCGTTATAATGCGCGTGTTATTTAAGTACATTTATTTTTCATAGCGTACCTGGGCACACACGAAACCGCGATTTCCGTCGCGTAAGTGCTACTACGGCCACAACGCGTACACACCACGGGACGTCAACCGAACGGAGAAATTATTTGGTGTAACAACACGCGTCGTGGCAATCGATTGTGTAGCGTCATGTTCGCGCGGTTCGGACGACAAAACATTTTTGTTTTCGCCGCACAGAAGTGTTACGGTGAAAGCGAAAATCCTCGACGAAAACGGCGTTTTCCGCGTCGCGCGATTTTCATACCATTATAACATATACAGTAGTTATTGTTATTTATCGTTTATTATTAATAATAGCCATTGCGATGTGATCGCGTCCGAGAGGACAACACCGTGAAAACGTTTGCAAGGACGATGATGTTCAATTTTTCGGACAGGTATACACTAAGCTTACTGCAAGAGATAGTTTGTCGTATACAACACGGTGTTTTCATATTCTGGTATAAATATTATACACGTATTTTTACACTGTTTTCTCGCGGTATAAAACACTAATATAAGCTGTACCTTATACACACTACTCACCCTGGCGCATATTTAAACAAATTTATTTTTTTCGCTCGCACTTATTGTAATTTTTTTTTTATCGTCTTGACGAGAGTGCCGTTTAACGTCGAAATCAGACCAAAACGAAGGAAAGACAGCTGGACCGCCGCCGGATCGTTCGGTCGACCGCGATGCACGACGTTAACGACGTTTCGTGACAGATTCGACGAAAAATCTTTTGCATATTACCGATACCGCGATCGCACGTAACGCCGTTTCGTGTGTTTAGCAGACATTATACGTCGGTTGTGACCTATCTCGCCGCGGTATCTATGACGTATAGAAGAACGAGATCTAACCACGAGATCGAAGGATTTACAGTGTTGTCGAAATGTAAAACGAGAGTTCTGATCGTGAGTCGAATAGAACTTCAATTTTAAACGCGAGTGAGAAAATTCACGTGTCAGATGAGTCGTATCGTAAACCGCGCGGGTTTGTTGTACCCGCATAAAAAAACGTGTCGAAATTTCGAATTTCTTAGGGTATTTCAATATTTCACTCGTGTGTCGCCCGTCCCCTCGTACATATAAATATACGTGAGTATAATACACGGAATACTGCACGTACACGCACGGCGCACAAAACAATAGACAATAAAAAACCACTGGCGTATATAAAAAGAAATAATTATTCCGCGGCCCTACGGTAAAGTGATTCGATAAATTGCTCGACGGAATCGCAGTAAGAGGATATAAAAAAAAAAAAATTACAAATAATTACACGTACGGAGCCACGGGTTGACGGTAAAATTGTTACGTGTAACGGCTAAATTACAAAAACACTCCTCATTTACGATTGTACGACCCGCATGAGCGATTTTTCGCAGTTTAGTCCTACCCGTGTTTACGAGGTAAAAATTCTTCAAAGTTTGACGTAGAAAATTAAAGAAGTTTCGCATTACGAAAAAAATTCAAAAAATACAAAAAAACCACGATTTGTATTAGCTAGTATGTCACACTCATTTAGTAGTTACGTGCTTACGCGTGATTTATCGCTTCATTTCGCGAAGGTAAGTAGCATACGAACTAGGCAGGTGGAAAAACGATTAATAGCGGGCCAGTAAAAAAAAATTGGTACACATCGTATACGAGTGAATTGAAAAGAAAATGTTTTTCAACACTTTTTCCACTTTATACGCGGCGAGTCGGAATCATCGTTAGTGAATTTATGTTCCGCTTAGGTCCACCCCGGAAAAGAGGCGAGGGGGAGATAAACCAAGAAAACGAGGCACCGGGGAGTTATAAATTATAAGGGGCCCCGATTTTATCTCCACGGCCCTCTCAATGGTATGGTAAATTTTTTGACAAAAATTTAAATCGAGGTTTGTTGAATTCACACAAACAGCCCAAAATCCAGCAGATTCCGGTCGAAGCGCAGTTTTTTTAGGAACTTTAGGCATGCACACTATAGTGCCGGCGCAAAAAACGGCTACCTCACAAACCACGCGCCGTCCAAACACGGCGGTTCCGTAGAACGTAATTTTTTTTTTTTTTTTTTGAACGTTTAATTTTTTCATTTCGCCATAATCCCGCTGTAAGATCGCACCTATCGCCTACGAAAAACGCGTGTACTATATGTTGTATTTGTTTTTTCCTGCCACTCACCTCGATGTTGTTGACGATAGCTTGGCAATTGGTCTGCGGAACGGAGTCCTTGATGGCCACGACCACGTTGTCGTAACCGCCGGACTGGAAGACGGCCGAACCGCCGGCGGAGAACCCGACCGAGGCGAGCATCGCCGCGAACAGCGCGAATCGTTTCATTTTTTTAAATGTTTTTTTTTTCTCCCCCGTTCGGGAAACTATCGTCGTCGGTTGACCGGGGCGTTCTTCTTACTTCTATCGCGTTCTAGACGACGACCGACGGCGGCGACATCGCAGGGCCGACCCCGGCTGGCGGTTGACGGGATAAAACACAGGCGTTGCCAAAGACGAGACGGGGGTGGTGAAAATTGTTTTTTTTTTTTCAACACGGTTTTTTGGCCGCACACGGTTCTCGAGAAGAGCGTAAGAAAAACTCGCGCACCGACGGCAGGAGGAAAACGAAATACTGTCAACGTTTCGTTACTACACGCGTCGAACGCACGCGAACCATCCGAACGACTACGACGTGGACGCGACGGCCGGGCGTAGGTGTCGAGCGCGCAAACTGAACTGAACCGCCGTCGAGTGTCGTCCGGAGAGCGCGGCGCCGGCAGACGTACGTACCACCTCCAGCGTGCTCGCGGTTTCGGCCGCCGACGGTAGGTCGCGTTGCCGTCGCGGCACTCAGTCGTCGATCAATTTTTTTTTTTTCGCGCATTGTCGTCGTCGTTGCGCCGTGACGGACGGGGACGACACGACGTTGCCCCCGGGAAACTTCCGGGAACTCTTGGGGTTCGAAAAAAAGGAATTTTTCGCAAAAGTTTTCTCTCGAGGAAAACCGAGGATAAAATTTTTATCAAAACACGAGGGGAGACATAAATCGAAATTTTCGACCGCGTACGTCGTCATGTGTCGAACGTTTTGTACAGCCGCGTTAACGATAACGAACGTATGTGATAATGTGATTTCTCCGATTCGCGACGAAAACGTAGTACGCCTTAATAGTTTGTGGAAACTTTTTGTAGAAGGTTTTTTTTGTTTTCCCCCTTTTGCTCCTACAACAACGACTGACTTATTTAGGCCGTAATTATCAGTTCGTACCATTTTGCCCAATGTTCCCCGAGACACTTGTTGACTGTACGGTCAGAATTTTTGTTTGCTCTCGCGTGCCTGTCCGCGGGTTCAAAAAATACGGGACGAGATCGCGCGGTACTAACACGCGCCACCGGTCGCTTCGCTAATCACTCGTGTTCTCTCTCACTTTCTGTACGTATTACAATAACGTAACACACACAAGTAAGTAAACGAGACGCCTCCGGTGGAGGAAAACGTGTACACCACTACTTGTTAACTGAGTAAACGAGGTTTAACGTTTTTAATGAACGTGTAACTAAGAGTAGGTATATAACGTTATTATAATCGGATCGCACGCGTCGGCGACCTCGGCCGGACGTACCTCGGTCGGACACAATATTTCGGTCGGCGAACTCGATTTTCTGCACCTAACCCATTTTCAAAAAGAAAGAAGAGGAGGATGTTCTAGTACGCGTTGGACCGTTTTCGTTTTTTCCGTCATGTGTGGAAAACATTTTTTTTTTTTTTTTCGAAATAAGGTTTTCACTCTCGACGTTGCCCAATTTCGAAGATAGTACATACTTTCGGGCAACGATTTTCGTCCGCTATTCCGGGTTAAGCGATTTTCAAAAAGACTTCAAAAAGGTGGGCGATCTTTTTTTTAATTTCTTTTTTTCCTCCTCGTACGTTCGTTACGTCAACACCCCGTGCAATATTATGTTGTGCTCTGGACGGCGGCATGGTTGTCAACAACACGGTACGCGCGAGGGAGTGATCGCGTCGCGCTGAAAATTATGAAAAAAAAACAAAACCGACTTCAAACGCCAAAAAAAAAAAATATAAAATAATTCTTCTTCTTCTTTTTTAGTTACGGCCCTTAAGACCATCCTGAAAACGTTAGGTATACTTTGCCACCCGTCCTCTGCTGCTTCTCTCCATTTGACATCAGGCTCTATCTTTTCAACTTCACACTGTCTTCCCATCTTGACTTGGGTCTACCTAGTGGTCTTTTTCTCCATTAGGCTCTTTTTCGATCACCCGTTTTACAAAAGTACCCTGTTTACGCCAAGCATGTCCTGCCCAACTTAGTTTCCACTCGACGATCTCTCCAACTATATTCGGCCTCTGGAAATGTCCTTGGAGTTCTACGTTATGAAGTTTTCTCCATTCGTTCGTTTGTCTATCGTATATGGGGCCAAAAATTTTTCGTAGAACTTTTCTCTCGAATATCATTAATCTTCTATTTTTCTCAGCGCCCAAGTTTCTGAGCCGTATAGAACAGTTGTGGTCTTAGTAGAGTCATGTACATTTTGATTTTTAGGGCTTTGGACTTTGATTTCGAGACTTTTTCAAGTCCATAATATCCTCTATTCGCTAGATGTATCCTTGTTGACACGTCCGTTTCGATGTCGTTATCCTCCGTTATCATCGACCCTAAATACTTAAATTGAGACACTCTTTTGAGCTTCTTCAATTTTGATGTTCCCGATAAAAAAATTTAATGACAAAAAACAAAACGTCATTGCTAGTCGGTGGCCGTCCAACATATTATTATATGAGAAATACTAAAAAAAAAAAACTCGATTCGTCGGGTAGGTAACAATAAAATGTATAAGATTTTTTGGAATCGGTGCCGACGTACACGTAACCGACCATATGCGCGTACGGTAAGTACTGGTTTCATCTCCAAACAAAGTGATAAAATGTTTTTTTTTTTCCGTTTTATGCTTTTGTCCGTTTGTTTTTTTTGAAGTTTCGCGTTTTCTCGTATCACAACGATCGTGTCAGATCTGCCGCGCGTTACGCCTGCTCTAATAACAATAAAACGGAACTTTGACAGATTTTTTTTGTTTTTTTCAATTTGTTGTTCGGCTAATCCGTACATCGTTTCCACAGAGTACTATATAATGCACTTGGTCGCGAGCTTTTCGCGTACCTGTTATTTACCACAATGTCGAAGTCGTGCAGGCTTATTATTCGACCACACACACAGCTAGTAAACGTCAAAGTGTACGTTGTTTAATAACGTATATGGCCGCGTGTAATGTAATCCGTCAAGCGGCGAAAACCGCGCGACCTGTAGTAAAAATCGTGAAAAAACCACATAAATAATTGTTATTTACGCGTTCTCCGCGTAAACGCGCGTCGCACTGCTGCCGATGGTGTGCGCGCAATTGTTTTTCTGTACGTTAGTGAAAATATTACTATAATAATGTAGATCGATCGTTTTCAACTGCCGTGTAAAGTGTTTTATTTTTTTTTTTTCACTCGTGTTTCTTCCACTTTGTTCTACAGCGTTCTACCGTCGTACACGTTCTAAAAAATATATGTCACGCAGGCCGCGCGATTCGGTGTTTTATGTAAAACAGTTTCTTTTTCGCGTACGCGTCGCGAGTATACACACGTAGCAGGCGTTCCGCGCGGCTCGACACATTCGTATCACATTCGGATCACGTTCTGCGGGCACACGCGAATTACTATAACATTTTATATAACGGCGCAGGAATTTTTTAAAAATATTTCCTAAATATCCCTTCTCGTAGTTTGGTGGTATCCTTAGTGGCCTAGTAGTATGTTACACAGGCACGTCAATGCGATGTTTCCGAGCGAGTGGTTTTACGAAGGTGTTTGTATTCTTTTCATACCGTCGACAAAACTTCTACCGGAAAGATCTCTATATACGTACCGCTCGTTTTAGCGAATCGGTACTAAAACCGCCGTGAAAAACCGCTAAAAACGGCATCTCGTCAACGACGTGTGTACATGTAGTAGTTATTCCTCCACGAAAATGATCATCGAGGAGTCATTTTCGACATTTTCGACTGTATCTTTGTACTGTACAACAACAAAAAAAAATGTTCAAAAAATTCCGTTACGTTTTACACTGTTTATAGCCATGTTTAGAGGTTTTCATAAAATTGTCGATTTGGCGGGTTTTTGACTTGAACGCGACGTCGGTGGTACGTTACTCTAACTATAAGAATATTCTCACGGAAATAATTACCGGAGACAGAGACAATTCAAAAGAACATACTTACTTATAAAAAATATGATCTCGATAACATTAATATACTTTTCGGATGTTTTTGTGTCGTTGTCCTCGGGGTTTCTATAGTTCAATTGTGATCACCGAAACAAACATCTACTACACGTATAATACGATATTTACGTTATTTACCTTTACAAATCGCGCGAAAAACCCGAGTACACGAGTATTTGAGCGTTTGTGAAAAATTTCAGGGTCAAGAAACAATTTCTGTGTGTGCTATCCAGAGAATATTCTCCGAAAATGAACAACACGCACCTTATACGCCGTACTGTAGCAAAACTATCCCACGGTCAACAGTTCACTCGAGACCGTCCGTTAAGTACCTACACACAAAAAATATATCTTTTATCTATTTTCAAGAATTCAACAAGTTAAAGGCGTCGGTTTGAAAAATAACGAAACGGTTGTCGAATTCAACCTGTGTATACACAGTTTTGCCGATATCACCGGAATGTGAAACATTTTGTTGTGAGACTAATCAACATACGGACGAGTATATTACAATACATATTATACGACGTATTACGATTTGTGTGAAACGTTTGATGAACACTATGTCGTTGCGAGTCTGTTTATGAACGCGTGTATTGGCAAAATCGATTCGAGCCGATCATGCAAATTGGCTTTTAAAATCGCGCTGTACTTACGGGAATATAGGTTAAACGATTTTACCGGGTAGGTGTGTATGATATTCTATATATATATATAGCTGACGTATATATTGCAACCAACTGCAGCATATAACATTACCAGATTATCCTATCGATTTTATCGTTCTGTAGGTACACGTCATGTTTTTTTTTTGTGGTTTCAAACGCGTTCAAACAGTAAAACTCATGTAAATAGTTAAAAAAATGTACCGCGCGATTTATTTTCACTAAACTCGGTATGCGCCGCTCGTAATACGTATAACGCGTTCGAAATCAACGTTACCCCGAAACACGCGGATTATTCTTAAACTTATTGACCGCGTGAAGCGGAAATTTTTCCCCGTAAGAACGAATCGTAAAAAAAACGCTTTTTACGAACGACTGCACGAACACAACATAATATATGATACGAGTTTTTGAGCTGCTAGTTTGAGGAATATTTTTTCAAGTGTAAATTTTTCCTTTTTTTTTAACGCCGTAAAACATTTCGATTATACAAGTTCACTACAGGAAAAAATTGACTGGCTATGTGATCTTCGCGTTTTGTCGAAAAAAAAAAATGCTTTGACAATAGTTAAAATAAGAAAATATTTTAGTTACCACTGTAACTGTTCAGCATAAATATGGTTACACACTTGTACAACTATACTCTGTATCATTGTGTTCGGAACTGAAATTATAAATTCAAACTACCAACTCGTATGCACATAAATATGATCCGTATAGGTTTAGTTGCTTGGGCTGTATCCAGCTGTCGTGCGATTATTATATTATGTTTTATTGTATACGCATAATGCATTCAAAGTTAAAATTTATCATATCTTCTTGTTGAGCTTAACATTTTTTTTTTTGTTTAAAACTTTTTCATTTTACTAACGTCGGGTGTATCGATACGATCATTTTTGATAAGAACTAATCTATTTTGGGCGAAATAAATGTTTTTACTTATGGTTAAAGTAAGAAAAAATTTCTTAGTAACACCGGCTGTGCAGTCCTGTGGGTAGTAGGTAGGTAGGTAGGGTTATCCTTGGCGTGTATAAGTAAGATTACAGTTACTCAAACTTCACTTCTCCGAGACTAAGTCAAAAAAAAAAAAATCGAAAATTTATCGATTGTTCTTGGAACGGAAAATGTTTTCCTGTCGATAAACGGATAAAGCACGATATTGTTATTTATATACTATTGATTTTACAATGATGTGTGTTTTTTTTTTATTGATTTTATAATAATTCTATCAACAATAGTATTTCATCCATTCTGTGGTACCCGTAGTCAATCGATGCATCGTTCTGATAATAATTATTGTTGTCGCCGCGATAGCGCGGTGGGCCGTTTGCCGCACAACACATGGCGGGACACGTCGCGAGGCAAAAAAAAAAAACAATAAAAAAAAAAACACACGCAAAAACGTTCGGTAAAAAACGCGAATGAAATAACGAAAATCGTTTTTTTTGCTCGTACCCAATGCGGGTTTTTCGCGAACGCGGCTACGAAAAGCAGCGGAAAGCTAGTGACAGAGAGAGAGAAAAGGAAAAAAAAGTCGTCTTGTGTCGCGGTAATTTACCACCAGGTACAAATAATTATAGGTACATACGACCAGAAACTTGTATTGTCATGTTGTTCGTGACAACCGCAGAGACTGTTATTCGCGATTATCATTATTATTTTTACGTGTTTTAATTAAAATGTTTTCGGCTTTGTCACGGCGCGTCCGGCCCGGTGACGACCTTTCGGTGTTAAAATCGGTCCGTGTAAAATTTTGTCGCGAATTTTCCCGATTCCCGAGGCGCACAATACAACAAACACAAAACTATTTGGGTGTATATATTATTATGTTGCTACAGTTCTACGGATAATGGTTGGACTCCTCCGAGGTCGTAGTATGTATGAGGGAGGCTATTGGGCTCATCCAAGTTATTCGGGGGGAAAAAAAAACCCGAACTATAATTATAAAACAAGAATTCTGCAGGTTAGGTAATTAACGTACAAACAAATCGGGTCGTACGACACCGTTCAAAGGCGATGTACAAAATGCAACGTAATGTTTTTTTAATAAATAATTTGTTTAAAAATAAAAAATACTTTCAGTCCCCCTGCAGGTATCCTTAATATCATACGCCCCTGCTATTTCCCCCTGGACAACAGCGGTGCTAGCGGTGCCTTCTTTTATGTGCCGCAGTCGGAGAGAGGAATCTCCGCCCGTGTCCTTACAAAATGACAAAATGAGCGATTTTCAATGACCCCTATCGCACGGTACAGATATTAAACAAAGTGAACACAATTTAGACTTATCGGAACAAATCTTTGTAAAATTTTTTCTATCGTCATCGATTTTTATTGTATTCAATAAAATTATATAGTTTATTAGTGGCTTATAGTTTTATATCGAATCATTATTTTTCGGAAAATTTTATCAAGACGGTAAAAAATGCGACGATAAAAACGGTGAAAATAAATTACCCGTTTTCGCGTGACGATTATCTCGGCGACGGTGGTATGTGTTTTAGGCGGGACACTGATTTGGAAGGCTAAATAACGATAAATACAGCGAGTGTTTGTGTTACATTTCCCTCGTGTACACGTATAGTTTATACGTCGACTGGCAGTAACTCGGGTTTCGAATCATACGTCGTGTTACAATATCGTATCATGACCACGCGAAATGTTGACACTCGGGTGTCAAAATTCAAGGCCGGTAAACTAATGGTGCATTTTTAACTTGACAATTCTAACTACACAATCGTTTACCCACATACAAGGACACCGTAGTAAAAAGTCGAACGCAATTAAACGTGTTTAAATTAAAAATTATGTTTAAAACATAAATACCAGCACACCTCCTACTATATACGTATATGAAAAACATTCACATATTCTTCGTAAGATCAATACGAGTGGCCTTGTTCAGCTCAGAATCAATAACACACGTTTTGCAGCACGCGACATCGTTTTCGCCAGTACGGTGATGCTGTATAGGGCGTTTTTACGATAAATAATATGCTCGACGTTATATATAAATGGCATATCATCCGGTTATTTGAAAAACCTTTGTAAGAAATAACGATTTCGCTTATTCCTTTTGAAGCCGTTGCACCCCTAACCACCCATCGCGATTGTATTTCGGAAAACTCCTCGGCGAGCCTTTTACATACGTCGAGAAACTTATATATTAACTGCTGACCGACTAAGGTACTTATTTCTTCCGGACATTGACGAATTTTAGTCGTTTGGAATTTTTTTGAAAAACATAGTGTAATACCGCCGAATGTGCACACGTTGCTCTCGCGTACGTTGCTCTCTGTTCGGAGATTATTTAAATCTTGTCCTGTATTCTGTACACGGAGCTGTTACAAAATATCGTAACAATAGAACACGTTTGTCGCCATCCATTGACTTGACCGATTTTCACGGTCATGGATCGGCCGTTCTATATTATAATATAAGTCATTTTGGTATATTATTTTATAATTCGCGAGAGTTTTAAATAATACGCTTTGTACGTTATACGGCCAGCAGACGTGCCTTAAACGCATCGTATTACAATGCGTTATTATATTATACACACGGCACACGGGCTTTTTTTCTGCTGTTTTTGCCGTGCCCAAACGTGTATTCATTTCGATTTTTTTCGTTTTAGGTGGTTCTCGTTTTTTATGTATATATTTTTTTTTTCCGCACTCGACGACAGTTTTAACGGTACACGCGTTTCGCCGGGTGCTCGGCGTGCCGGTCGCAGTAATATATTCGTCGGTTTTTTTTTTTTTCAGTAAGAATTGTTCGTACAGTATCATTTTTACGGAAAAAATAGGTACGATTTAACGTTTTTTACTTCGAGAAATTTTTAATCCGTAATATATATACATATATGTTTGGTCTTTTTGTATACTTTTCGATTCATCAAATTTCAACAAATTTTCATCATCCGCAACGGTATGAAAATACCTTTTTTTTTTTTTTTCATCCGATTGTGACGCGTCGGAGATATAATACTTATCGTGTAGGTATATGGTGCAAGTACCTCACGGCAACTTCGTGGTCCTCAATCTTTTAATAATTTTTTTTTTTAACATACAAGTTTTTGTAAACGTATATATAAAACCTGAAAATCGTCAACGGATCGTCGTAATCTGGTCGTTTTTGCACGGCACCAAAGCGACCGCCGCGGAGCATTAAAATACCGTCGTCGTGTTGTAAAAATTTATGGTTTAATACACACGATATTACGCAAATGTCACCTTATCAAAAAAATTTTTTTTTTTAAAAAAATATCTTCAAAACATATTTTTGTTTTTTGTATTTTGCACAGTAGGTTATAATAATCTCTAACATTCTTCGCTGACGGTTGAACTACGTACGATAAATCAGTCAAACATCCCTGGAACGTAATATCTACTTTAGTAATATAGTTATTATGTTCAATTTACCATATTATTGGAGAATAATTATTTTAAAAAAACAACTCGTTTTTTGTTTTCGTAAAAATATGACAGCGTCAATCGACTACATACAGTCAGTGAGTTACGTATGATTTAAAAAAAAAAACAACTCAAGTTCTTCTCATTTGTTGCGTCCTTAAAACATATTCGCGATTCTCTCGTACGTCTCCGAACGAGTCGTGTCTCCACTTTGCAGCTCCACGAGGGGCAAAAAATACTACCTTTTTTTTTTTCAAATTATATCGAACAAATCTTTCCTTTCACCTTTCCACGTAGGTTTCGCTCATGTAAATTTTACGGTCACGGGGCGAGATAAAAGTATAATGACATGTCCTCGTCGCCGCAGCAGTATATACGACCACGCGACGCGCGCGGTCACGTTTTCAATTAAACGCTTTTTGTTCGAATCCAATGGTGCGAATCGCCCGGCGGATCCGTCCGGGTTCGTAATTGGATTTATCGTATCGACGTTTCTTCGCGCGCACAAAACACAATACAGGACGTCTCGCCGCGTGTGTTCCCGCGGGAATAACAGCTGTTAAATACGTTCCGAATCCGTTTTCGGAAAATCTTTACAATTTTAACGAGTCGTATTTTGATTAGTTTCAACAAAAAAAAAATTTCGGTAATTCGTACGTTCAAAATATCCATTTTTTGGGGCTGATTTTACTTAAAAAATGTTCATAGCCAAAAGTGTAATTCCGTACGCAGACAGAAGTGTCAGTGTGTTATTTATTTCTCAAAAGTTCGAGAGTAATATGTATAGTTGAAGAACAATTTTGCCGAGAACGTAAATCCGAGTCATTTAATCGCGCAGTCCCTGAAGTGTACGAAAGTATTGGCCGTGTATGAACTAAGCTTTAATAGAAATCGGCCCTATAGGATGGCTGTTTTGAATTTACCGATTACCGAAAAACGATTGAATTTATATGATACGACTTGTTAGGTAACGGTTTTCCGAAAATGTATTTCGAACACGATTATCTTCTTCTGCTTCTTCTTCATCTTCTCAACGGCTTAGCGGACAGTGTAAATCCACCACTTATATTTTTACGTTTTCCTGGATCGTTTTTAAACCTGTTTCACCCTTCCATCCCGTTCGGGGTCTTTTCCCCTCAGTTCTTCCTTCGTGCAGCAACTCGTTTTATAGTTTTTGCCTCTGCCCTCCGGACGTCTCGTCCAGCCCGTCTCGCTTCCGCTATACGTGTTTGTTCCGTACAGATTTCGCAAGTCAATATTTACGTCGCCGTTTCTACGCTGTGAACCGGGGCCAAACATTTTTCCGAGCACTTTTAATTTCCGTCGAACTCGATTCAGAGCGATCGCCCCGTTCTAGCAGTCCGTAACAACATGTCGATCGTGCCGAGTAGCTCGTGTTTCCTTCGGTTCTCTTGATACACGCTCCCGATCGAACGTTTTCCGTACAACGACATCTGTTCGTTTTATTCCCTCGTAACGCTTCTATAGTGTTTCAAAAAAAAAAAATTTTACACGGTAAAATGTGTGGTAATGGACGAAAAATAGTTGTACTCGCGGACAGGACACACGCGCGGCGGGACATCCTGTACATTACGTTATGAACAACCACACTAGCGGTGTTCCACGTCATACCTGTACAGCCATCGACGGTGCAGCGCGCGACACTTTGAGTATTATAATAATATTACGCTATTGTGTGTGTATAGTATTACGCACGCGCACACGAACTCGGTTGCCCTGCAGGCCGCCAGGTGACCCGGACGACAGTGTAATTTATTAGAATACGGAGAAGAGCCGAAAAGAAATTTAAGACTATAATTCTTTTTACTTATTTTTTTCTTTTTCATATTATATATTAAGCAGGATGCACGGATTCTCTCTGTACGTAATATAGTAATCCGGTTTTGTTGTTTACCGTGTCACCCCGTTCCAACGCGATATTTTCGGTGCGCAGTCTCGGTTATGTATGTATGGGTTATTGTTCGTATACACACGGTATGGAAAGGGTGGAAAAAAAAAAAAAGTGGAAAAAAAATAAATACGGTCGTGTGAAAAAAGACGTACGTATTTTCTACACGCCCAATACGAGCTGCAGGCAGACACACACGCGCGCGCGTGTACGGTTATTACGGCCGATGGGGGAAAAAATCATACATTTCAACGAGACATAATACACGTCTTATATACGGGTAATCCGACACGGAGCTTTTTTTTTTTTCGTCTTTTTTGAAAATAACTTTTTAGCGGACGAAACGTGTCTGGCCATCCTCTTTTTTTCCCTTTTTTTTTTTTTAACGTTGCGAGAACACGCACACGTGTTTTTGCGCGCACACACGATCATCGTTTCAGTTGAATTCGCTATAGTACGAAAAAAACTTTACTGTTTTCAAGTAAAAACAATAAGTGTTTTTTTTTCATCATATTAAATCGTACATCGAATACTCTGCTCTCTTCCCTTTTTCAATTATTATAACGTAAAACTGGTAAATATCGCACTATCGCGGAAAACAGATATAACTGACGAGTTTGTGTTGAAATTTTATTTTGAAAACGCTTTGTAATTGTATTTTAACCAAACGTTTTTAGATCCATCGAGAAACACATATTTTGTGTCTGTGTGTACGTACGCTTGTCATTCCGTCAGAAACCAACCGGAACGTTCGAGGAACGACATCGCAAGTTTTATGGCGATCTACGAGTGTCAAGACTTTTAACTATTTTTACCCTTTTTTTTTTTTTAAACTTTCAAAAGTTTTTCATTGATTTTACAAACAGCCTATGACTTGTTGTACGTGTGTTCGATTACACAATGTTAAACAATCAATAAAAATTTTCATAAAATATTTGTTTTAAAAAAGAATAGTAGTAAAATTACTACTATACAGTCATAATCTGAAAATGTTTACTTTTATTTTATACTAATGTGCCCTTTAGGTGTATATTAAACTAACGTATCGAACATACACAAAACAAGTGAACAGACGAGACGTGTGTAGAAATCTGTCAAACAATTTTTTGGCAATTTAACTGTCAACGTCTTACAAAAAATATTTTGCTCCGTCTCTATATTATATAGTTTAGGCCCAGATTTCGTTGTCAATATGTGCGCTTCTCGACGTATACATTAAATTCATCCCAAAAGTGTTTGTACCTACTACCCAAACGGTCGTCGTATGAAACGAATTTTTTAACGCAGGCACACATAATTGGATTCAGCAGGATTTTTTATTACTGACTCTATTGGACACGCGTGTAAACAATCTTTTCGTTTCCCGCACGTTTGTTTGTTTTTTAATTCAAAAATAATTTTAGAGAGAAGAAATGAACTCGGAGAAGAAAAAAGCGAATTCCTCGGCGGCCGTTGGAAACGAGAGAAACGAAATAACAATCGAGCCCCCGTCTGAAAAAATCCGAAAACACTCGTACTCGCTACTCGGTCTCTTCCATAGGTGGCCCGCTCACAACGTCTCTGGAAGTTCTATTCTACGTATACGATTCGGTTTTACGTTTAATATTTTTCGGCCCTTTGTGCGGCGACGTCGGACCGTGCATAATCTGCACGCATGCTTTTTGAGTTTTATCTTTCGTATTTGACATTGCTGTCGAATATCTGTGTTGATCATCTACGAGACCTATCAACAATCCGCCTCAATCGTATTTCTCGTCGTTATCGTTTTCAGTAGAGACGGCTGGGCAAATAAAATCGTAATATTTTGTACACACAGACGGCGCTCGTTGGACTCGAAGTGACCCTTTCATTTTTACAAAATAATTTTTAGCGGGCCCTTCCTTCGGATTTACTATCCCTTGGTCCGGTACAGGGCTGTCGTCGTAAAACTGTCACTATAATTCTCCCGGAGACGGCACACGCCGACCCGCTCGGACCGAAATTTTTCTCACTCTATTTTCGTTTCTTCCGCACGTTTCCTCCCTTTTTAACAGTGTTCCAAAAACGCCCCTGTAAACAATAACGTAGGAAAATGACCGGACGTCGTCGAAAACGTTTCAATAATCAACTCGCGGCGATGCGCGTTTATACAGTTGTATGTTTGTCTGTCTGTTATTTTTCCTCCCGACGATAACACGGCGTGTGGGGGTGTTGTGTGTTACGCGTAAACAAATTTGTGCTCGTAAACACACATATATATATATATTCGAGTTGGTATAAAAAAAAAAAAAGGGAGAATATTGTTATACGACTTTGACGTGCGCATACCGAACGGTCGTAAAGCCCGACGCGGGGGGTATGCCGCGTGTTGGTCTCTCTCTCTCGAATCGAATCGAATCGAGGGGTTCCTCCGCACGCGTTATTATACTGTGCCGTTACGTCGCACTTAAATGCACGTATTTATGTACACGTACGTTCATTCTCGTATATTTTATGCCTCAATTTACATCCGGCGGTACGTGTACAATACGTCGTACAGAATATCTACGTGTGTGATGTCTGTAGCGCACGCACGCGCTCAAATTATGGTTTACCCGCCGCCGCCGCTGAGATGTGCGCGTCTCACCGTGACGTTTCAGTCTCGCGAAAAAAACGTTGCTCGATAAAGTCTTTTTTAAAAAAAAAAATAATAATATTTTTTTTTCTTCTTTGTACATTAGGAGTTAATTCGCGATCTCTTTTATTTTCACCCGGGACTTAATAGACCTGCAGGTGGCTCGCTCGGAATCGTTTTTTTCGAATGCAACGAACCGCCCAAAGCGTATATGGTCGCTACCGCACCTCTACCGTGGTACTGTTCTTTTTTTGTGTTTAACCAGGCCAGGTAACATTACGGTGTTATACATAGTTATCGATGTTGTAAGTTATTTCATATGGGCACCTATTATATGATCCATCCCTGTAACCGCCGCACCCGCTGCGCTGTTGTGCAAGTACTCATACAAAACTACCTACCAGCTATACATATGCCTGACCACGTACGGTGCGCGTAATGATCGGGTGTAAATACATAATACTTTTATTGCAATACGTCGGAATTTGTCACAATTATCATTGCGGTCGTTTTCCGACCGGTCTTGGGGGCGTCCGCAGAGCAAAACATTTTTGCGAAAATGTTCGTAACGATTCGCATTTCCGTCCGGAGAATCGCAAAACGTGATATATTGTGATCTGCTCACACACACACACACAACAACCGTAGAAATTGATACGTTGCCGCCCGCGGTACGTATCGCTGCAGACTGATGCGATCAGGAAAACCAAAATTTGAACTGTTCCGAATGACTACTTAGTGAAGATTCTCGTAACATCTGAAACGCGATTATGATTGAAAAATAACAGACCCCGTCGGAATCGTGATTTACGCAAGCGACCCATGCACACTGCCTAGGGATTTTAAAACATCAAACGTATTATATTACTGCCAACATTCAAACTGCAATGATACGCCGAAAGCGAAAAAACATGCTTCCCGTCCGATTTCTGTTTTTTTTTCTTTTATGGACGATTTTTACTCTCGTTGAACAGTGTTGTACATTTGTTTACTCATCTCACGCGGAACTCTTATAATTCATTAAATAACGGAGTTCAGATAGTTTAAGTAAAATATGTGACATCGTTGTTCAGCTCTGACGGGGCCTTTCGTCTGCCCCGCGAGATGCCGGTGTAAGACGAGAGCACCCATACACGAATCGAGGATTCAACGAGAAAATTACAGGTCAAAACGGCCATTTTTCGGAACGATCGGAAATATCACAGATTCTAATTATGTGACCGACACCTATAAAATACACGAACGTTTTGGCCGAATTCGAAAAGCGATGCAGATAGTGAATTTTGTTTTTCAAAATAAAATTTTTAAGTCGCCGACGCAGGAATTGTGTTTATAGTGTACGAATAATTGATGGTTAACCGTTGTCTACCGAACCACTGTTCCACATCGTTAATATTTCCAACCGAGTTAATAATTTGTTATAGTCGCAGTGTAAGTAGGTCCGATTGTTCGTGGACGATGGTTATCGCGTGCGGAAGCGCACATCTTGTTAGCGCGTTTTTACCGCAGGTCTCGAAGTATTATTCTCTATGATGAACACGATCCAAGGACACACGCTAACGAGCCAGCTTAAGCCGAGTCGAGTAGTTCGTGGTGAAAAAGACTTTGCTGTAACAGTTCCGAAATTACATAAATAGATGTTACGTTTTATAAACGCTATACGCGATAGAAGAATCGGACTCGAGGACCTAATATAAATTTAAATTATCGGGATTTAGACGGTTTTTTTTTTGTTTTCAACGTAAGTACACCGATATTGATCGTTCGTTGCGATAATAGAACACTGATAACCGATTTGAATTCGTTATGACGTCTGCTTTGGTCTTTCAGACTCTCCCACAGTTCCGATTTTACTCCGTGAATTCTAACAGATGGAATTTGAGAAAAAAAGAGTCTGAACGTTTTCGAAAGTTTTTCATTTTAAAAACTTAAAAAACGATAGAAACATACAAGCCATCCCCGAATTCCTATAATTTGCGTGTCGAATAATACGGAGAAAAAAATCGGCGCTTCCGAACCGCTCGCGAAACGGCTGTTTGAAAGTGTGCGGAAAGATAGTCGAACCAACTCAGATACTGCGAACGTCTTCTAAAACGAACATTTACTCAGTGCTTTGAAACAGAATTTTCGAGATTTACAGTCAATACAGGTTTTAAGTTATACGTCGTGCCCCTAATTCTTCTTCTTCTTTGGGGTTTGTCGGCCATTAAGACCATCCCGTCACACATCCAATTCTCTATCCAAAGCTCTCCAATCCGGTCCTCCATTCAGTGCCAACTCGTCTTTTTTTATCATGTCTCCCTAGTGGTTTTTTACCAACTGGGTTCTCGTCCATAGTCATCCTTATTATGTTGTTCTGGCTTCGTCTAGCATGACCGGCCCACTGAAGTCTTCGGTTTCTAATTGTATTTACTATGTTTTCTTTTTTTATATAGGCTTTCCAATTCGTTATTTTTTCTTACTCTCCACCCACCCGTTTCTCTGTCTTTCACTGGTCCAAAAATTTTCCTTTCAAAAATCATAAGTTTTCTTTCCTCATTCTTTCTTAATGTCCAGGTCTCCGCCCCATAAGTGACCACTGGGCGTATTAAGGTCGTATATAACCGTTTTTTTTAATTTCTAACGACAAGGATCGTGATCCTAGTATTTTTGAGAGTCCATAAAAGCACTTATTTCCCGATACAATTCTCGCCGCAACTTTTTTGTCAGTTTGATTTTTTTCTGCTACTATTGAACCTACGTACTTGATTTGTTCGGCTCTACCGAACTCATACCTACCAACTTTCATGTGCGGCAATATGGCACTGCTATCTCTTTTTCCATGTATTCGGTTTTACCTTCATTTACCTGTAGTCCTACTTTCATAGCCAATTCTTTCGTACCCCTAATATTGTTATAATCGAAAAAGCGAATATTAGACGATACCTATATTAGATTAGACTTTTAAAAAAAAAGAAACGGACGGTTCAATTACAAACGAGTTATCGCATCAAAGCCACACGTATTAGAGTGGTGCGCTAAAATATGACGTACTCGTGAAATCGTCAAGTTTATAATTATTAATATTAACAACTCACGTTGTTTAAAACGCCCTTGAACCATAGTAATAGCGAATATAATGTTACTACATATTGTTATGTTGATTAGCTGTTCAACGGATGATCATCTCGGCGTGTGTACAAAATGTAATACCCAGTAATTTACTTTCACTGATTCAACTTAACCGAGTCACAAATAACGAACGTTCGCCGTATAGTAACTCATACGTACGTCATATCGAACGGACGGGCGCAATCGACACATCATCCGCGAAGGTCGTGTGCTCGATGTTTATCGTGCGCAGCTTTCGGTGTCGATCATTTTCTTGTTTTTTTTTTGAGAGAGAGAGAATTGACTTAAAGATTCTCCTCTCTGATCGTGCGTGTAACGTATATTTTTTTATACTTCTGGTAGTTACCTACCTAATAATATTATAATACATACTGGTTGGTCTTATCCGCTAGGCCATCGCACGTTTAAATAAACCATAATGATATCACGTGTACAGACGGTCGAATGGATGATATAGGCAGGGTCGCCAGGTGGTATCGCCCAGACAGTGAAGTGTTCCTGTTAAACACTATGGAAGGGCGAAAAAAAAAAAGCACCATTTTTCCAAACCGCCAAATACCTGTCTCCTTTAATTTTCAAACTACCTGTCGCCAAAAAATCTTTAAAGACAGCTCTAAAATGGCGATAAACCTGGGCAACCCATGATATGTAGTGTGCCGTAACGCGCATGATATCGGCTAATCCGAATTTAATATTATATTATTCAGAAACAATCCAACAACGATTTGCAGCAGCAGTAGTTTGAAGGAAGGCTTTGATAGATTCTAAGCGAAGATTACGATGTTTTTTTTTCTTCCGTAAACAACATTTCCAGTAGAAGGAACGCTCAGATTTTTACGAGAATCAGTACCTATATAGACTACGATATAGCCGTACACGGACTCCGGCGGTACTTTGGTCGAAACTTTTTTTGAAATTTTGCCTACTTTTCGAGCAAAGATTTGTGATAAAGTGTTCGGAAGGAAGGATGAGCTCCAATGACGTTTTCGTGTAGAAAGAGTGCTCCGGTCTTAACTTTGAGTACCGCAAAAAGTCGAGATTTCGACTATTCGAAAGAAATTTTTGAATTTTACACATTTCGCGAGCAATAGTCCGAAACGCACGCACAAGTTTATACTACGTATTTACGCTATTAATAATTTTTTTTTTTTATCTACCAGGACGTATATAACCGAGCTCGCTCATAATCGTTTTTTCGAAGGCGATCATTGCTTTTAGATATAATATCGTTTATACGACAACTTCCAAACACGCAAAACGTTTTAGCGTGCGTCCCTTTAATTTTACTTCCAGACGAATCGGAAACTGTGTTTTGACTCAACGTTTCTGTTATATTTTCGATTCGAGGTGCGCCGGGATACACGATCCGATCGACTTTTAAAGTGCAATATCCGGCGAATACAAAACGTACGGGCGTCGTAAAACAGAAACGCACGTTAAGGGCTCACGCCATTTTTTTTTTTGTCAATTTTTCCACTATACAAACGGTCTCGATTTCATCGGAAGAAAAGGCGACGTGCCGTAAACGGAAAATCGTAAAACTCGGAACCGTGATAATCTATCCCCCCGTGTTTTGTCGAACTCTCCGTGCAACGCGCATTCAACCGTCCGCACGCATTATTGTGACGAAACTGTAAATTTCGGTGTTCCTCGAAAATCCACCGCCGTCGCAAGTGAATCCGCGGTCGTCCGGTAGCGATTTTTCGCCCTGTAACACACACGGGTAAAACGTAGGAAAAAAAAACCGACGTTTCGGCCACCCAGCGACGGACTGTTTAGCGGCGGGTACTCCGGCAGAACACGAGGGGGTCTCACCCGCTCCGCTCTCCCCGCGGTCGCGTCAGGTAGATAGACGCGCGCGCGAAGCGGCTGCCAGGTGCATGTGCGGCGTACGTTCGGCGACGTAACGGAAAGAGCGGGAAAGTATAATTTTATAAGACTACCCGCTGACACACAACGTACGTATTATGTACGAGCTGTCCATTTTTCTCCCCCGAGATTGTCTTTTTCCAGTTAATCCTGCGGTGCTCGTTTCGGCGAACAGAAGAATCGCCTGAACGCGGGTGATATTGTACCGCGCGCGAAACGTCGGACGATATATAAATACGCGCGACCGTCGCCGCACTCCGAATTCAAACTCAAATACGACAACAGGTAATGGTCACGAAACAGTGGTACACAGCTTATTGTGTTTTGTAACGCGACGAATGTCACCACTACTAACTAACTAAAGCAGCGAGATGATAGATTATTCGAGTGGCCCCAAACGGTCATCAGCGGCGGGCCGATCGGGGCTGAAGAATTCTCTCGGGTAGAGAAAGCGGATAGAGTTAAGAAAATGCCACACAGTCGGTGCTGTTTAACGCGCGTTACTCCGGAGAACTTTTTCGCCCGACCAACTGGATAAGACCACCATCAGTATAACAATACATACGTGTATGGTGAAGCGAACAATTTTCCCCGTAATATCCGTATGACAGGATCCCGCCGCGTCCTTTTCAAACACTTCTTATCTCTCATTTTCCGACGGTGTCGCGTGAGATGGAAAACGGTATCGTTGTTTTCGACGGAGTGCCGCAAAGTCAATCAGCCCGGGGCAATAGCACACGTCGACCTGACCATGCGGGGCGTTCGGACGAAAATCGGGGTAAAAACTAAAAACGGTCTCATCTTCGGTAGAACTTTTTTTTTGAAAACATGACAATTAACAGCTGAAAAGTCTTTCGCAGTGGCGTTTTCGAGCCTCTAAGGCGGTTTAAAGTGTGCGAAAAACACGCGGGAACGAGGTAAAAATGAAAATAGAAAATACGCGACAAACCGTACACACTAAACTTGGTCAGCACAGCTATATCGTATTCGTTGTGATCATCCTCCGAACGTTGTCGGGAGTTTTCGGATCTTATTCTTCCGCTGCGTATTATAAAATTCGATCAATTCGATTATCTTCTATATCGCGGTCCAGACCGATACGACGATGGTTCCTCCCGTCTCCCCGAGGAGACTACTACGGGTGAAACAAAAGCGATACATAAAATATTTTAATTAACACGTGCCGCCATTGTTGTCGCGAGCCAAGTGCGTATTCTACGAGCGTTTCGGCTTTCATTGTGCACGACTCGGGTGTACACAGGTATTACGATAATAATAGTGCGACGCATACGTCGTCACCGCTCGGGTCTCGTGTGGTGGTGGTTTTTTGTTCTTTTTGCGGTCGTTGTTTTTCAAATTAAATTTTTTAGTTTAATTTCTTTTACCATCGTCAACTACGTACATATTTCATACGTATGTACGCTTATATTACGACGGCCTGCAATCTGGTCGCGCGACAAACGTACCTAAAAACTACGGACAATAGAGTCCCTGCTTTAGGCCCGTATTATTATAGGTGTACGCTTTTGTACGCACTCGTGTGACGTCGTATGACGCGCGTGTGTACCAGTGGTTCTTAAGTTCGTTCTCGTTCTCGACCGACAGATACGGCACCCGGGCAATCGAACGTTTTTTCCTGCAAAAACGTACAGATCAGCATTGTAAATTGAAAACACACAACCAATATTCGGTTTTAAAATATTAACGAACGTTATGAAACGTCGCCTCGTTGTGTGTGATCGGTGTTCTTTGACGACGACTCTGTGACGCAACACAGACGGTCTTGGGCACAGTCATCGGTTCTCTACGGTAAATTCCTAGCTGGGTTCACCGTGATTGGCCGTCCCGGATGGTGGCCGGCTCGTCTGTAAACGGAACTCGAGTACGTTCGAGTGGAGCCGCAGTCCAACGAGTTGATGAGGCGAGGTTCACGAAGACGGTCCGACATTTCTACCGTAGGCCGAGGATCTTTTCCAGGACGGGTCGTGTGCCGTTAGGAACTTCGAGTAAAATTTTAAAATCCGTTCGGCGACTCGCGTAATACGTACGGTCTCGCGACAGTTGCGCACACGAACGTTCGAGATCCCGAAACCGGTTTCTTCGCGGACCGAAAAAAATCGTTTCTCCAGTTGACAAATCGATTTTGAAACTTTTTTTTTTTTCATTTCTCAAAATCGGCGCGTGTGTCACAACAGTTGCGCCGCAGTCAGCCTCATCCGAACAGGTCGTTGACTATGTCGTATTATATTCATGTACAGGTGCTCAACACCCGCTCGTTGTCGTACCGTGTTATTTGTGTTGGCTCGACGCCGCCGCAGGATTTGTGGTCGGACTTATACGCGAGTCTGTACGTCCGCGGGGCTATCCGAGACGCGGAGGACGAGCCGCTTTCACCGGCTTTCAAAAGTCACAGCGTGCAAACTACAACAATAATGTGCATACCTACGACGAGGAAAAAAAAGCACACCCGCATTGTTCTATCGAAAGAACCGCAAACATTACGTAAGAAATAAAACAAAACGAATGTATAACGCACAAACACAATCGTTTGCGAAAGCAGGTACGTCGTTCGCGTGTGTCGCAGGAAACGATACCACACACTCCTGGTTCGTAAACACGACGTTCGTTATGGTGTGAACTCGAGTCGCGATCGGAAATCCGCGAACGGGTACAGATTTAACATCTCGATGGACCGGCTCAACACGACGTGTTAAGTAGAATCAATTATTATTATTCGTGTAATGGAGACCGGAGGATAGTAATATACGCGATGATCACTTTATGGAAGAACGCACAAGGAACGGGTTAAAATTTAACAAACTGTCATGATTCTTCTTCTTCGCCTTTCACCCAACTATTTGCCACTCTCGTCCTATCCACTCCTTTTATCCCGATCATCCCTTACACGCGCACACACACATTAACAACCCTCAAACCTTTTTCAATTGTTTGCGTCATTTGGTCTCCCTCTACTTGATTGACGTTGATAATAATCATAAATATTTCAGTAACTAGCGTCACGCCAGTTAGAAACGAATCGAACGGGCTGGCTGAAACGAGTGCAAAAAGTTCAGGAGAACAGTGTAAAACGGGGCACGGTCAAAACGTTTTTCAAATTTGTTTTGGAAGACTCGCATAAAAAATACTAAATTAAACGAATCTTTTGCACATTATATAGTTTTGTTTTCAGTTGATTTAATGAGGTGTTTTACGTCATCTTGTACATTCGCACAATCAAGTTAATACCTTTTAAAAGAAAATTATTGGACTCTAACAACAGTTGAAAATAAAAAATCCATATTATCTCGACAGCAGCTCAGGAAAAAATATTCTTCTGCCGCTAGTTACGGTATTCGACGTAAAATCGCATAAATTTCTCAACACTTTTTTTTTTTTATGACTATCATCATCACTAAGGTTCGCACGTAAAATATTTCATGTGCACGTTAATTATTTCATCGTTATCGAGTGCAGTTTAACAAACGATGATCATCATTATGTGTGCACTCGTTATTATTATTATGATTGCCAAAAATATACACTCGATAAAACGTCTCTTTTTAAGTTGACCATCGTCGGCCGCCTCTCTGGAACGGTCACACGGTGTCCCCATAACGACCAGACATTCGAGTAGTAGAAAAAACAAAATACTCAATATCCTAATCGCGTTGTTTAATGTGTACTACACCCGTTGTGTATGAACGTGGCGCATATAAAATGTGTTTACAAGTTTTTTAAATACTTTACGATCGGCACTCGAGAGGACGCAACGATTGACACGTCCGTATGAAAAGTTTCGAAAAATAAAAAAACTGTAATATTATTATTATCGCTGACATACTGTGCGACCATATTCGGAGAAACGAAATACGATCCACTTGTTTTACAACGTTGTTCACAGGAAACGCAGTATTGTTATTGACGATACGTTCTGTTTTATAGATACAACGGTCCAGTAAATTTTGTCAGACTCGAGTAGAGCGTAGTATAAGCATAATATAGGCCGTTTGGTTTTATTCGGCCGCGGTGAAAAGACTCTCGAGTGCAACGGCTGCAGTGTTGGGAAATCGGATTTTCTCATCACGTACTACGTATTGTGTTACACGCGTTTTTTTTTTTACGGAGTTTTTAATTAATAGTTTTATCGAGTGCGTGTAAACAACGACCAAAATCTGATGGTGTTATTGGGACGATCTCGAATGGAAGCACAGCCCGCAATACCTAATATTGTGTGGATATTGTTGTTTGACGCGTTTATCTTGTAAACAAAATTAACGAGTCAACACGACGCGGTGTTGGACTCGGACACTAAAGTTAAGTGGTTTTAAATGTTTTTTTTTTTTACCATCAATACATACTCTTACAGTCGTACACCTATAGAAAAATATAATAATCGAAACTGTGAAAAAAGATGCAATGTATAAAAACGAACAAGTGTGGTGTTATGTTTTTATTTGAATATCAATTATGTACGGTGTAAAAACGAGGTATTTATGTTCCTCTTGTTCGGCCGATCGTCTTGTATAATCGTCCGATCATGACGTAACGACGAGATACGTGTTTAAAAGTTTAATTTTAATTCGCGCGGTGACGTGGTACGCATAACGTTTGACTCGGATGCGCTTTGCAAAAAAAAAAACTCCTTTTACGGGTTAGGTTATACACAGTTATGTATCGAACGTAAGAGTTTTAATTTAAATCGTTCGGCTGCGAAAATCGGTACGGGTCCACACGAAATGTTCGCTCTCGGCAAAATACGTCGGTTCGTAAACGAAAAACGCACAAAGATCAGACGAGATCTGCGCGTACAACAGTCTATCTCTCTGATTTCGAGAAACGCGCACATCCGAGTGAACACTTTGGGTACAGCCCCACCGATTCGTGTCCCCGCGAAACGCACTGTAAAACACCGCGTTCTAAACGAATGTAAGAAAAAAAAAACATTTCCGGATAACTCGAAAAATCCTAAACGGGTTTTGGGTGTTCTCTGGAGAGTTTTAAGGTGAAATTTTTTTTTTTTTATGTTTTTACAGTACGAAATTTTAACCAAAACGGTCGTGTGAAACTATACACGCGAGTATGTCGCATGTCGCAGTTTTTCTAGGTAAGTAGGTAGGTACTCGTTTCCGACGATTACCCGGCCCAGACGACAACGGAATACGATGCCGCGAAACACGTGCAGCAGATTATATTCGCGCCGAAAACGGCTCTACACGTTACGTATTATTATTGTTGTTGTTTGGTCGCACAAAGAACGCCGCGGGGGCTCTGCACGTGAACGACAAAGTTTCGACGGGAAACGACATTAATTAACAGCAGTTAGACGTGGACAAAATATAACGATCGGCGAAAACGTACAGTACAGAACGACAGTGTTTCAGCCGTAGAAAGAAAATCCGGGGTATATAAGGGTATAAGGCGCCCGAAAAATTTTACAAACGAAATCCGACCGCCCGTTTAAACCGTCTGTTTTACGAGTCTGCATTTCAATCTTGGGTGTCTTTCGTACCTTCGCCGCGTCGATCCGTCTCGGTGCATCGTCCGTGCAACACGAGACGACTTACGCCCACGACTTGTTTGTCTGGTTGCAAGTTAAAAGTCGGCGGTCACGGTGCGTGGAGAATAAAAGTCGGGCTACCGCAGACGTATATTATGCACAGTTGTCAAGACAAAAATTAAAACACCGCGTACGTGTTTCGATGGCCACCTCGCTCAGCTCGAAACGGAAAAACGGTTAGGTATACCACTGTTCGGTGGTACTGTCTAGGAGCCCGTGACGGATGAAAACTAAGAAAAAATATCCCGGGATCGCTCTAGGTCCCGTGGGTAGTTCCCAGGACTGGGTGGGTCACGCTGGTTTGGTAGTTCAAACGTGTCGTGCACAATGTCCGAAAGCAACGATAAACCGTCGCCTTCGAAAAAACGATTCTGAGCGAGCTCGGATATCTAGTACACGTCCTGGTAAAAACCGTGTTCGACGAAAAATATGCACGGAAAATGTTAAATACCCGGCAAAAAATCTTTTGTAACGTATTCATTCGGTTGATTTGGCGCGTAAATGTCTGAAAACGACATAATTTTGTACAACGATAGACGTACTGACGCCGGGTTCGGCGATAAACAATCGAAAAATGCTTCAGATGAAGTGCAATTCAAAGCCGAAATCCCAACTTTCTATGTGGTGTTCATCGCGTAACGATATTGGAGCGCAACCCGAAAACGCCGTCGGAAAATTTCCAAATGTTCGTCGCCGCAATCGCCGTTCGATTTTCTTTTTCGGATCTCGCGGGGTAAGAATCGAAAAGTAAGCGGAATTTAAAAAGAAAAAATCTTCAACCAAAGCAACACCGGCGGAGCATTCCTTGAAAAGTTGTTGACCGGAAAGAGAAAAAAAGCCGTGGTCGTAAATACAAAATACGTTGCCTGGCTAACGACGTTCAGAATCCAAAAAAAAAATAATCGTATTTTAAGCGTACGCGGTTTTTCGTGTGCAGCATTCGTGTTTTGTTGACCATAGTTACGCGAGCTTGTAACCATGTACACAGTACAGTCACCATACAGGGCCGACGAACCTTGTATCACAAGCAATAATACTCGAGGACTTTTCATAAAAAACAAAACAAACAAAAGGGATAAAAAAAAAAAAAGGGATCACGTGTGCACGTGTGCGCACGGAATATTAGAGTTTGCTACGACGGCGGAAAAAAAAATCTATTTTTTGTTGTTATGCAATGTCATTTTTACTGTCATTTGCACATTCCTTCGGTCGTACGAGGTTAAAATTTATGTTTTTCTTTTCTTTCGTCGAAAAAAAAGAAGAAATTCAAAACATCAAACAACGCACAGCATCGTAACGTATAGTTTTTAGTAACGTCGTACGGGGAAATGTGTTTTAAACGTAAATTGTTTGAAGCGTTTTTTGAAATTTTTATCAGTTGTTCGAAAGTGCTCCACTTGAAATTCGCGTGTGTCGTTAAAAAGGGCTTACCCGTTTTGGATCATTTTTGAGGGAGTTGAAATTTTTCGAATTTTTGAATTCTACCAAACCTCTATTTTTTTTTACGATGTTAATTCCTCCTCGGTATCCAAACGAGACGGTTTTACATTACGTGTGGTTAATGAATTTAGAAAATCGGGTAACACGATTTCGGTTCACGGCCGACTTTAAGTCGTTATTCTGTCGTAAAACTCGTCGTTCCGGGCGGCCGTGCGTTTCTTATGGGGCTGTGGAGGAACGAATAACATCCAAAATAAAGATGAAACTTTTACGCGATACCAAAACAGGAAATACACATATTCGACAAGAGTTGTTAAATCTGTTCTTGCCGCGACAACTGAGCTCGCTCAGAATCGCGTTTTCGAAGATTTACCGTCGCTCTCAGAGACTAAACGATGCGTTCGCAGCTTCTAACAACTAGTGGCCCGCCCAGAGCGCAACCGTCAAACTGCACACGCGCTACTCGGACTGGCGTTTTTTTTTTTTTAGATTCGTAGCGAAGATCGCGCGTTCGTTTTACTTTTTAACCTCGTCCCCGGTTTCGACGGAATGGAAAACGTCGAAAAAGTGTATTGGGGTTTTTCTAACGAAATTTCAAGGACTTTCGTATTGAACGACCATTCCCTTCTCAAAACACAGCACGCATTTATTGTCATTATCGACAATATAACAACGAGACGGCTCACGCGAGCGACCTGCGCGTGCATACGTGCCGCACTAATTGGACGTTATTGTTTCGCGGGCGCGTTACAAGTTACGTTTTCAACTCGCGCGCTCAGCACAGCTGAACTTCGTACGCGACGAGCGGATTTCGGGTAACATACGTGTGTCGCGTGTTGAGAACACGCGCCGCAGCACTAATCGACACCGCGAAACAACAAAAAAAAACCGAAAACGCGTCGTGATGTCGTGTTTCCTACTCAGAGAATCGACAACGACGAAAATAAACAAATACGTCGATACCCAGCGCGGTTTGTGTGTACACACATCACGCATCCCTCGCCACGTGTTTCTGTAACGAACATGTGATACGACGCGAACAACCGCGTTATAACGTTCGAAATGACGCGTCTCTTCAGGGGGGGGGCTCGTGAATAATTGTGTCTGGCGCACAGATAATGTTCCCAAAGAACTCCGAGCTGTCCGCGGAACGTCCTGACCTAGGGTCCCGTTTAAAACCCTTTTCCGATCATCGTGTCCCGTTGAAAAACTTCAAACGGGACGCTTTTTACCCCGTTTTTAGAAGACGGTTCCGTTTCGATCCCGTTATTTCTCCATATAGTTGTATACATTTTATGAAAAAAATGCACGAAACAAATATAGAACAGTAAAATTAGTTGAAATTTGAAAGTTATGAATGACGGATAACGGTTTTCGTTCAAATTTATTTTTTGAAAATTGTTCAAAAAAAAGTCACGGAGAACTGGTGAGACGTATTTACTCGAAAAAATTTGAAATTTCTCTCAACTGTTGTTGAACAGTCATTTTCCTGGAAAAAATGCATCTGTAGAAATGTTTCAATAACAAATGTGGACAGATGAAAAAAACCGTTTTAATGTCGAAACCTTTAGATCGATAATTATTTTAAAACGGTACGTTTAAAAGCTTCGCCTGTTCGCAATTTTTTATGAATTTCTTTCGAAGCACCCAAAATTGTTAAATTCCATAAGCTCTTCAGAAGAGTACGAAAAAAGAGTGGGAGAAGAAATATCGAATTCACGAATAATGAAGATGGTGTAATTTTCCTATAGTTATTGTAAAATGTATTGTTTAATACGTTGAAAAGTAAATTTTTCTAATCGTTTAAAAAACTGTAATAGTTTTGAAATGCGACATCGTGTCGTTCAACGATTAATAAAAAGAAAGTATTCCTAAACGTTTAAAAACACTTTAGTCGTTTAGGTTAGTTTACTCAAAAAGGGTAGTAAAGTAGTAAGAAAACAATCGGACTCTCTACAGTTGTGTGCTTACGTGCGAGTGTAAACGGATGAAGGTTTTTTTGGGGGTGTGGGGGAGTAACAACTGTTTTTATTTTCTCAATACGGTCGCCCTATCCTAACCTAAACTCGCCGGTTTTTCGCCGACAAAACGAAAATCGAAATGTATAGATAGGTACTCGGATAGGTTTTCAAATTTTTACACTAAAAAAAAATCATCATGTTATTGTAAAACTGAACACGCTATCAACTGCGAACTGTGAGGCTGGTGTAAAACTGTACAGCCGCCGGTTGGCGACCGATTCGAGTGACCCATATTACGTGGCCAAAAAGGAAATGAACGGATATTGTTTTACCATTGCGGGGCGGAAAACCGTTTGTACATTTACATTTTTCAAACGCTCCGTGGTGTTTTTTAAATTTCACTTACATCCTAGTTTAGCACGTAAATACAGGAACAGACGATGAGTTTCAACTGTTCTGATTTTGACGACGGTGTATTAACAGCCTTATGGTTTCGATTTTTCGACCGAATTCGGTAACAGTTACGAATTCGATTCGATCGGGTGTCGGCGGTGTCGAGTAGAGAAGTTTTTTTTTTTACGTTCTCACTGCATCGTTCGAAACCTAACCGACGCAGAGCTGTGACCTACTCGGGAGCATTCTTGCAGTGGCTATCCGATCGCTCGACCGACCGATTTCGGTGAATATTCGACGGGCCTCGTGTACGCGTGAAAACGACGGACCCGCGGCACGTTTGCGATTTTTTTTGCGCGTTACTCTCGCGCGCGGTTATCGATCACGGTCGCCTACGCGTTTCAACACTCTGGTTTTAACAACTAATTACCGATGTTAAAAAAACAATCGTTGGTATTTGTTAGTATTTATTCGAGAGCTGTTACCGTAGGTGTAAATTCCTGACACATGTCTCGATCTGCGAGGTCGTGTCCGGTCCGAGTCAAAATAATAACATTGTTGTAGGGTATAGGTGACCCGTGTACACGGTGTATCTGCCAACAATCGCAATACACGATCGGGCCACGCATTTTCTACGATTGTTAATTTGTTATAATATTATGAGCCGCGGGTTTGTGTTACGGGCGAATTATCAAATACACGAATTATTGCCGCGTTAACGATTATAGCTTTATCGGGCCATCGACGGCGTTACGGAGGTCTTACAATATATAGTGAAAAATACAAATATTCCTGTCACTCGTCGTCGCGCGGCACGATCAACTTGAAGAAAAATAACTAAGAAGAGTTCTTCTTCTTCGCACTACAGAATAACGCGTGTAAAACGGTATTTTCAGTTACAGTAGCAAAGGAAATATCCGTTCTATCAAAATGATTCGTTTCCTTCGTCAATTCTATTCGTGTTATTTTTGTTGTACGACCGAGAAAGAGGAGTAAATGCAGACGTTTTAATACTTGCGAAAGTTTTGGGACGCGCAGCCAACCAAAGACGGGGGGAACAGACACGCTAACGCATACAATACGTATATAATATCAGTGTTCTACTCTTTCGATTCATACATATATGGTAAATCACGCGCAATAAAACTTTCTTAGTTTGTAGCCGTGTAGTGTACAGCCGACGGTGGTAACGTTGTTATCGAAGTACATATTTACTTAAAGTGCATTTTTTTGTGACGGGGTGATTTCCGTGGTTTTCTTTGAGCTACGTGCCCTGTTTAGCGAATTAAGACTCAATTTAAATATAGATAACGGCGGTAATATCATGTACCGTCTACTTATACGAGTTTCGACTTTGCTGGCCACCGGAACCTAACCTGAAAAAATAGAAAACCTACGTATTATCAAACAAACAAAATCTCAACTAGTTCTAAATTTTCAACTTATTACGTGTATTCGGTTGGACTTTTTTGAAAATGTTACGACGTTAAGTATATAACTGGTAGTATAATAATCGTTAATTGTACAGAGGAAAACGCGCGATTACTTCCGTTGTAAAAATATTTTTTACGCCCATAACGTTATACGTCCGTTAATCGATTATAAAAATACAAAAAAACTCGCACCTACGAACCTACCTACGTTATTACGATAATAGTATTGTTTAGGATTCCGTTAGTCAATCTTTTGATTTATACCTATATATATATATTTAGTTTTTCATCAGGATTTCGCATTGTGTTTGCTTGCAAATTATTGTAGGTATCATAGTAGCATAGAAAAAAAAACAAAATGGTTTCTTTTTTTTTTTTATTATAATGTTGCGAACATAATATTTTATCACGAGAAGAACGTGCGGCGCCGTAGGTCGATTAATTTTTGCGTCGTCGGTATTCTGCACGAGATATAATATATAATTATATGTATTATATTAAATTCCGACCGTCTCGTATTGTTTTTAAATGATTATGAATAATTAGTGTACATTTTTCACGCCCATGTTTCGACGAAAACGCGATTTTTGGCGTGCGTAATACACTGCGTGCTCGTTTCAGTTGTTGTAAAAATTGCCGATTCGGCGGACGCTTTCGGTAGGGAAAAAAAATAAAAAATCGCGAGAGATCGCAACGACGATCCGTCGATTTGATTTTTAATTTTTAACTTATATATATATACGAACGCATTAGTGTTTTATAAACTGGTGAAATCAAAACGTTCGTTTGATCTATTACAAATCTTAACAACACGTTTGGATAAAAGTCATAAATTTAAAAAAAACCCGGGATCACTCTGGGTCGCGCGGGTAGTTTGTTAAAGAACGGTAGTACGCTTTGGGCGGGTCGCTAGTTTAGAATTTTTGGTTTAAACGCGTTGTTTAACGTCCGAAAGCAACGATAAATCATTCGAATATACCGCTATTCTGAGTGAGCTCAGTTGTCTATAGTATACGACCGTAAAACCAAATTTAAAAATAAAAAAAAACGATTATCAAATCTGTATCTTTCCTATTTTAGTAAAGCTTTCAGCCTGGTCCGATCTTTGTTTTGGATGTTATGAAAAAAAAAAAAAAAAATCTAAATCGATGTGTAAAAAACACGTTTCTCGTATTTATATTTTGCAGTCTCCTCCCGTAATAATTAGCGATACATGGCCGCCCGAAATAACGAGTTGTACGACAACGAAATAACAACGCGAAATTGGCTATAAACCAATATTCTAAATTTCTCAATCACGTGTGTAAAACTGTCTTTTTTAGATCGTATTAAAGTTTCAGGACTTGAAAACATAAAAACCAGAAGTTTTATGGAATAACGACTGCCGTAAATTCATAAACTTCAAAGTACTATATAACTCTGTCAAAATCGATTAAAATTTCATCAGTAAACTCATTAAACTCTTCTTAACGACAAATCACATACATTTCAAGTCAAACATTAAAAAATTTGGACGTTTTCGTTTTTTGCTTACAACTATAAATACAATCGAAAAACGTTTCGAATAAAGAACCGTTTCGGACCAATTTTGACGAATCATACGTTGAGATCGGATCACTCTTTCCACTAGAAAAAGTGAAAAAAAAAAAAAAACATCGTTGTAAAAACAATACGTTCTTCGCTGACGAATCTAAATATGATAATGATCAACTTCTCGTCCGACCCATTCGCGGTATTCGACCGTTATCGTAAATTAGTATATTGTTATTGTTGTCGCAGAGTTTACAAGTTTTTTTGCAGGACGGAGACGTGTTGTTATTTTAAACTGTATAGCATTCTCGAAAAACACGTTTGACATTGGACGGATGAAGTGAAAAAAAAATGTATATCTTACAATCGTTTTGAGTTGATACGTCGCCCGTTATTTTCACCATAATATTATACGGCACAACAAATCATATCGTTTCTGTTGAATTCTAACGTAGACTCTTCTGCGAATATCTTCCCCCCAGGTGGTATGCATTTTGTACGAATCATACGAACATGACACCGTTAGGCGTTTTTTCATTTCTTTGACGCATTTCCACGTACGCCACAAGTTTTATTTTTTCGTGCACGATACCGTCGTCCACACAATAGTCGATCGTATGTTGTCTATTTTTTTTTTTTTGGTTTGTCTCGTCCTCACTATCAAGTATTACACTTCAATCCGCGACTCGCGATACTATTTTGATACGATGTGTACCCTGTGTTATATAAAAAACGCTCCGAACGACGACAGACGTTTTCACGGACCGTCAGAGGAAACCGCGGACACGTTACGAACGAAATCTGAACGATTTTTATCCGTCGATTCTCTGTCTTCTGCTGTTCCGAGATACGTTCGTATGCTACGTAGAATCGTATTTTTCGACGGTTTCTCTCATAACGTACCTCTCTATATTGTACATTGCTTACGCCGTCTCTACCCGCAGAAAATCGATGATTATTTTTTTTTCGCCACTCCCGCAAAACATTTCTAAACACGTCCCTGAGTCGGCGAATTGGTAAATCCCTAACAACCTTTCCTCGGTAAACTGGGTCCCGGGAAAACAAAAAAAAAATGAATAAAAAAACATCGTTTGTATACTTACAGTTTTTTTCGCTAGCCGTTACCCAGCCATTTTCAAAAAACGGTTACACGTTCGACGCAAGACTGCGGGTAGGAAGTGTACAGGCCTCACCACCAGCATCGTAACAATAAACTGTGCTCTTTCCAGGGTAGAGGAGAGATTTTCTCTCGTTACGTCCCGGTTGTGATAGTTTGGTTCAATGACTAGTAAGACGAGTTGGCCGGTAAACAATATTTTTTTTATTTTTTCCCCAGGGAATTCAAAAACTGTCGCGTACCCAATTTACCTGGCCCACCCCCGACGTAGGTATGATACCCGACAGTGATACGCAACGCGCGTGCAAGCTCTATATATTATAATAATGCGTATGACACGGTAACGCGTCCACATTGTTATTCTAACGAGTTGTATATGTTTTTAAAAGTCTCAGTATACGTTAAAATGATAATATATTTTGTACGACATATTGTTATTGCGCAGCTATTATTATTACCATAGGCCTGTACAACCTACGGCGGGTCCGGCCGTATAATGTCATGTCGCGTTATATCGCGCGCTTATAAAAACACGTCGTCGTACGTGCGCGCGAACATAAAAGAACGAAAATGAGTTGGCTGAAGAATATTATTATTACACGCCACCATTGTATGTCGTCATTTATAATGTATGTATATATGTTATTTAACCGACCACCGGGTCTCGCGCGCAAGTCCGGTAGCCGAACCGAGCGGACGTCGTGTTGTAAAAAAAAGAATTTGTCAAGAACGAAAAAAATAGGTAGGTACGCTTTGCATGCACGAGTGATTGAGAATTAAAAACTCACATTTACGATCTTTGAAAATCAGTAATTGTTATTAGTCAGTGCTGGAAAAATAAACGAAAGGCGTGGTGGACTCCGAGACATTAGAAAAATTAGCGTCCTTTACGACGATCGAACCGATAATTCGGAGGGGTGCTATGGAAGTTATAAAAATCAAGAGCCCCTCTTCCGAATCGAGCGCCGAATTCGGACGGAATAAGATTTCAAATGAGTTCGAATGATGTGTCATACGCACGAGCCGGTTGACGAAACTTTGATCTTTTGGTCCGAAAGAAATTTGTTATACACCACCTACCTGCCTGTATCTCGCGCTGTTGATATTTTACATTTTTCTAAGAGTTTGAAAACTGTACGACCTAAGGCTATGGCCACTTTTATTCAACACGCGATATCATTTTTTTTTTTAACAATCTGAAAAACGAGAGAGAAAAAAAACCACAAGCCTATAATGCACCCGGAGTTTGGTTGACTTCTTTGTATTCACTGGAACGTGCGCTTAATACTTACTGCGATGGCATACTCTCATCGGGAAATTTCAAAGTTTTTTCTAAACTACATAATAATTAACGATGTTGCGTTGAAAAATATCAGGTAAGACGCCGTTTTTCTATTCGTCCGTGGCAGAATTCCCAGGAATCGATAAGTTGCGGACGTTGAACAATTAGTTCGCACGATTATAGTAGTAGTCTTTATAGTTAGGACTCGACGCTATCCAAAATAAAAGTCAAGAGCCAGACCGTTTGTTAATTTTCTAAGAAACGCGCCGTACTTCATCATCTTTGAAAACTGGAAAGCGTGTTAAGCGTAAACTGGCTTTAAACAAATAAATAATCGTACACACCACAATCGTGTAAATTACGAGTAACTAACGTTCAAACGTTTTCGCAATTTAAAGTACGATTGGAGAACAATAATACGAACTATTTAAAATGTTACGTAATGTTGTTAAAAAGCTTTTAGCCTAATGATGAAAAATAATATCGTTAAAATCACGTTAAATTGTTACAAAAAAAAAAAAAAATACGTTTCTGTTATGTAATACGCGTATAAGTTTATACTGTCTGTAATACTAATCTTAAGAGTAACTCGTCGTCGACTTGTAGAGAAAAAAGCTAGTGGTTTTTAGTAAAACTTTATGTTGTCAAAGCATGCGAAATCGACGAATAAATAGTTACAATATTTAAACAATGGATTAGAAAACCTAATAAAAAAAAAAGCTCTTTTCTTTTGAAAATCAATTAAACCTTTTTTTTTTGACCGACTCCGTACCAAACACGGCGAAACGTGAAACGCATTTCACAAAAATTAGTTAAAAACACCATGAAAACGGTTTTTTGTGCTATAATAATTTTAATTTTCCAATATAATATTTGTACAGTTTCTCGAACGAAACACTGATCCATAACGTTATAAACTATTTTTCATTGTTATATGTTGCGCGATGCACGCGTTTAGATGACTCATCAACCGTTTTGCAAAAAAAGCAATCGTTAATAATAGTTTTTATTAAAACGACGCGTAATGCAGTATGAAAAAATGTTTCGTACGAGCGTTATACCCAAAAAAAAAAAATTAAAGTACTTCCGACCTCGTAAAAAATTAATTATGCATGGTGTATTGTTAATATATCTTTTTTTTCTCTCGGGAGAACATTTTATTGGAAAAAAACACATCAGCCATAGGTAGTTATAATTTGTCAAGTTTTTAAGTGCGTGTTTTTCGAACGGCAAGCCATTCGGTTATTTCCACCGATATTTTTTTTAAGGTTATAATAGAAAACAAAGAGCAAAAATTAATCGAAAACATATATTTATAATTTTATGATAATCCATTTGTACATATTTTATATAATAGAAATCGATGATGAAACACAAACAAGTATATACAAACGCAAAAAATAATAATAGTTAACCTTGAACACGTTGTTTTTTTTTTTACGTTAGGAATCGCCCGCCCGTCCTCTTGTATTGTTTTCAATGGACGTCTAAAACAAAAAATTGCGTTATTAATAATAATAAATCCAAATCCAAATATTCACGGACCAGTCGCTTGACATTTTTCGTCAAATCACGTCGGAAAGTGGGTTCAAACTCTTTTTTCTCGACATCAGCGTCAACTCTGCACAGTAACAACAGTTCTGTGCACATTTTCACATCATGCTATTGACAAATGTATAATATGTAATTTCAAAAAAAGAGTAAAACTTGTCCATAAATTGTTTAAAATTCACGAATCACGACCGTTAACAACAATCGAACAGATTACTTACATTATAGGTTCTTAAATAAGTATTGCGAATATTATCGGAGTAATAATTAACTATATAAAATTTCTGTTATTGTAGGTAGGCTATTCCTGGATATGACCAAAAACAATTCATGGTTTGAACAATCATTTAATGACATATTTTAATGTTAATAAAAATTGTTTTATTGTGATCGGTAAATGCACTTTTTATTACGTATTAACATGACTATATATTGTTATCGCGCATTAGCCCATCCTTAAAAACTATCTAAAACCGTTAGAATGATTTAACAAAAAAAAAAAGTTTACGTAATTAGAAAACACATTTAGAAAATGGTCCGTATTAATAGAAACCAGAACTTATTAAAAAAAAAAAATCTATATCTGGAGAATATAGATAAATACATACCTAAAATAAATCCTGTGCTAATATCAAATCATTTGAATTACTTACCTTATTTGAAGACTATAATAACTTGAAAGGGCTTATGTTATAATGTTATACAATATCGATTATGTGTGTTACCAGTAAACTTTGTAGCTCATTTGAGTCTACTAACAAAACTCTCTTCTCACAGTGCGTAATAAGGGTCAGCCATTGACCCAAATTTCGTAACGCGAATATTTCGTATTTTGATTTTCTCGTCAACATGATCTAAAATGTTCGAAAATCGGTTTAGACGTGCAGGCGACCGCCGTTTAACTGAGAGTAGTCAATGTCGAGCAATAATAAGGGTGGTTTTTTTATGAGATTTTTTTTTTGGAGAACATATTTTGTGTACGTATTATTTAGCTGTTACAAAATAGCTCTGAGTACGTGACGGAGTTATGGCTCAGCGGAAAGATGGTGAACGTATAAGAAACATATTAAAATCGGAAAAATATGAGAATCGGACGGTGGATAGCAAAAAAAGATTAGAAAAAAAAAAAGAGTTTATAAAAAAAGCGAAAGAAAGGGCCGAGTGGAAGGTTGAGGGAAATATTCGCGTGGTTTGGAAAATGTTAGAGGCAGGGGAAAATTGGAGAATAAATCGATGAAAACAATATTGAAAAATTATAAATCAGGTCTGTTATCGTGTGTATAGGGGATGTGAAAGATCGCGACAAATGGAGGTATAAGGCCGTGTAGTTGGAAAGAAGACGAAGAAAAAGTACAAAATAAAGAATGGAAATTTGGTATGTGAAATATATAGGAAAGGTTACATACCGACTTGAAAATTTTATCGTGAATCCATTACACTTACTTTTATAGTATCGATCGTTATCGATACGACCATACTATCAAATACGTCGCTATTCAAAAAATCCATAATTTTTGAACATTGTGCATGAGTTTCCGGTTCTTTAGATACAACTTCATACACCATGTAATAAACCAACCACGGCAGTTCTCTTTTCTTTATGATCCGTCTCAACTCTTTACCCTAAAATGTACAAAATAAAAAGTAAAACGCCGCTCAGAAAATTGCTATAGGAACGCACTGCTTCGGCAAGTGAAACGAATCCTTAAACAATTTTTTTTATGATAACAATTGTGTTAATATCCATAAATGGGTGTTGCATATTATATATGTGCCTTATCATACGTAATGGCTTTTTTCTAAGTCTAATAACGTTTAATAGCCCTACGAGAACTGTGTTTTTTTCAATACCGTACACTTTATATTAACAATACGTGTTACGTAAAACTATACAGTAAACTATAATAGTACACTTCTATGCTAATAGTCGAGAAGCTTACTATTACTTTTTTGATTAAAAGTCATTAAAATGCACTTGTATTTTTTTTTTTTTTTGATCTACCGGTAGTAAGATAATACACAAAATGTTCGTTTCAAATTGCCTTAACTAGCTGGCAACTATTTTTTTTGTCGAACTTCCAAAATTTGCTGTTACTATTGTAATATAGAATCATACACCACAAACCATTGTTTCCGCGTAATCGAATTTAGAGTTTTCAAATAACTTTTCAACTTTCTTTTGATTCACCAAGGCAGGAAGTATTATCTGTTTACCCGTCGGTATTTTGAATATTGATGACTGAAACGTAACATATTTATCATAGTCATTATGCACTACTGTTGAATTCGTGCCAAAAAAATAAATAAAAATGTAAGTTATTAGTTTGGACTTTTTGTTCTTTTCGAATGGAAAGTTTAGTGAAAAATTCTTGTTTACGTCGATCCGTCGAATATAGGCCGGAACAATGAAAGTTTAAAAATAAACACTTTCCGTCATAACGAAAATGGATGTGTTTAATTATAAAACTTTTATTCAGTACTAAAAATAGAACCTTAGAAAACTGAAATCTTAATTTTTTGTCCACAATTTATATAGCTATTAAAAAAAAAACACTTATATGACAGCTATACATATTTTTTTATGTGGTTGATTATTGTGAAATGGTTTGAAATATACAATAATTGATGTTATGAAATAATGAAACATAATTACTTACGGTATTAGTGTGGGTCAAATCGTTTTTGTTAGTTTGCTCTTCTTCCTCGGAATCGGCTAAAAAACAAATAAATAAAGTGAGAACGACTTACTGAGTGTACGATTTGATTTTTTAGAAATATCGTTGTTCATAACAGCGTTTGTATCGTTTTTGTTTGTATATCTATGTTGTAAATTGTAGAAGAAATAGCATAATATTTTCTGATGTTTTAGATTCATTATACAGAAATATAATTCAGCAGCCGTCAACGTTGGTGTTGTCGTTAACTGTTACCACGGCAATGAATCAATAAAACAAACGGCACATACATTGATTTAGAGGAAACCGGGGTAATATAACAGTGATATACATCACATCCTAATTTTTTTTTTGGCTTACAAAGAATTTCAGATTGGTGTTTAGAATTTTTTTTTTTTGCCATCATACCTTATGTACGGCTAAATAACAACAAAAATGAACGGTGTAACGGGAAAGGTATACAGCGAATATGCTTTGGGCGGATCATTGGTTTCAAAGTTGCGGTTTATTCGTGTTATTTAATGTCCGAAAACGACGACGAACCATTGTATTCGAAAAAAAACCGATTCTGAGCGAGCTCAGTTATCAAGTATGATGAAACCTGGTGAAACACAAATTTAACAATAAAAATTGAATGAAACTATTTGAAAAATTGTCCGTAGTTCCGACGCCCCATGAATATACAGTCGTTGTTAAAAGAGGAATAATATCCAATCATTTTTTTTTTTTTTTTGCTTAAACGGTTTGATTGAGTAGGTACCTACACCCATAGTTAATACTAGGCGCCTACGACGACCCTAAAAAAAAATTTCAAAACGGTTTCATTTTAGTCGGTTACAACAGTTGAAAAATCCAAATTTCGCATTTTGCGTTCTTTAACACTAGCGCAAGTTTTTTAGTTAGAACTTTCAAGCGTACGATCCATCAAACGTATTGCTCGATACACATTCGGCTGTCGTTGACGCCAATGAAATTCGCCTCGATGTAGAATATTAAATTCCACGGATATTTAAAAAAAAAATCTCAACGTCAGTAAACCGGTGTTACGAATCGTAATAATAATTTTTCTTCAAAACACGAAATTAGTTTATTATTGTTTCGGACTCCGTAAGGCGCCCCCCACTGCGCTGTTGGAAATCGGTACACAAAACGCGCTCTGGCGGGATTCGATGGCAACTCTTACGCGGATGTCCCCCTCATTACGAAGAACCGTATCCGTTAATGACAAAACTCTATTGTACTCACGCGTACTCGTGACACGGCTCAACAAATACCGTAGCGCAGTGGACAGGATGACGCCGAAAACGAAATGCGACGCGCAGACCACAATCAACGAAACACACCAGAGCGCACGAAGGGTCGAATTGATCAAAAACGACGCCATAGCACCACCGTAGAACACTTTGATTTTATCAAACATTTTTGTCGCGCCGTAAGCTCGTCTCAAACACGAATCGAACACCGAACGCGACTGAGTTTATTTCGATCGGTTGATTATCGGTATAATAGCAGCGGTTGCTATGCGATCTACTCGTCTGTGTGCACCGCGCTCGCGAGTAAAACAAACAAAAAAAATTCAATCGGCCAGTAGTTATCGCGCTATTATTAATATAAATACGACGGTACCAAAATCGAAACGTGCAAACCTACTCGTTTTGTAACGGTCGCGTTAAATCATTGGTGGTGGTGACCCCGCGAAAGTAAATTAAATCGCGTTAAATACTCGGGTATAACGATGACTTGCCGGTGAAAAAGTTTTTTCTCACACACGAGCAGCAGACGAAATCAATGCGATTAGCAGTATTTCATTTGTACTCTGTGTTGATACCGTCAATCGTTAGGGGATGTACGTGTGTTGCTACAATCGATCGGTGAGTTACCGAAATCGGATCTGTTTTACAGGTCCAGATCGTTTACAGGGTCTCGACGTAAAAGTTTTCGCCACAACAGCTATATTTCCCCGTTCCTACTTACCTACCGGCGATATAGGTCCAATGTGACGTTTTAGTCGTTGCAAGTGTGTTAATAATAATAACCTGGCAAGTTTTTTTTTCTCCAAAATTTCATACTTTTCAAGTACCTTTTACCACGAGTCTTGCCGTACAAACGAATATCTCCATAGTATGTAATTCCAAACATCTAATAAATTGAGCACACCGTTTGATCTTTGCCAATCGGCGCGATGTCTATCTCGTGTTACGCCGAGTTTCGAGTACAATTTTTACTATTCAACGCGTTGAACACACCACATAGTTCGCATCGATCATACGGGTATGTCAGAAACGTACGGGAAAAAAAAAGAAATGTATGAAAGGACGGATGTTTTTCGAATTTACAGTTGTTCTAGTCGAACGCGCGTTTCGACTTGACTCGACCGCCGTGTAAATTTTTCGAAAGTTTCACACAACAGAAACAGAACAAGCGATGTACGGAACAGGAATTTTACAACGATTTAATGTTATAATGTTTTATATTTATGTAACCGTTGAAACCGCGTGTACAGTACGTGTTGTCGAATGTATGAAAAGTATGTATTATAACGACGACGACGATAACTATACGTAACGACTGGACAAATCTATGTACTATTGCGTGTACCGATAAGACGGAACGGAAACGTTTTACTGTATTATATTGTGTAATAGCGTAATAGCGTACATTGCAAAACGCATAGATTTAATAAAAATATTCAAATTTATAAAAAAAAAACTACTTAAAATTGTTCGCTGTTTAGAGAGAAAGCTATAGAAATAATTATACTATCGGGCTTGTGAATCTAAATGGTTTTTTTTTTTTTGGTATAGAGTTAATAAGGATTCGTCCAAAACTTGTTTCGTCTTACCTGCGACTGCTATAGTTTAAAACACAAAATCTTATCGGTATTGTCGTCCCAACGGTTCCCAACTTTTTTGAGATTATGACCCCCTCCCCACAAAATAAAAGTTAAAAAAATGGTATAAATTGTATGCATAATTCATTTTAATTTTTCAAATGAAGCAAACCAAATCATTATTACGTTACAATTACTATTAGTACACCATGACTAAATGCAGAGTTATGATAGGTATAAAATACGTGTACATTAATAAGAAGGATCGGTACCACCGGTAAAAGTGCAGTAGCGACTACGCTTTGGGTGGGTCGTTGGTTTCAGAGTAGCGGTTCATCCTCATGACTCTGAAAACGACGATAAATCGTTGCATTCGAAAAAACCGATTCTGAGTGAGCTGTCCTATTGAGTCCTGGGTGAAAATAATCAAGATCGCGAATTACTGCTGTTAAACATACGAAGAAAAAAAAAAAAAAACTTTTTAAAAAAAAATTTGTAGCTCTACAGTACAATAATACATTTTCTGTTGAAAATTTCAAGACAACGTAATGATTATTTTCGAAATTACGGAGAAATAACTGTGCACGATTATTTTAATGAAACGTCGTTAAATATCTTAAAAACAATATCGGTAGATGAAAAAATTGTGCGATTTTCAAAACCTTTGGTGTATAGTTAGATTAACGTAGTGACGTAGTGTTCAAAATTTCAAGTCGGCTTTAGCGTCGGTTAATGTCGATTCAAACCGGGCGAGACTCGTAATATTTTTGTCGTAAACACAATAATATTTCACGGACCGGCGTAAACGCGATTACGTTTCGTACACGATTTAACGTCACTTTCGTCGTGTATTACAACCTATTATCCGGCTTAAATAAACTATATATTATGTCCTCAAAAACGTTAAAATTCTATACGCTATAAAAAAAAAAATAAAAATTATACGCCTACAGTATAATATTCTTCGTTTCTCCGAATAACTATTGTGAACACTTATGCAGAATTAGTCGACGGTCGACGATTGGACATAACAGCTATTGTTCGACGTTTTCATGAAACACCACTAAATCGCGAAATATTTCGATAACGATCGGAATATTTCGAGATTAAAAATATAGTCTCGCCGAGATCAATTTAGGTCGCGTGGATATGACAGATGCTGTGGGCCATTGTTTTCTTTTTTCAAGGTTTATGAAGAAGTTGTACATCGATTAGTCTGTTTTCGATTAAAAATTGCTTACGGAAATAACGGTTCTGAGCGAGCTCATTGTGACTCAAATAGAGAGAATAGGGAAACGCGAAGAAATTACTCACAAAGTATAATTAAATCCATTCGTTTGAATAACGTGTGAAAACTTCAAACCGTTTGGACCGTTATTTTATGTTATTACGTTTCATCTTGTAGAAAATTTCCAAAACTTTACGTTGAAAATTAAATTTGTCATCGAACAAACATTAAAAAAATAAATTAAATTGTTTGAAAATGTCAAAGTTCTATTCTTAGCTCAACAATTTTCGAAATTTCAGTCAGACATGTATCACTAATCTTTAGATTATACGAAAGTTTCAGTTTATTCCGATCATTATTGGGAAAGTTTCGGCCAAAAATCTAAATCGATTAGGTATGTCAAAAACACGTTCGTCGTAATAATTTTTAACGTTTTTTTCCTTAATTTTTGCTCAGATTTTTTACTGTATATTTGTTTACGCTTAAATCTATGACCCCTCAAAGAACCATCCGTGTCAATACACCAATCACTAGAGGTGCTGAATTTAAAAATCGAAGCGTTATTGAATAAGTCATATCATACATTGTGGTTACAAAAAACACACATCGTGTGAGGACTAATATTCATTCTTTGTTACACTCGGAATCTAAAAAATGGCCCACTAGTGAAGTACAGAGGTGACCACTGACAGTTTGAGTGATTTGGATCAAATGCTACCTTTCCTTGGTCCAACCGAGATAGTGTTACACCCTCGATAAATTGTGGATTTCAAATAGATCATAACAATAATTAGAGTTGACAGTGTTAAAAGTTAGTGTACATAGCGTTTGAACTTATATATTCGTATCGATTTCAATTAATTGACGAACGATTTTTAATAGAGTTATTTCCAAAATAGGAAAATTTTTTTAATACGTAACGAAACGAAATCGACGAACGTAAATAATTTAATTTCTACGAAATTTCGAAAAATCGTTTCATCTAACATTTCGTACCATACCTCACTTATTCCAATCGGTACGTACTATCCACATAGCATTTTTCACATTTTTTTTAACCGAGTCTCTGTAGACGTCGCCGTTATTAATTTCGACCGATTATACGAGACAATTTAACACGAATAACGGTGCCGTCACCACACTAATTTTCGTGTTTTTTTTTTGTAAAAAATAGCTCGTGCACAAAAAAATACCCGTTTAAACACTGTTTCCCGTAGGTAATCGATCGGTGTTAATTTTTCTCGGCACGCTCGTGGACAGATCGGTGTATTATACGTATAAAAGCCAAACCCTATTCTCTGCGAGAGTTCTACGTGGTGTTGTTGTTATAAGCGATTCGTGAAAAATAACCAAACGCGAATAATTGGCAAAACAATAATATATTATTTTTGTCGTCATCGCAACTATATATATATATATTGAGATGATCAGCTCGTATGAGGTAATAACGTTTTTGAACGTGCGCGCGTTTGCATAAAATCGTTATTATACAAGTGTACATTCGACACAAGTCTCCGCGTTTCGGTGGACAAATTTTAAATGATGATATTATATAAATTGTAATAACATTCACGTGAAAAATACCGCGTTAGCAGTCATTTTTCGCTGACCCGAACGACACACGGCGACGATTTTTTTTCGCTGTGTCATATATTATGGTGTTCTCTACATTATGATTTTTCGAGAGTTAATTCAATCGACTTCCTGTCACACGAACTCAATATTATGATAATAATGTTTTCTATAATGATTCAACTGGTAAAAAGTGCAATAGAACGCAAGGGAGATACATCCTGTACTGACAGTTAAGTCACATTAGAATGGTTTGTCGTGGTGACTGGGTTAAAATCTAGAGCTGGCAGGGGCTAAATGCTCACGTCAATAATTCGACAAACGAAATTTGCCGTATTGCAATGTGCATATTTATTGTGTAGAATATTTAGTTAGTGTACAAAATCGTAATCATCACGATGCCGCGAAACGTAAAACGAACATCGGTTAAAATAGTACCTACGGTATACATTTCGCGAAAACAATTTAAAGTTGTCGGTACAAACTTTTTTTTCCATCTAAGTTTATATTATGATGGACAGTCCATTACTGTGTAGCGAGTATAAATAAAGTACTTGTATTGTTATAATTTATTTTCTGCCTATTCAGCGTGTGTACACTTAAGTTCTTTGCACAAACACTGAAATCAAATTTCATTCTATTTCGTATATGGTATACACCTCACATCCAAGACGTTTTCAAAAATAAAAAAATTATACCGTATATTTTTTTAACGTCCGAACGTCGTGAACGTGTATTAAACCATATTTTCCGTTTCATCGCTTATATAAGCAAACAATAATACATTTTTTTTTTGTATTAATCATAAAAAAATTTCTTTTCTCTCTCTCTACGTCCAAACGCGGTCAAACGCGGCGTCATAGACCGTGCTCGGGTATCGCGCGTTGGCGCGTATCGCAGAAAATTTCTAGTAAGTACATTGTTAGCGAATAAATACAATTTAATAAATATTAAATACCACGCCGCATAGGTACGTGTAAAACATAAAAAGTTTGCGAATGGCGGCCACCAGATCGTATATTATTATACGAGATATAGAAAATGCGGTATTTTGCACACAATCGTACATCATACAGTGTACGTGATGAACGTGCATTGCGAGTTATTTGTTAAGATGCATAATTTTATTTTTTTTACAGATGGGTACTGTTTTTAGTTTGGCGTCATTCCAAAGACGTTGCGTGGCCCAGACTTTCTGCTGCACGTGCGTTTATGGTTTTTTTTACCAAGCGTCGTTCTGGGGAATACGAAACAGCTGCATTCGGCGACGTGGCCGAATAAAACTTTTAAATTTCTACACGAGCGGATAATACACGACATCGGAGTAAATAGAATCATCGAAACGCGTACTCGCGTATTTACATGTAAATCGTCAAATATTTAAAACTAGTATTATAAAACCTGTCCATATTTACCAAACAAACTATGTACAACAGTGTTTGTCGAACGGTCAGTCTGCACGGCTCTCTCGCATTAAGATCCGTCGAACAATAATTCGAGAAATTGTTACACCAAAAAAAATTAAAGGCCGGATCACTCTGGGTCGCGTGGGGACAGTTTGACGGGGTAGCGACTACGCTTTGGGTGGGTGGGTCACTATAGCTTAGTGGTCGTGGTTCAAACGCATTAATTTGTATCAACGATAAACCGTTGCTGTCGAAAATACGATTCTGAGCGAGCACAGTTGTCTAGTTTACGCCCTTGACGAGCCTTGAAATCCGTCTGCAACGTACGCGTTCGAAACACAAACTGTGACGTTTTCATGTTAAAACGAAGATTCCGTCGTCGAGGTAACGATTGCCCACGGAAACCGCACCATATTTTTTTAAACAAAATTATAAAAATTTTCGTACGTTTTCGGTAGTTTTTCGTGTCGCGTTAAAAAACTATTGAGGATATCGAAAAATGGCAATACTTAAAGTACCATCTCGGTGCAATTTGCTAAAAGAAAAGCAATCGTTCGTAGAGCACTATTTCTGATCAAAAATCTGTTTACAGTAAAGGAGGAAAAAAAATTAACATCGTCGTAAAACCACAAGCTTCCTCGCTAACGCTCAGAATCTAAAATAATTACCGTCGGTTGTATAAAATTTAATTGTTAATTTGATGTGTCTGGTTATTGAAATCACAACTCTACACTGATTTAGAGAATATGCTAATAATGTACACAGCACATTGTTTTAAATACTCGTTTTCTCATCACTCTGGAAAAAAAATTTGCACTCTTGTAAAAATCCAAAGTATTTTTTTTTTGTTCCACTTTATCTTTTTAAATTCAACGTTGAACTGTGCTGTAGTTGTTTATTAACTGTAATGAGCAAACTACACAAGTATAGAACAACTCTGGAAATTATATAAGTGTTCCAATCTTTTTCGCAGTAACAAATACATTAAAAACGAAAAAAAACAGAAATAAAATATTATCGCGAATGTTAAAATTGCTGTCCTATCGTATTTTACCCGTGTGACGATGACACGTGTGGTATTATTTCAAATGTTTTTCCGTTAATTTTGTTTTTAATCATTAATAATGTTACGATCTATGCAAAAAAAAAATCGTCTACCAAGCACATGTTATCATGTATCTTATTCACATAATATGAATATTATGCACAACGTGTAGGTATCTCAACTGTTATGCGTACAGTATGGCTACGTAAAAATCGAATTAAAATCGAATTTTTTTCTCTAACGATATAATTATTACCTTTTTGAAAATGAGTAATTTCTTGTGTAGATATGACATAAAATACTAAGTACGAGTATATAAAATGCATTATAACGTACTAACTGCGATAAATGTTCACTGCTCGTGCGCGTTTCCATCTTTATGTGCGCGCATTCAGCTAAAAAAAAAAAAATTCATTTGAGGCGATAAAAATTAAAAACAAGATAAGAGTAACAATTTTCAACTGAATAACAGCATATTATTCAACCGAACTATAGTTTTGGTTTTACAACAAATGTGCTGCACAAAATCTTAAGTATATTGCAAACAAAACTCATACAAACTCGTGCTTGTTCTACTTATACGTGTGTGTACTTTCATTTACTATATTGTGTGAATTAATAATAGATGAAATACCGTAACGTAATATTTAAATAGTAAATGTTATATTTTAAGTTGCAAATCGACGTTCACAAATCGCGAAGTTCAAAAATCATTTAACGAAAATGTTACACTTAAAATTAAACAAGTTCGTTTGTTGTTAGTTTTGAATGATTACTACTTTGTATTTATTTGCCCTAAATCATTGTTTATAATAACTGTTTTACATCAGTTCGAGGTTATGTGAAACACAAATTGTGCTTGGTCGGCAATCACGCGAGTGATAACAGCAACTGTTTTAACATTCAATCAATTAAAGTAGAAAAAAATCGAAAAAAATCGACTTTTGCTTCTAAAAACGAGTGCACATTACGAGTAGGTACCTATTATGTTGTATGTATCTATTTTTTTTTTTTCTATTTTGATTTTCACGTGACACTTCACAAATGAGTTTTTGACAAAATATAAAATAACAAATTTTTTTAATACCTGTAAGAATATTTTACGGATGATCGAATGCGTGTGTTTTTTGACACATTTTTAAAATCATTCAAAATTGAACACGATGTGATTGTATTTATTAAGTTTACGGCTGTTTACCTATCTATCTATCTAGTGAAATAAAATTATACACGACTCGGTAAACAGAGTAACTTGTGGACGTTCCAAAACCTAATAAAATAATAAACGGACGCGGTATAAAAATATTTTCAAATTATACATTCGGTACAATATACTACTGTGTTATGACGTCGACATCTATGCAATAAAATAAGAATTCGTATTAAGTCACGTACAATAATTTTAAGTACAACGTAATAACATATGTGGTTACAGGAACGAAGTCAAACATGTTGTAAAGTTGTTTGTTCGTTACAGCAAACAGGAATTTTCGTGCATCTGTCAATAATATTGATATGTATAGTCACACACAGTTTACGCTGAAGTACTCATATTATTATCGTAACTATTGTACTATGTTTTATTTCAAAATCGATTCTCGCGAAAGAATTCGCGTGGAAAATATACAGCAATCGTCCGTAAGCGTATAACAGCGATTTCATCGTTTCAATCGTGTTGGATATTTTAGAACGATTGGTTTTAATTTCTCGATCGCAGGGACACCACATTTTCAAGGTAATGGGTATTTCTTAATTTTTAATTCTTAAAAACTCGCGGGTTTTTTTTAATAACTCAACATTGTCAGTAAAAAACATATACGAATCGGTGTACCAATTATTGTGAAAATCAAAAAAAGATTCTCAAAATTGCAACCGGACTGGAAAATCGATTCAGGCCGCTTCCGTGTAATCGATATTATTATAAAAAAACGTCTGTACGATCGATCGCAGTTAAACGTTCTCGAGACGCGCACGTCGAATGCAGGTTGGGTCGTAACAGGTCGTCCGAGGTATCAAGTTTTCTTTCTAAAACCGTCCATTTTTACCGTACAAAAGAAAAAGTTGTTTAAAACAGTATAAAAAGTACACGAAATAACCGTTTTTTTTTCTATATCATTTTAAACCGTCGTAATATCCACACGAAACAGTGGCCAATACGGTTTCGGGACACTAACCGCGTCTCTCATTTAAGGCTGCCCCCGGGTGACGATGGATACGTTTTAACGCAGTTTTTTTATAATGGCGATTTTTACGAAACTATTGCAGCGTTCCGACGCGAATCGAGCGATAGCCGTTTTTCGTAAAAGTTCGCGAGCGAATATTATTAAAAAGAAAAAATCTCCGGACGTTCCGCCACACTTTTCCGCGCAGCCGTCGTTAGTTCGCACGTGATTTCGTGTACACGTTACAGTAATAATACAAAAGAAATTAACAGTAACAACCGTTTTTGATGTGCGACAGGCAGTTTTGCATACGCGTAGAGTTTTCCAGCACACAACGACCGCAGTTCGTATACTATATCTCGTACAACGCGCAACGGGTGTTTTTTCCCCGCCGGTTGCTTCCTGCTTTCCAAATTTTCCCACACGCGTTTCCCGAAAAAACCGGTATAATAAATATCGTACGAACGACGACGACCCAAACGCGAAAGACGATTTATTTTTTCCACTCGAACAGTGTGACACAAACGCATGTGGTCCACACACGTTTTCGGCCAAACAGTTTTATAATCACCGCATAACGCGACGACACATTTTATTCGTGTTGTATACGGGATTTTACGGTACGCCCGAGAGGCCCGTTACGTTTTAAAACGGAAAAAAACTGTATTTTTTCACGTGATGGAGCATTAAGTAATGGCCCGTAAATAACGTCTCGCATATTATATCGTATTACTCGTGTTTCGTCAATAACTCGTGTAGTAATTTCGAAAACAATCGTCGATCGGAACTAAACGGCTTCGAAAAAAGCTTCCAAAAAGTTTCGTTTCATGCTGTTTATAGCCGTTTTTCGAGGTTTTTCGTACGCGAATGGGATAATTTGTTGGTTTTTTTTTTACCATCAGTCGTGCGCATTACTCTGACGTTCGCCGAACGTTTTGAAAACCGCGAGATTATATATTTTGCTGCAGGTCTGACGACAGGTCCGACGACGAGTCCGTTAGAACCGCGTGTAGCCGAAACGTTGTCTTCAACAAAAACGTATCGCTGTACCGCGAGGAAATCTTCGAAGAGTTTCGTTCGATTTGCTGCACCGTGTAACCGAGCTCGGGTCAGAACCATCCGGTTTTTTCGATGATTAATCAACGCCGTTTGACTTTCCCGAAACAGCGGCCCAAATCGTGGTCGCTACTCCGTCAAACTAACGACGGAGTGATCACTCACAGGCTTTTTTTTTTGATTCGAAATGTAATTTTTACCGTCCTAGGAAGATTCCGAGGACTCGCGACCGGGATCCGATGCACGTTAAAACAAAATGTTATTATTTTTGAAAAATATCGCGTCGTACGTGACTTTTGCCGCGTTTGCGCGCCGTCGTTAAAACGCTCGTGGTTGTTTTATACACATTTTCGTCTCTCCTCGCGCCGTCTCGTAAAATAAAGAAAAAAAACGTGTATAAAACGTTATTACAACTGACGTATTTTTTTTTATTATTATTATTATCTTCACGAGGAAAAACGAAATTACCGAAATAGTCGTTTTATACCACACGAAAGCATAAACCAGCACAGCCCGCGTCGAACGTTCGGAATTGCGCGTTTTAACGACGAAATTCTCGCGCGGTCCTCGATGAAAGTCGCGCGAGAATCGCAAACGTTTTTTACGCGGAATCTTTTTTTACAATTTTTTCGAACAATCCGTCGCGTTTTAGCAGGACTCGAAGAACATATACGAACGTTTATTATGGTGTATTGTTGTTGTTGTAGCAGAATGTTTTGATCGGGAACAGAAAGTTCGACAAGAACGACAACGAAGTGACTGCGTTCACTGGAGTGCAACAAAAAATAACGACGGGTGTGACGTAGTTAGATTAGGACAAGAGTCGTTTTAAGTCGAAAAAAAGTTGTAAAAGAGCTCGCGGGTAAAAACGAAAAAGATTTTCGGGTCCCAAAGCCGTTAGCGAAAGGACCAGCGTTTGTTTTTCCGTCTGTCCCCGCGGATTTTTCGGCAGCATCTGTCCGTCTCTCTCGTGCGGATCCGGACGTGACGATCTCGTATTATATTGTACACGTTCACACTTTTTGTGTAGACGCCTGTTCGGTGTATGAAAATTTCAAAGAAAACCCAATGTTTACCATTAGTCATCTCGGTTTTGTAAAAAAAAAAAAAATATCCATCGAGTACGTACAGACTTTTTTCGTGAGTATACGGGCGTACACGGGCCTTTATTCCGAAAGCGTCGTGGAAAAAGTCATTTATTCCCTATTTTTTCCAATCGCTGCGAAATTCGTTATTGCTGATCGACGAATAATTTTTTTTTTTTTAATGCGAGTGGCAACCACGGACGTTTTGAAAGCGCGAAAATAGCCGAGTCTTGGACAAACGTTAAGATTAAAAAAAATTGACCGAATGTATGACCGACCGTGTGTCTTACGAAAACAGATTAATCTCGTGTTCCTCCACAACGTGCTCCGTTTACGAAATCTTCGCGTTAAAAAATGTGGAAAAAAAAAACGTAGTGCATTTACTATGCGTTCGTAATATTGAAATCGAAACCGTCGGACTGGCCACGTAATTAGGTAGATAGGTTATGATTACAAACATTATACCATTGCAGTGCCTACTGTTTCACTCGAAAGACAGTACGGCAGTTAAACGAGCGTTTATTAACCTGGTTTTTTGTTTTTCGAAAACTTCTCCATACCGTTCAAACACCGTAATTCGACGTCCGACAGGACCGCGTTACGAACCATTGAACCGCACAGTACATAACACGCGCATCCATATTACGTATTACGATTTTTGGGCGTATTATATTCCCACAGTGATATAAATTATCAACACAAAACGAAATGTAACGGCGACGGATTTTTTCGCTCATCGATTTGATATTTTCACGTGTGGCGGTAATTTACAATACTGCATTGAACTCTGAAACAATATTTAGAACTGACGTGACACGGACGACTATAGCGTGTTTCGGTATACTATAAACCGAGTTTAGTTGAAATCGTAAATACGAAAATATAGACCGTTGCTATAGGTGCTAATGTGGTTATATAATACGTATAAAGAAAAGTGCAGCAGCAGAGCCCTTCCCACGAAAGAACGCTCTTGAACAAAAGAAAATAATCAAACAATGACAAAGATACGATACAATCGATCACTCTGTAAATTAAATTCAGTTATGGCGTTCAAAAAAAATTCTCGACCCCCGGGTACTACGCAGGACACCGGGTCATAGCCACATTTTCATCCGAAATTTACGTGCCACATACAAGGCTGGGCATAAACGAGTTAAAAAGTCGAGTTACAGCTGGTCACGAGTCGTGTTGACCTTGTTTGACTTGACTATTATTTTGTCTTCTTGTTCATTTCTAAAAACGCTTCGAAAAAGTTACAATTCACATTTGATTTCCGTGCAGTCGGATACGAGGCAAGGTAGAGCGACATAATTCACGAGTTCACTACTATTGGTTTGACAAAATTTTAAACGTGATGTTGATTATTTTTTTTTACTCGACTTCAAACTTAACCATACGGATCGACTGGAAATTCGCGTTGAAAAATCGTGGTTATAACTATGAATAATTGAGTTGATTCCTCGCCCAGCTTTGCTGCGTCTTAATACGATATTATCGACATCGTTTGCCTAAACGAAACGCGTAACGTTAGAGCGACTTGGTTTTTCTTCTCGAAAGTAATCTCAATCGCCGTCATAACAACATTATAACGTGTGCACCCTAGCAGTTTTGCAGAAAATCACGCGAAAATTATCGTTTCAAAATAATTCGCCCGTTTATATGCGTAAAACGTTTTTCTCGCGCTCCGCGTTTAGCTGTTTTGGCAAACATTAGTTTCGATGTTTTAAAAAAATTCCCCAAACACGATCGCAGTTGCACGTCAGAACGACGAGTGTTACACGTGACGTATATCGTAGTCGTAACAAAATAAACGTTTTTCCGAAGTATTTGAAATCGGAGCGAATGTACATTATGTCGGTGTCCATTACGGATCAACCTAAAAGCTAAACGTTTTTTTTTCTCGAACGTTTTTATTTCGTCTGACGATACGACGCGATTTTTCGAAACAGCTCCCGAACGTAACACAGGCACTCGCGTGTGTCATTATAATTCAATCAATCTCGAAAGATACACGCCTATATAATGTTAATGTCCGTACCGAGTGTTTAACACGCGTTATACGACGTCTGTAAAAGTATGAAATTCGGTATCATATCGTGTAGGCCAAACATTACACGTCCGAAACCAACGTAGAGGGACGCGATGTACGGATAATTCGCTGTTAACAAAAAAAAATAAAAATCGGTCAAGTGCGAGTCGCGCTATTAAACGATATTTTTAAGAAGACGAGTTTCAAATTTGGCCGACCATTTTTTAAATGAAAGTAAAAAAATGGGCGTAAATCATTCGATCGGGACTTTCTAAAAATCATTTTGTGATAAATTACAATCCGCGCAACCCGACGTACCGGCTGTTTACGACGTTTTTTTGTTTACGACGTTTTTCTACGAACAAACCCTACCATTAATTACGAACAACCTTGTTGTTTTCCGTGAGAACGCTTAGCGATCCCGCTTAGGGTTTCTCGTGGTAAACTGTATAATATGACTGTGAGGTACTCTCTATTTTTTTATCTCTATTTTATTTTATTTTTTACTCTCTATTGTTTTTCAACATTTTCCACTCGGTAGTTTCGCACACGAGGGCAACGAATGTTATGGTGAATTTTCGTAAATTTTCTTTAACATCCCTCGGCTGTGAAATATTATTAAAAAAAACGTCACACAAACGTATCTGAAAAGTATTACCGACAGCAGTTTCGACGGTTTCGTACTGTAGAATGTTGTGTAAACGATTTCCTAATTGTAGTTGTGATTAAAATAACGCGTCGATAAATTATGAAAATATTCTCGTCACCACATAATGATGTCTGGGCGATTTATCACGCACGGTATTGTTACTACGACTATGTACTTATGTACACGTTATAATAATACATGAATTACGTCGCGTTGTTGGTTTTTTAAAACAATAAAATTCGATCGAAACCTAACTATATATATGTGTAGACGGTGTCAATATACTATATCGTTATGGGTATTAATTCTCACGCAACTATACCTAATTATTCCTACAACATTCTGTCAAATGAGACTGCAAACGCGTTGTATAGCAACGAGTTGATTCGCGTGGATAAAACTTATCGGAACGAACGTGCGAAAAACCGAAATCGCTTTTGTACATTTTTACGCGATTATACGCGGTACAACGGCATTTTATTATGTGTTACACGATTTTTTCGCGCAGTCTTATCATCATAGTTTAACACGCTCGTATATAATTTTATATAACAATATGAGTCATATTATGCGCGAGCTAAAAGATCACGTTATCGTGTTTAATCGAACGGAATACGATTGAAATGTATTAACAACGCCGTGTTACCATACTGACGCGTACAAAAAAAAACGTTTTAGATATTTGACGACGTTTGAAAATTTCACTCACACGTGGATAGGTTTTCTCATATTGATCGTATAACGTTTACACCCCCGATAAGTTTACCACATTTTAGTATAGCGGCGTATTTGCGGATTTAATTTTTCCGAAAAAAGCGTACCGGAAATAATTTAAATCCCATTCAAGTTGGGTCGTGGTGATTTCCACGCATAGGTCGGTCGTACACGTAATATTTGAAAAATCTGCCATAACATAGATGTCGAATTCTTAATCCGTCAAAACGATATACGTCGCGTATTGGACGTATTTTGAGTTACTGTTTCGATTTTTTATTATTATTCTCATTTAATGGTTCGTAGAAGAAAAATGCTGCCCTAAAATGCGTTTTTCATTCAATCGATTCGTAAAAAAATCATATTTAACATTATGAAACGAACGACTCGAAATTTTCACATACTATCCTGCAGTATGATTTCGTCTTGACTGTTCACCCCCGTTCTGTCCGGATAGTAACTAGTATTGTTATTCCCAACGGAGGTTTTCGCGACATTTTTGCTCCGGTCAAAGCTCCGCAGTGCGCATTTTTCCGCGCTTCGGAACTACTAACGCGCGCACCGACAGCAGGTGGTTTCTACGGAAAACGATGATATTTTCTGCGAGAAATCGATGCCACAAAAGTGTACGTACAATATTTATACGGACGACCAGACGCGCAGAAGCAGCTGGACCCGAAAATCTCGTGGGATACACCACTTCGATTGTGCGCTATTCGAGCATTGTTGTTTCAGACCGAGGAACGCATTATATCGTTATTGTTATTGTTATTGTGGCCGACATCTGCGAAAGGGGTTTTTGCGCGCCGGCAAGGATTGCGAGGGCGATCGGGAAACACATTCGTCGACGGGACGTATTTTTTTTCGTTTTCTTTCTGCTTTTTTTTTCACCCCCTCGACGGGTTTTATTTAGCGAATCCACGGGTTCTGCCGGCGTACCTGCATCGGCCACCATAAGCCGATTTCGCCGTGCGGTTTCGTTACTGTTCTTTATTATACTGTCGTGCACACTCTTACGACGACGATTTCTCAACGATAATAATAACGTAAACGCGCGTTGAGATCGGCAGTGTTTGTATTGTACACCATTGTGTCCGACGCGTACTGCACGTCGAGCGGAGATTTTTTTTTCTTACGACTTTTTTTTAACACGCGCTAAAGGTTGAATTTCGTCGCGATAGAGCTCGTTTTTCGTGCGTACGAAACTGCAGTGGATATTTACGCGACCGGAAAACCGTTGATCGCAACAAACTCTGTTGTCCCGGGGGTGCAAAACGCGCCTTACGTGACGTTACGACGCGTTGTCTGTCCGCTGACGCGCGAACGGCAAAAAAATGTCCACGGTTTTCGTGCGAAATCGAAATTTTGAACACATCGTTCCGCCATTTTCGTGTTTAAGGTAAACTTTGCGCACAAAAAGCCGGGATGACTCTGGCCCTGTCGCGCGGGTCAGTTTGACGCTCTGGGTGGACACAACTATTGTTTAGGAGTCGTGGCGTAAACGCGTTTACATCCGATTCTGACCGAGCTCGGTTGTCTAGTTTTTACGTCCTGGTAATTTAACAGTAAAAACTTTTATCGAATTCGTATCTTTGCCGTTTCAGTATTTGTGTAAAGTTTTGTCCGATCTTTAATTCGGACGTTACTATAAAAAAAAAATCCAAATCGATGTGTAAAAAACGCGTATTGTTTGTATTATTTCAGCGGTAAATTCATCGAACGTAAGCGACGTGTACAAATGTAAAGTCGAACGAAATTTCGACGTTTTTTTCTCATCACTTCCGAAAAAAAACGCCCGAAATAAAGTACCGATCTCGGATATATTTCGAGGTACGTCGGAATCGGAGCGTCGATTCCGCCAGGAAAAGTGATCACAGGAAAAGAAAAACATCGACGTAGATACATTCCTCGCTGAATATGCGCTCAGAAAATGATTGACGTATCAACTGAAAACAGAAACGATAGTTTGTAGTTTTAATTCGCGTGGTTTTGTGCTTTGACGATTTCGCTGAATCGTGTCAACCGTATGAGCGCAGGTGAACTCGACCCGTTTATGAGGTGTCCGTGAGACGTCAAGAATATTGTCATACATTGCGGAAAACAAAAAAAAAACTGTAGACGATCGGTTATGCTATGAATAGACACTAGTAATCGGGTTTTCGTCGTCACAGACGACGGTGGTTTTTATTTTTAAGTTCTTCCCCCAGAACACCCGTTAACCCGAAATAGGTTATGCATCCGTTTGCGGTTGTACACTGCAGGCCGAGTGTTACGATGTGCGCACGCCTTAAGTGTTCGAAAGTGTGTTATTGGAAATCGCACACCTAACGCGCTAATCTGATTATTACCTGCCGATTTTGACGTTTTTTTTTCGTGTATAGAGTTTATTTATTTTTATACATATCTTTTTTTTTTTGGTGACCAAACAGAACTAGTATAACACATTATACGGGTGGGTACGCGGTTCGTCAAAAGAGAACGCGCAGGTTCAGCACTATTATTTTCGTTTTGTTTTTATAATAATATACCATATATATTATATTGTTCATAGCGGAAACACGACGAGCGGCTGTGCAGAACCGTCGCGCCCGGTGTAACCCGGTTGCGTGCACACAGTTTTAGCTTGGTCCGGTTCATACCTATACGGTCACAGGTTAATATACCGACGTGGTACACACACAAGTCAAAAAACTATGCCAGTGGAGTGTGTCAGGTGTGTAGGAGGTTCGTATCGGCCAATATCGTACAGGTGCAGGGTGCGGAAGATGCATCGTCGCCGGATTTAGGGATTTTTGAGGAGACCACCGAGGATTTTTCGAGTGAATCTGCAGAGGAATTTTCGACAAACCGACGAGGAAAAGTCCGAAACAGAACGCCGAGAAGATGATTCTGGAGCTCATTTTGATTTAACCGCCGTCGAATCGCGCGTGACCAGTGGTCGGCGAAAAATAAACTCGGCGTACATCCTAACCGTATAGTTTGGTCCTCGGGCAAAACTACAAAATTATAGAGACAGCCGCTTGAACCGACCACGAATAGGGCCCTAATTTTTTATTTTCTGTCCACGTTCGTCTAAAATAATATGCCCGCTCTCAAGTGTCCCGGCTTGAGTATCGCCGTATCCACAAACGTTTGAGTTGCGCGCTAATGACGTATTTCAGGGGAGGATCAAGCGTAGGATTCAGTAGAACGCGAAACACCACGGACGTATATAACGTACAATTTAGAAACGTTTGGAATGTGAATTTTTTTTTATACGACCTGGGATGCCAAAATTATAATCACGGAACAGCTGCAGTCTTTGTCGTTCTTTCGTGTAAAAAACACCGTACTATAAGAGTTCGATAAAACAATCTAGATAAACGGACCTACGCATGTGACAACATGTATTGCCCTGCCTCCTACATTTTTCTGCGAACGTCAATTCTTCTGGTTGAATGATTTGATAAACTCGCTATTAGAAGTTTTCGATCAACTGCTCAGTGGTCGGGTTTGGAGAAATCGCACTGGCAATAACTTTTTGAAAAACAGTTGCGTTCAAGTCAAAGAATCAATATATATATATATACAAGGTCTATATTTTTTAAACAATTGGTAATACTCAATCGATTCATTAAAATTTCATCAAATCATATATATATATATTAGAACATTTTTGACAGTTCTGAAACGAGTCCACGAAAAAATCGAGACCATTTTTGTACGTGCAGTTCTCGTACAGAAAAAATTACTCGACCGTACGGTACCTAATTTTACGCGTATAGTATTCGCACAAATCGATTGTTCGTTAATATTGTTTCGAGGACACATTATTTTAACCATATTGGTATGCGGAAAAGTAGCTAGTTTTACGTCAAACAATAGAAAATCAATTACGCGCGTCGATAGGACGGCAACTACGTTATATTCGGTCACAAAGATGCGGGTTACCTACCAAAAATACAATAAATCAAATTAATGAAGAACAAAAACAAAATCTTTCACTGTATTTATGTCGTACAACGTTGCAATAATAGTTTACAACGCGAAACGTTATTTGTTTTATACTGTGACGCGTGTCCGTGATTACAATCACCTATCGTTACATTGCATTCGTTAAATTATGTATGTATTGTAATAAGAACACAGGAAAACCATAGTAAAAAACTCGTCTCTTTTGTCTGTGTATCATAGTAAAATATAATATGGTTTTTTGTTTTATGAATTTTATAACAATTAATCTTTTTGCCGTCATGCACAGTGATCATATACGCGCGCAGACTGCCAATATGGAGATTATTATTTTCATATACGCGTTTTTGTGTACGTACCTACGTTATTTTGTGCACAGGAAAAACAAAACAAACAATACTGTCAAGTGTGTTTAAAACTTTGCTGTCCATTGTTGTTCGATTACGCACATTTTACGCAGGAAAAAACACGCAAGTCTAATATTTGTTTTTAATTGAAAAAAAAATACCATTAATTATTCGCATTTTTTTTGTTTTGAGCGGTAAAGGTTACGTACTCGCGCGACAAACAAACACGCTGTTCTTTACTTGTCGACGCATTTCAAAACAATATTTTTTGTGAAAGAAATTAACTATATTTTTTACGCCTGTAAAACCGGTACCACCCGTTTTGAAGTCTTTTTTTGCAAGCAAACAAAAACGACCGTCAAATTCTAAATTCTAGGGAAAAAAATTGAGGTAAGTGCCGTTGTTAAATGCCGAATCGTGTGCAATTATGTACATTAGATTCATCATCCCGTTACCTAAGCCTTACTTAACCTAAACTGCGTTGCTACAATAATATTCTTTTGTCTCCTCGTGGTCACTAATTGCAGTGCACATTTTCACATCTAAAAAGAAAGTAGTAAACGAACAAACACGTACGTTTCACCAATTTGTCAATAATGTGCGCATAGCAATGCAGTCATCTCCTTCATGAACCGGACTTTGAAGAGATGCGTTACCCCGGTATTTACCACCAGAGTCAATATTTAAGACACTGCCGATCGATATTGTTGTTTCGCTTAAATGATTTCACAAACATTTTGACTTTGGTGGTGCCAAAACCGTTAGAGAAAACCGTCGTTTTCCTGCGCGTAAACGACGAGTTGGAATGTTGGAACGAATGTTAAGTTACCTACCACTTCTATTTCTGTCGATTTACGGGTGTTTGTCGTTGACGGATTGCAACCGAGTTTGTATTTTTCCGATTTTCGTTCTGAAAATGGTCCGAAACTCGTGATTATATCGATAAACGTCACGTATTAGCCATTTTGGGAGCGCGTTGTTTTAAAAGTAATGATTTTTAGTCGTGGCAATAAATTTTATTTTACACCGTTTTGTTTTTTTTTTTTTGGTAGGCCAACACTGATAGGTTGAATCATACACGAGAACACCGTTTTTATAAGAATACGATTTCGCAAATAATAAGTTTCTCGTGATTAATTCATTTATTTCTTTAGAAATAAACATTTTCATCTCGTAAAAACATTGTGTAGACACGTTTTACAGAATTCAGAATCGTTTTTCGAATGAAAATCGGAATAACAATAATAAAAAATCCGCCGAGACCGTAGTATTTGCGTCGTAAAATCCAGCGCAACCCTTGATGTTTGTCAACTACGTCAAAGTCGCAACTTACAAAATAGGCTTTCGACGTTTTTGTTTTTTTTTTCCCCTATAAAAGGGTCCCCGGATGCCCGAGGACGTCCACCGCACAACACCCGAGACGTAAACGAAATAGCGTACACCGCCGAATCGTCGTCGTGTGGACCGGACGCATAAATCGTTTTTTTTTTCGAAAACGGGGTCGTCCCGGGACGGCAAACGACGAAAGAAAAGAAGAAGAAGAAGAAAAGAATGTCGTTTTAATCCCGGTTTGAAGTGGCAGTGAAACGCCTCCATTGGTAGGACACGTAAAACGCACGATACAATATTGTTGGCCGCGCGGTGTTACGGGATCGAAAAACGTGAGAAACCGCCGAGGCACGATCGGAAACGAATTATTATTTCGCGTTGTGACGTTTTCGCGTACCTCCGAAGTGGACAGATTTGCAAAATTACCACGTTCGATCCTCCGAACTGATCTCGGTCGTCTTACGCCGTAACCCGCCGACACAATACGGTAGTCGCGATCTTTCCGAATGAAATGTATACACGTTTAGCGTTACGGAAATCGCTTGGTTTACAATATTATATCGTATTGAGCTCTACGAACGTTTTGGAAACCGTTGTGTCGTTAAAACAGTCGTACATTTTGTTAGCAAACCATCGACCAAGCCGTCGATTGCGTTTTTTCTCCTCTCCTTTTTAGGACGTTGACGCGTCCAGTAAAATATCTCAATGACTGCGCGAACTATAGGCGACTAGTGCGGTAAAATGGTTCCCATACAGAAAAAAAAAAATCAATTAACAACAAATTATGGTCTCGATAACGTCCCAAAAACGGATCGCACAAATGAATACCACGAAAAGTATGAATTGGAATCGCGGTTCGTTCACAATCGCGTAATTAGTTTTTCGTTCGTTTTGATCGCGCACATTGTTCAGCGCAATTAAAAGGTGTTGCTATATGTATACGCGTGTTTGGTCAACTCGATCTACCCTACAACTACAACGTAATTGTAATACGCGCAGTGTTCGAAACTTCTTGAAGGTGGATTTTTAGAAACTGTAAGACATCGCCGATTCGCACAGTTTTTTCAACCGCTCAAATCGCGTTAAACGTGAATGTGTTTATCTCGAAAAAAAACCTGACGTGCACTTATGACGGCTGAACCTCGTAAATTCAACAAGAATCGAAAACAGATGTACCGCGGCTAAGGGCCCCCGCGGCCTTTTTTTTTCCTCGCACAAAACGCGTCCATCGAAATCCGTCGTAACGCGTATTTTGAATTTGTGAAAACGGGTTTTGAAAACGACTTTTCAACGACTTTTTTTTATTGTTTTTTGTTCTCTTCACACTCGGTTCGTGCGGATTGGAGAGGATCGAAAGCTAGAGAGCGGAGCCGTCTTCGAGCAGACTCGGTTCTCGGAACGTTTGGATGGCGCGAACGTAACGCGTTCGCTACAGTCTGCTGCAAGAGTATCTAAAATTCGAACGGTTTGCGAGGGGAAAAGGATCGTCGAACGAAACACCGAGACGAAACAGAAAATATCGATTAAACGTTACGATTTCTCGGATTATACCGACTGTGCAACGTGTGCAGCGGACGATGTCGAAAGAGCTCAGCAACACGTGTCTGCGCGTTCGATGGGTGTGTTTGCGATTCGTACGCAATGATATTTGTACGCACGTACGTTTATTGTACGTTTTATTTCTATTTCTATTTTTTTCGGCAGTCCCGCGTGTAACGATCACACGATGACTTTGGGTCGTACGTTTGACGCGCGGTTCGTGACCGGTGACCGCGTCCGGGGTATTAACGAGGAGCCGTACTAATACGGTCGACGCGTTCCCGGTCACGAAAAGTACCCGCAAAGAGAGAGAAAAAAAACAACAAAAATCACACCGCTCGTGTGATACAGCACATGTGTGTGTATACGATGTTATACGGAGGTATGCGTGTTAGAAGAAAAGACACACTGCTCGCTTACAGATTTTTCGTATTTCTCGGCCGTAAAACTCGCGCATTATGTCGTACGCTCGCCAGCAGACTGGGCGCGGGGTTGGCGCGCACGTGATAATGATATATTGCCATAATAATACATAATGTGTGTGTACGAAAAACGCACGTAAAACTACCCCCGGTCGGCGTGCATTGATCGCATCACGTACGTACACACGTGAACCGAATAATATGATATTTTAATACAGGAGAGTTTTATGAACAACGACGACGCGCTGCTGTCGAGTATAATACAACGACTTCCATACATTCGTGTCGGGAGAGGACGCGACAAAGGTTCTCGAAACCGTTCGCGTGAAAACGGCTAAAAACACACGTGTAACGATTTCTTTTTTCACGTCTCTTTAAACGTCCCGCCGCCGCCCCCGTTCATCGACCGAACGTCCACGGAAAATAACAACGACACGTTTCGCCATTACGACGACGGCGCGGCTGCACAATGCGAGATTATCACGATAATACAGATATAAAGTGACGAGGTAAACATTTTTCTCGTTGAATTAATAAAACGACTGTCTCGCGTTATCTCCTCGTCCTTGTATTTCCCCGGGAATCCGCGCGACGAGTGTCGATGTTTGTCCATTGTTCGTTACACGGCGGTTCCAGCCGGTGCTGGAGTCGCAGTCACAGACGTCGTCGTCTATCTCGTGTTTGCCAGTGTCCGGTTGGATCCCGCCGACACGTTTTCGTCGTGTTTCGACGGCAGAAAACACACCTGAAAACCTTTTGGGCTGTTGATAACACACCCAAACGCTGTGTGCTCGTCGAAGCTTTTGAAAAGTCGCGCTGCGCCCCGAAACGAAATCGTTGCTCCGTCACACGTTGTTGTTGATAAAACGATCGACGCAGACCGACGCCGTGACACTGCTGCGCAAACTCGTTACACAAGACTTTTCTTCAAACGGAAAGCCTTCAAACGATGGCACAGATAACGACAGCCGTCAGTCTTATTGTTTCGTTTGCACACGGCTGGTAGGCAAATTCCAAACGGATGTCACCGTTCCGATTGTTCGGTTTGTTTGTACGACCTTTGAAGGCGAACAAATTTGAATCGCCACCGGCCGTTGCGTTTGACGAGGACGTGCGGATATCGATAACGGCCCGAGTTTCGTGATCGCACGTGCGCGTGGTGTACGACGACTTTTTACAAATTTTTACGAATATTCCGAGATTTTCTTCGAATTTTCGTACGTTTTTCGCACCCTACACGTATCCTCCTGCCGTATTTACACCGCAATGGAGATCAGCACGTTCGGAAAATATCGGTGGAGCGGATAGCGTGATCGTGCTGACTTTGCGGAGATTATAGCGTTTTCGCTGTTTTAGAAAACCTATAAAAACACCCCGGAGACCAGCCGCAAACCGACCTCCTTGAACAAAATGTTTTCTTCGAACGAAAAACACGCTCTCAAGAGGTCTGTGTCACACACAGTTCTCGAATCGCTGTATTATAATGTTAAAGGATATCATATACAATATTTCGATTGTTGGAAATTTCCTGTGCGCGATATAGGTACGATTAATATCGATTGGTTTAAAATATTCCTCGTTCAACGCCTGCCGTGTACACATCTATTTGAAAACATAATACGTTCCGGAGTAGTACGACATAATACTATAATTCAATGTGTCCAACTACATACGATGATACAGTGCAAACGTTACACAAGAATATTATATTAATACGAACGAAAACGCTCGTTGAAAAACGCATTTTTGAATCACTATTTTTTTTTACGATTGTAGTTTAAAAACTGGCGTAATTAATGTCGTTCGTCCGAAACCACTTTGTCCGAAATCGTTCGGTCGCTTTTTTCGTACGGTCATGCCTTCGTGTGGCGTCGCGTTCCTCGAGACCAGCCATAAGTACCTACAAGTCGTGGTGCGTACTTTCTAGTAAAGTCGGTTTTAATGCACGGCGAAACATTTCTATTATCTAAACACTGTGCACAATCCACATTGTAATACACTACCTACAGTACCGATAACAAAACGTTCCCACGTTTCGTACACGCATTATTCGTACATAAATATATATAACATTAGGAATCGTTTGACGTGGATCGTTAAATAATTGGTCCGAGTTTCGTGATACAAATTATTAAATCGAACAGACGCATCACGAATTAGAAATTCGCGAAAACCCGGCAACGCACGCGTGCAGCGCCGCGTCACAATACAAAAATAGTTGCAGGTTTTCGATTTGATCGTTATTTTATTACCTCTCGGTGTGTGATTTCGAAGACGTCGCGAAGAAAACTATAACGTTAAGTATAGTGTTCTATACAATTTTATGTTCAATCACCGACCGCATGTGGACGAGGTATACCTACGATGATTTATTTAGTTTATATCGTTTACCTTACGTTTGTCTGTACCTATATAATAATATAGTGATATTCGTTGTATCCTCGGAATCCTCTCCTTTTTAGAGCGATGAAAGTAGGAGCGAATTCGATTGTTTTGTAAGCAAATACGAACGTGACTTAACTCCTTTTGTGTCCAGTAATAATAACGTAATATTCTGGTTATTTTTTTTTTTTTTTTTGTTCAGCGACCACGACTTTCTGCACTCGTCGATTTCTACAATTTAAAGTTGTTATTTTATGCTCTAGAAATGTCAACACAATCTAAAGAATACCTACCGTTTTCCTATGTGTGGCTAAATAATTTACACTATCGCAATTATTATCGACAGTTTTCATTAGTTATTTTTCGCGTTTGTCGCGCGTGTTTTCGGCCATATACTGAATTGTTCAGATTTAGCCAATCTTCGGCGGTCACGACAGGTCGTGAGACTCGTCGAGCTCGTTCGGAATCGTAAGTCTCAGAACACAGTATTTAAAAGTATTTTCGAATTTAACTTTAGACACTCGTCCTGTCGTCCCCAGAGCTGTGATCTACTAAACCGATGGTGAAACGCTGTACTAAGTATAAATTGTTTCAGCGTATTTTCATAATTATTCCTTTACACCGTGTTACGTTCTATCAATACGTTTTGGAACGATCAAAAGAAGATAAAATATTCCCTTTTTGCGAAAGAAAAGAACGCTTTCCGTTTGGTAAATCGAAACATGTATGTGAAACGTTTTTAACACTATAAAGAACCAGGATCCTTTTTAACAGGAACGTTCATAAAAACCACCATTCCGTATCCGTAAAAAACAATAAGAGAACGCGTAAATCACCGCGGTTTTCGTGGTAGTAAACGTTCGGACTCTTCTAAAAAAAAAAAAAAACCTAATAATAGCGAAGGGAAAACAACCATTTTTATGCTTCTGTTTGGCTGTTACTTATTTTTGTTTTCGAAATGTTATCATATAATCCTTATAACAAGAATTCCCGTCAACGTTGTGTAAACGCAGCGGGGGGCAGGACCATTTTTCTCCAAAAATCAGATTCTATTTACCTCAAAAAAAAAAAAATTAAGTAAAAATTCATTTTTCCTCCACCGTGTATTACCATTTTCCTCCAATAAAGGCTTGTATTTTGTCTATTTAATTTTTTTTTCCCAGCTAGTTTCGTCAGTTATTTCGGAAGTTACGGACAAAAAACTAAATCGGTTATGTCGAAAAACACGTTTGCCGTGGTTTTTAACGTTTTCCGTCGAATTTGACCCGCTGTTTTGATTATGACTTTTTCAATTTTGAACTGTCCAATTTCAGACGACCATTTTAACTGAAAGATTAGCAGTGTACCGATAAATTTGTGAACGTTTCTCGAGATTAGGAATACCTCGTATAATATACGTAGCGTACTATACACTGTGAAAACACCCCCGATTCCGGCGATACGAAGTAGTACTTCAAACGATCGGGTAAATTATGATTGTCGTCGGCTCATAAACCGACGCGAAACATACAAAAACGACCACATAATAATACTAGCCGACCGAATCGTTCGCAGATGATGATATCGTAAATCAAATTTGTACATTATAGTGTAGAGGGACGCAGTAAAACAAAAAATGAAATTCGATTTACGTATTATAAAATGCGTCGATTTTTCGATCTTGTTTGTTTTCGTGTTTTTTTTGTCTCTCTTCGTTTTTGCCACCGGCGTCGCGGTCGCACGCAATCGCGTTGTTTGCAATAAAAATGTCACTCGTTAGGAACGATCGGTGTTTCTTAAACGCGTTTTAAAGATACTTACGATAATGCCTTTTGGACGCATTAAATAAAAATAAAATTATATTCGCACGATTTATTTTAATGGTCGCCGCGGCGTAGGTACACGCACGAGAAACCTGTTTCCGAATCGGTAAAGTAGTAAAATGTCGAATTATTAGATTAATATTTACCGAGAAACGCGTCGTACATGAAAAACATCGGCGCCATTCCCATGCCCATATTTGAAACGAAAAAAAAGCAATATCACAAATATCGAAAGTATTTTCAGGGCGTGTTTTTTTTTTTGTGGGAAAACGTACTGGCTCCTTGACGGTGTAATTGACAGCACTGGCCTTTGAATTCGCTTAAACGTTGCAGGCGTGAGCGGCTCTTCCGCGTTCTTCGTTACCAGTATTTTATCTTCAGTTTTTGAGACGCTCAGAAGAAAAACGTCGAACACTTTGGAAAACTTCAAGGATTCGGGTTGACTTTCAGCGTACTGAAGCTTCTTCGGAGTTCAGTTCTCGTTCCGCACAAGTATTCGTGGAAATTCGTTTTTTTGAGTGTTGAAAAAAAAACACCACTCGTCAGGCCTTGCAGTGCAACGCAAACTGCGCGGTTCTAAAACGAAATGTTCGAAAACGACGTGTTTCGCATAGTTTCGTCGTATTAGACCGTGTCGGGTCGAAATATTGATAACACGTGCTGCTGCTGGCGCACGAGAAACGAAGAGCTTCCGATGCTGAAAATACGTCGTTATAGGACGGCAAAAGGAAAACAACAGGAACGGTTGACAAATAGAGAACTCGTGTAGGATTTGTCAACTCGATTCGTTTATTTTTTTATTTTTTCGTCGACTACGATTGTAAGTTTTTCCCGGCGTGTGGACATTTTTTTTTTTAATGTTCCTCTTCTGACGGACTTTATTACACGAGACGCGGTCCAGAGCAATTTTTTCTCCGAAAACCCCGTATGCTTTTTACCGGATAGAGGTGCTCAAGGCGAAACTTGTGCGTCTATCTATAAACTTTGCGCGAATCTTTTGTTGAAAAAAAAAAAAACGTTCCGAACGATCGGTCGTTATAACACGCATTACGCGTTTCACCGTAACACAACACGATCACCGTGAACGATGTCAAATAACCGGCCTTTTCTGTGCCGACGGACACGACGTTGCACCGTGCACACCTCGCTGGAATCGGGACGAAGTCGTGACGGACCTTGGATGCGAAACGCGAAAATTGGCTCTTCTCGGCGTCGCGGCCTGCTCACTGCGCGGAGTACGCGTGTGTCCCGCCTATAATAACGTAAGTATATAGTAAAACGCATGTGCTCGACCGTCGCGGAGAACGGACGGCGTGATAAGCGCATAAATATTTTTATGAAGCGTTAGGGGAAAAAAATTAATAAATCGTACTACGCATTTGGATACGTTGAATGCGAATTTTAATATTTTTTTTTTGCACGACGTACCCGAGCTCGCTCAGAATCGTTTTTTCGACGACGATTCGTCACCGTTTTTGCAGATACGCCGCGACTTCCAAACAAGTGACGCGCGCGTAGTCGCTACTCCGTCGAACTACGCGCGACCTATTTTTATTTTTGTCAAACAAAACGTTAAAAATTACGGCTAACGTGACACGATCGATTTAGTTTTTACGGTCGTCACTTTCAAAACGATTGACGAAACTAGCTGAGACTTTCACACGACACTGAAATAACTGGCAATGTTCGGTGCAGGTTTTAAGTGGCTTTTAAAAATTTTGAGCTAAGTATAGAACTTAAAAATTTTCAACAGTTTCCATTTTCTTTGTGGTTCGACGGAAAATTTTAAAACTTTAGCACAAGATATGCATATGTGTCTATGCTACTAAAAAGTTTCGTTTGTCACAATGTTTTTTTTTTGTAGTCGTTGAGAGTTGGAAAACAGTCGAAAATTGGTCATACCTTTGACTTATTTTTAGAAAATAACGCGTAACTCTCACGAATTTGTTATTTAAGAATTGAAATTAAAACATATTATGTAAAACAAAATTTTCCATCCGATAAAAATAATTTAAAACACCGTCTATTAGAAAGCGTATAAAGAAAGTATTGAAAACGGGTGTAATTTGGTTATAACAATGAAATTACTCGCACAATATTCCAAAAACAGTTTTGCGGGGACCGACTTTGTGGGAACAGTTTTTATCGTCCCGACTTCCAAAATTGCTCCGTTCGGCTTGAAATATATACGATTCTCGAAACATCAATACGATCACACAGTTTTACACGTGTGGCTGAAAAATGTAGAAAATCGGTTCACACGATTTCGGTTTGTAGCCGATTTCACGTTGTTGTTTTGTCCGTAAGACTCGTCATTCCGGGCGGCCGTCTTACACGAGGGGGACAAATAATTACGGGAAACGAGTTTTTTTCACGTCGAATTAGATCGTGTTTCGATCATAGCGTCCAAAACGAGGACCAAGCTGAAACGTTTACACAATGGGAAACGTACGGACTTGGACAAGAGTTTTTATCGTTAAGTTTACCAGGATTTTAAAAGGCGACGGTTGCTTTCGGATACGCAAAATTTAAGCCTCTAAGCCGGCGACTCACCCAAAGCGTAGTCGCTGCTACCACGTCAACCCACGCGCCCTGGAGTGATCCCGGGGTTTTTTTTTTTTACAACTATGTGTGTAATCGCGATAACTTGTTCGCAATAACGCTCCGATATTTAACGACACGACGCCGGTAACGATACGAGTATAGTACGATATGGACGCTGATTTTTTTTTTTTCCCAAATTTTTTTCTTACCGATATTTTTTTTCGGTTTCTGCAGGTCCCCCGGCTTCGGTACGCCGATTTTTTTTTTTATTTTACACTCGTCGCGTACACGAGTGATTCGACGATTTTCGCGGTGTGTGCCGCGCGTCAAAAACGTCCTACGACCGTGTTCAACCGATAAAACGCGCGCGCGCGTCCGCGTTGCGCAACGCCCGGAGAAACGTCTTCGGCTCCGATGTTCTCGCCGTCGTCGATGTTAAACTTTGCATACGATTTTATAAGGTCGTGTGTCGTTGTAAAATTGTGATTTTTGGCCGAGCAAATCGGTTGTGCAACTCTCTCGCTGCACGGCGCGTGTATTACGTATATATATACCCGGCGGCAGCGTAATGTGCACATCGGCAATGATCGTATGATGTACCTAAAAGATGCGAGTCGCGCCCACGCGTAACAACTGCATGTTGTACGATTGCACACATACGCTTGTTGTTTTACGTGTACGTAGTATATTGGTTTTCACGCGACGTGTGCGCGCGTTTTAGATCGTGAGCGTCGGCGAAGAATGCGTTGTTTTTATAAAGATGTTTCTCTCTGCGATCCAAAGTTCTGGTAGAAAGACTGCGTACGACACCTTAAGAGACGAGATCCGAGATGCACAACAGTAAACTGTTTTAAACGACGCATTTCGTTAAGGCTCTTTTTGGTGCGCCGTTTACGAAACAGACGACCGCAAATCACACGCGTCTTCGAGTATGGGGTAGTTGTTTTTTATTTACCTGAAAAAAAAACCACGGATGTATTTCTACTACTCGCCTGTTTCGGCTGCAGATCTCCGATTCGGTCAAAAATGCGACCGGACACCCCGCGTACACACGGGGTACAGACGGCACTCCTCTACTACAGGACTCGCGTTGATTAAGATTCGTTTTTTATAAAACTGCAAATTCAGTCTCGACGATTCAGTATAGTCTCGACAAACGTTTCCCCCGGTTCTTTCAGCCGAAGCTAATTTTGAAGACATTTGGGTCGCCGCTCTACACTGACTTTTACCCGTCCGAAGACTGTCGAAAGTACAGCGTTTCCCTCCATCCTGCGAGCCGATCTTTACGCTACGCCGGTTAACAAAGTCGACTGCTATGCGCTGTGGGTGGGTCGTTATTGCGAGTTTCGAACGCATTGTTCAGTATGTTTGCGTTCGAAAAAACGATTCCGAGAGAGCTTGCAGTTGACCCACACACGCCCCGGTAAATCGTTCGCGCAAACACCGCAAAGTTCTGTGCCACAATACTGTACTGATTTGCTAAAAAAAAATCGCACCTCCATCGCCCGTTTACGTTATGCGCGTAAAAGTTTCAGCTCGGTTAGCGAATGGGCAACAAGTATATCACAAACGTATAGCGGCGAGTTGCCGGGCTGCCCTCGTGCAATTTGGCCAACCCTCCTTTAAACTCCGTGTTAGGATGCACGTCTGGACAATGACGGTTTGTCCGCACGGTCGGACATTTTATGGAGCGAGTAATTATCGCCTGCTCCGTCCTGATGCGGTTGAGAGTTGTCGCCCACCGGGCCCGTTTTAACCTTATTATTACTATTATTGT